>CALZFC010000005.1:2405000-2770000 GCA_945643635.1 Allodiplogaster sudhausi
AGTATGGTAAGGGATGCGAAGGAAATGAAGCGAACATTTTTCATACCGTATTCAAAGAACTGAGCAAGTTGTATGGTCATCTCGTTCGGGAATATTAGCGTGCTTACTATGCATAAATTTTTTCTCCAAAACACTGCTCATATACTAACCGTCACGTCGCGCCCTTCGACTGCCACATAGTACGTCTGCTTGGCGGCACCGTACGTGAAGATCACCGGCTGTGTGATTCCAGCTTCCTTTAGCCGCATCATGGCTCCGCCTGCTGTGTGTTCAGGCTACAAAAAATGAAGCATTCTTTTATTGTTATGTTACTGGAAAGGCAATAAAGAAGAAAAGAATGGAAAACACGGAAACGAAATAAAAATGAGTGGATTGGCTACATAGCCTTTAAGCAGTGAAATATCTTTTTTCTTTTACGAATTAAGAGCATACCGGGAAGGACGTGACGATGTTAACCGATCTGCCGAGATCCTTGTTCTTGTTCTTCGGGAAGCACGCGAGCAAGTTTAGCAGACCATCAAGACTGGCGTGAGCTATAACTGGATTGATAATATGTGAATAATTTGAAAAGAAAAAAATATAAAAAAGTAAAGTGAGGGAAAAAGTATTCTTTTGGTGAACCTCTAACCTCCGAGATGAGCCGGAATGTAGTTCGCCTTCTTAACCTCGTCCTGCTTCTCCACGGAAAGGAGTCGTCTAGCCAAGCACTCGATCTTGGGCAGTGCAAGTGAAGTCCACCGCCTCGCGAGCTCATCACTCGTGACACCTTGAGCTGCGCAGAAGTCAGCCAGAATCTGAACAGAAATATGTTTCATAATTAATTGAGAAAAGGGATGCGACAAGGAATGAACTACTTTTATTGAAGATTTCAAAAATGTCGCATAATCAGGCGATAAAAAATACTAACAACTTCTCCCTTGCCCAGGATGTTGTACCTCTCGAATGATATCGGCGCAGGGTTGACTCGGCAGAACGACATCCGCGAATCTCTAAAGGAAGTGGATACTTGGTAATGCAGAAAGAGTAGCTACTACAAAGATATAATGTCGGTACTGGCTTCACAAACAACTTGAAGTGAAGTAAAAGAAAATAAAAGAGATGTAGTAACCTCGTTCGCCGAAGAACTTCTAGATGTTCTGCAGAATGCACGGGGAGTGAGTTGACCTTCTGTGAAGGAGTAAAGTTAGAAACATCTTTAGAATCAAATAAACCGTACTTTGGTCATAATAATATGAAAGTGGTACAAGTATAAAAATGTGAGAATTTTAACAACATTGAAACGTACATGGAGATCTTGTGCTGTCTCCGGCTCGCACTGGAATCCGACCATCTTGGTGTGCTTGGTGTAAGGCCTTGGCTGGTAGAAACCGTCATGTTTCAGTCGCTGTTGAGTCTGTCGCAGGTGGACCTCCAGGCACGCCCGATTCGTTCCAACGAATGTATTCTGAAGAAAAATTTTACGAACAGTATTTTTCGAAATCCTGTTCCTAATAAAATAAATAATATGGATTCAATAAAAAGAAATACTATATAAAAAGGAATCCAAACCGCATTCACGGTCGGGTACTCCGAGAAGAGGTTGTGGACGAAGGATCGAGTCTCGTGAAGGGCCGGGGCGAACTGCCTACAAATGAATCGGTTTTGTCTTCGACAATCTTAGAAAATAGGTTTAAAAAAATTTAAATTTGTAATAAAATGTGCAAAAAAAGATATCATTTAAGGAAGAATGCCATTGTATACTGTTCAATTGGCTGACTTGTTGCTGTACGCGAGGAGGTAGTTGGTTATCTTTCTTTTCACGTAGCAGCGATCCGTGTTCACTTCGCACAGCATGTAAGACTCGTCGTTCTCCAGCTTCTCCAGAATAGCTCTACCGCGCACATCCATGAGCACATCACGGAGCTTCGTGTTCGCCAGCTTCTCGTTCAATGGAAATTCTACTGAAACTGAAATGCAATTTTAGTATTTCATGGTGCCGTATTTAAAGACATGTAAAAGTGAACTCTTTTTGAACAATTGATCAATTAAACTAGATGATACTAAAAAGATTCACATTATGAAAGAAGCTATGAGCAAGAATCAAGTACCTGGGCTTCGTGAGGGTGTCCTCGGTGGTTGATTGAGCTGGCTCGGCTCGTTGGCGACTCGTGGCTTCGGCGGGGACAAGTCACTTTCTACAACATCCAGAAATTTTTAAATTAAATGATAGCAAAAATACCGTCAGGTTTAATTTCCATATCAAGTGTTTATGACTATTTGCTATAACAAATTTAATTACAAACCTTTATCGCCTTAGTAGATACTGTCTTGACGCTTCGCATCCAGGCCGGAGTCCCTGCATCTAGACGGCCTTCATCAGGAGAGGAGACTTCTTCGACTGAAAAAAATTGTAGTTTCGACGTATAAGTTTACTATACTCAACATCACTTAATCTGTCTATTACAGAAAATAATGATAGATAAATAAATATAAACAAGTCAGCAAAATAAGTAACCTTTCGCACGCTTAGCGGGGATGCCCTGTGGATCGTAGTCATCGAAGAGATCTGGATGGGCGGAGCTCGTCTTCACCACAACTTAAAATTGAAAGAAGACGACTAAGAAATAAGTTGTATTGTGATATTATGCCAATTAAATACAAATTTTCAACAATTCACAACCTTCATTCAGGACGAAGCCGGGAGATTCCCCTTGGGACTTTCCTGGCACGCAACTGGCGTTCTATAGATGAAAGAAAATATGCCATACTTTGAGTGTTTTGTTAAAACAAACAAACATTTGTATGTATGCATAAGAAAACAAACCTGTAATGACCGTGTCATGAACGCAGTGTAGTGATTGGTGTGTATGAGACCACCAATCGCTCTAATCGGGTCGAACAAAGTGTCCATGTAGAGATCGACGTTGTCGAAACCGAGTGGGGCAGAGACAGACAAAGCATGGCTGCGGAGATCGAGAAGCGCAACCGCCACGTCCTCCCGTGCGGCTACCTCAAGGTCCTCGACCACAATGTCAAGGTGAGATGAAGCTACAGCTGTTAACGGATATCTTTTTTTTATTTTTTATTTCTCACTGCTCCGTTTACTCCTAGCGGAATCACGTCCCGCCTTCTTTGTTTTGTCGTCTAACTTATTGCTACTTAGACTTAATTTTTTTTGCGTTTCGTCAAACCCCCTTCCGTTATTTAAAGAAAACCTGCACACGTGTAATTTGTTCTTCTTTGCAGTTTTCGTGCTCACTGTTTGTTACTGCGAAGCAACGCCATGCAGATCTTCGTGAAGACGCTGGCCTTCAAGACCATCACTCTGGATGTGGAGGCGGCTGACACCATCGACAACGTCAAGGCCAAGATCCAGGACAAGGAGGGCATCCCACCCGACCAGCAGCGCCTGATCTTCGCTGGTTGGTTTACGTGCTAATAAACTGCTTAAAAAAGATGTTCAATTTTAGTATTATAATCTATGTTTAAATGTTATTGATTGACTCCTTACAGGCAAGCAGCTCGAGGATGGCCGCACTCTCGAGGACTACAACATCCAGAAGGAATCGAGCCTCCCCCTCGTTCTGCGTCTTCGCGGTGGGATGCAGATCTTCGTGAAGACGCTGACCGGCAAGACCATCACTCTGGAGGTTGATGCAGCTGACACCATCGAGAACGTTAAGGCCAAGATCCAAGACAAGGAGGGAATCCCACCCACTCAAAGGAAGCTACAGCTGCGACCTCCACTCCTCCCCCGCCGTCACCTTCCCTCTCTCTCTCTCTCTCTCTCTCTCTCTCTCCGTCATTATGTTGTGGCCCATATTGCACGTCTTTATTGTAGATCTATTGCGATAAACTTTGCTATTAGTAAATGGAAATGTTGTTAATGCATTTTATCGGTTTCTGAATGGAAAGAAAGAAAGATGGACGTGCAGGAAAGGGTGGATGTAAGGGAGAGAGCAATGGAAAGCAGCAGGATAGCAGAGAAGGGGGAGGGGGGGGGGGGGGGTGGTAGTAGCGAGGGCTGCCCGCTGCCAGGGTGGGCTAGCCGGACCGTAATAGTTCGGCCTGACCGAGCTAAAGCAGCATACTATCTAGCTCTCTTTAACTGAGCTATCGATAGAAGCATGAGGCTAAATGGAAATGTTGTTAATGCATTTTATCGGTTTCTGAATGGAAAGAAAGAAAGATGGACGTGCAGGAAAGGGTGGATGTAAGGGAGAGAGCAATGGAAAGCAGCAGGATAGCAGAGAAGGGGGGGGGGGGGTGGTAGTAGCGAGGGCTGCCCGCTGCCAGGGTGGGCTAGCCGGACCGTAATAGTTCGGCCTGACCGAGCTACAGCAGCATACTATCTAGCTCTCTTTAACTGAGCTATCGATAGAAGCATGAGGCTGAACAATTTAATTCTGGTGGAAATAGGGGACAATATAGTTCAGCCTGAAAGCTCAGCCTCGCTATACTATCTGCGCTGTGTGCAATGCTTCTTTTTATTGTATAATCCTGAACAACAGTTGCGGAGAGAAGGAGAAGCAGCCGAGTGGGAGAAGGAAAAGCACAGGAAATGGAGCGGTTCTCAGCTCTCATCTATGACCACTTCCTCAACAATGTCCAGGTTTTCTTAAGGAAATAGCTTATATCTTGTCTAGTGTTGATGATTCAGGCAAATTCCCAATGTTAGCTGTGAGAGAGAAAGAAAGAAAGATTTTCTGTTTCAGTTCCTCTTGTTTTATTTTTTAGAATCGGAGAGAGTATGAACAAAAGGCCGAAGTGCTTAACTTGATTACGGATGCGTCTATGACGGTTATCTAAATTTCCATCTTTCTTACAAGGGAACCATCTAAGCATAATCCGACGGATTTTGATCGCATCAGTCCAGATCGATAGTCCAAGTCGGGAAATGATGATAACCATTTTCACTTTTTCCAAAATGGCCTTTGGCGATTTTATATTGATTTTTAAAAATTTGCATAAATTGAGGTGGTAGGTTGCTGATAACTATATTGCCATTGTCAGTGTCTAGCTTGTGACTAAAAACAATGGCCTGAGTGGTGCAGTGTTTGCCCGCTCGCTTTCCGTTTTGAAAGTCACAGGTTCGAACCCCATTCGGTTGAAATTTTTGCTGCAGTTTAGAAATTCAAGTTTGGAGAAGTACACACAAAAAATTATTCCGATGAGAGGTGTCCTTTTCGCCCATGTTTGCGAATCCACAATGACCTAAATAGTTCGGAAAACAGAAGGAAGTCTTCTTCCATGTCTGGTACCAGGTGGCAACCCTATGCCTATTACGGTACTTCTGGAAATGAGGCCAGAATAAATAAATAAACTTGTTATTCGCGTTCCTCGCACCAAATAACCCCCCTGTTGTGATTTTGGTTGAACAACTTTTCTCGACATTTTGGGGCAGATGTAACCATAACGGATTCGCAACTATGGGCGAAGTAAACACCTTCCAACACCTGATGCCCTTGTAGACAAGAAGAAAGCAATTGTTACACGAATTTTAAGTGTATACGTGCTCTCCTCTCATCGGAATAATTTTTTTCGTATGTACTTCTCCAAACTTGAATTCCAAAACTGCAGGAGGTCGTTTTGGGTACGGGGAAAACGAATATCAAATCCATTTGTTATCATGAGGTCATTTTCACGGTAAGTTATTCAAGGTTAGGGAAGTAAGATGCTCACTTTGCGAGGGTTGTTGAGCGAAGCCAGAGAAAGAAATGAGTATGATATTCGCTTTCCCCGTGCCGAAAACCTCCCTGGTTTCAGCGAAAATTTTTTTTTCTGAAGTTCGACCTCTGGGCTGGGAATAGTTAGTACCTGTAGCAAAACATTTCAACCTAATGGGGTTCGAACCTGTGACATTCAAAATTGTAAGCGAGCACGTAGCCCACTGCGCCCCGCAGGCCTATTTAATAGTAAAGCCACTAAATTCTGCGATTTTATGCAAACTTTAAAAATCAATATAAAATCGCCGGAGGCCATTTAGGAAAAATTGAAAATATTTATCATGATTTCTCGACCTGGGCTATCGATCTGGACAAGTGCGATCAAAATCCGCCGGGATATGCTTAGATGATTCCCTTGTTAGCAACAATACTCTTCAGATGTTTAAATCGGAAAATACTTTTGCAAAGATTGTCAAATGTTTCGTCATTTATTCCTAGTACAATTAAGGTGTTGGAGAAGTTCGGTCTCCGTTTTCATATCGTTGGCTCGACAACGTCTTTTCTGTCTGCCTTCAACTCTGATCTCAATCTTTGCCTCTTTCATCCCACGGATGCGCTGGACGTCGACTTTGCACGGTACGATTTAAGAAAAAGTTGCATTAAAGGAACCATCCCCTGAATATGCAACGTGTTATGTTTTTGGCGCATGGGGACCAGTCCGTCATCCTGAGATATGCGGCTTTATCTTGCTGGCATACCGTAGGAATCTGCGGAGCTCAGTGAACCAATGGCCATTTGATCTTTAGTAGCTGTATTAAGAAGCGTGCTCCTCCAAGAGCATTTCACTTCTCTCTAGTAGCTGCAAGGTTGTTTCGCTCAATTTTTTAGGGCCATAAAAAACAGGCTAGATTAATTTGCTGCGGCCAAATGGCAGTTTTATAATTATTCTATTTTTGTTCGATGGATGGTTCCTTAAAGACTTTGATTTTACTTTTGGTTAGATATCTATCCGAGTCTAGTAACAGAACTTTCTTTACAGCTTGATTTGACAATCGATCATCTAAGTTATACGTATCCATTTAGGAGGGTTTATCCAGCGCTACTGAAGGTACTGAAGAGTCGCTCCGAAATCACTTCGACGTCACGATCGATTCCACATTGAGTTAGTTAAAAGAACATCATTAAGCAGGGTATTCTCTAAATTTGGTTAATAATTGTAGCTTGCATTCATGGCGCGCCTCGCAGATTCCTCGCCACAGATTCCTGTCTCATATGGCATCCTGGATGCGCGCTTCAGTCAACTCATGGCGCTTTACGAGGGGTCTCTTTGTTTTTGACTCACTTACTTATGTTCTTCAAAAAAAAGGCAACTGAGGTACTCATTTCTTGATGTTTAGAGGCGAACATCTATTTAATATCTTTTTACCAGTTAATTTTGAGGTTCATTGAAGATTTGTGAAATCTTTTATAGAATTGACGATCGCGTCGCTCCTCTTTGTCTCTTCATCAAACACTGGCTTTTGCAGACCACTTTCTATGGGCCTATCCGTATTAACAGGTTGACAATGACTATCTTCCTATTCTTCTAATGTTTCAATGCTCTCCGTCAGTTCTTGCGGGAGCCTGTGAAAATAACAACGTCAACATATCAACGTTGTTAAAAGGACATTTCAAATGATTTCTTATAACAATGGACAATTGACAACGAGAGAGCAATAAGGAAACAGAGCTATGTGGCAAATGAGTAGCTGGCCATTATTTGGGGCCGGAAAGATGCCACCTACGAGATTAGACACAGCGTAGCCACAGCGATAGTAGAAAGCATTTTTGTAGAATTTTTGTGCGGGATTTTAAAATAATATTCCAGAAGCATTTAAGAATTCACACCTGGCATGATTACGCAAGTTGCACCAAAATCGTTTCAGATTGTTTTATGTACCCGTTCTTTCAAAATTTCGCACCAAATTTGACAACCTTCATTTCGAAATAATCTTCAGAAATCCCACTAGTCACAATATAGGTTCACCAAACTTCTTTTTTAATTGAACCACACTTCATGATTTTCGCACTAAATTTGGCAGCTTTGAGCTGCGACAACAATGCGACGTTCACATTCAATGCATATTGGCGTTACTGTGATCCTCCCGTGTTGCATCCAGTTGATGGAAAGTCGACATGAAATGAAGAGACAACGGAACTCGTTGATTCGAAAGAGACGAATGGCCAGATCGGGCCGGGGCTTCAGATGAGACTAGAGCAGCGAGAATGGAAGTGCTGACAGCTCTCCTCGTCCACTGACATCCCCAGAGCACGAGCGAGGGTGTGCAGCTCAAGAAAGAAAAGCTTCTTCTTTCATTGCCATGGCATCCCAGATCAGTCACATTAAATAAATAATAAAGGAAATTAGAAGAATAGTTTAGTGCTAACCTTCCACAAACATCGTCCCTTCAGGGTTCTGTCCAGGACGTAAGCAAGCATTGACAGGTCAATGCTCGTGTCTCCAGCTATCAGGACTTTGCCACTCTGGAGAGACTGCCGACGAGTGGACTGAAGGAGACGCGCCACTCCGTCCCCTTTGTTCCACACACTTCCCGACGAGTTGCTCATCTAGACTAAATACAAATGATTAAGAATTCACAAGGAAGTCATCTAAGAACCTCGTCAGAAAGGCGCTGGAGGGCATCGAGGCCTTCTTCAGAGACTCCGTCATCGTGCACGATTCGACGTCCTCGCAACCACCATTCACGAGCCCACGAACCACTTAACATGAAAAGCTGATGACTGTAAAAGAACCGCAAAAGAAGAAAGACCTTATCAGATAACTAAAAGACATGCCTGAATATAAGTGGACCATCGATAGGAAGTGAAGTCAAGTCAAGAATGCCAGGGCCTCGAAGAGGGCCAGCAGTCAAGACGGCGGCGAGGCGAGTGAAAGCAGCGAAGTGAGCCATGCACACTGCACTGTACACTGGCTGAACAAGGAACGGATTACCACGGCCAGGCAAAACTCTTATGAGCTCTCACTTGAACATTTGTTGCATATTGCGAGCAGTAGTTCTTCATAGTTCCATCCCAATCCGTAATAAATATAGGCTTGTCATCGCCTTCGCTGCTTGAAACAAATCGGTCCAGGAATCTTAATAAGTCAATATGCTTAGAAATTCTTACAAACAACTATCTTTCTTATTTAATTTCGGTAGACAAAATATCAGCATCGTTAAGCAAATTATAAGGCTAACTTGACAGCTTCGGCTACTTCGATGTGGAATTGGGTCGGGCTGACGGGGTGGTACGGAGCAAGAATAGAATCCAGATCCACTGCTCCGAGTACCTCCTCTACAGTTCGTTCAATATCAGAATCGGCGAGTCTATTCAGAAATTCGACATCCTGAAAGACATATTGGAGGTCACTTAATATGTGAAGACGAATGGAGGGATAAATACGCAATACAAGTGAAAACTGGTATTCTACCTTGGTTAAGCCGACAATTTCGTCGTTAATATTGACTGAGAAAGACTGGGAAGATGCAGTCATATGGCGTTGCCCATCACTAGAGGTACGTGAATCTCGAAGAAGAGCTAGTGAGCTTGTTAAATCTCTCAGCTGCAATTATGACAATTTACACGGGTTCGGAAAAAAGTAGATTCTCAGTGAAATAGAAGCAATTAATCGGCTACCTCGTCCTGGGGAACTCTCCCATCGTTTAGAAGAGAAGAGTAATCGTTTAGAAGAGTGCGTTTGCTCTGCAACTTCTCCTCTCACCAGGAAAAAGCAGGAAAATATATCCTGAGGTTCTTCTGCTGGTCGGCCATTCATGAAGATGCCACGGCGCGACAACCCTAAACTTATAAAATCTTATCAAAATTAGTTAAAACCTAGGACATCAACAACTATTAAAATTGAAAACAGCATTGTCGAATCTGTCCCAGAGTTCTTGGACTCAACGAGAGAAAACCGCAACGCGTGCGCACGCGTCGGTTTTTCAAAAAAATTTCTTTTCGTGTCAGGAGCCCAAGTTTGCGAATCATAAGCGAAACTATCGCCCATGTATAGGCTCTTATACGCTGTGCTAGAGCAACGAGGGGGTGAGTGCTTGGGTATTTCCGTAGGTGACAGCTGCTGGATATAATTGGGTCTACTTGGGCCGTCTCCAGAGAAAAGATTCTTCTGGATTTTTCATACATGGTGCAGCGATATACCCCGTGCTCAAATGCCACCTGTGTTATATTCCGGACGTCAAAGAGTCTCCTAGGGATCCTTTATCTGAAAAATATGTTGTCGTTGCTATTTTGATACACTCCCTTGCTTTAAGTAGATGATTTCAGTTACCTGATGACATCCCTCCTCATCCACTTCCTCCAGTGCGGAGTCTCTCCACCAGTCTTGCCTTGTCTCTACGAATTGTATCCGGACAAGCTGGCAAACGACAAGATTCTCGAATTGGATCCAATGGCTCCGTTCGATCCTCCGCTGCCTGGTTAGCTAGGACTGTTCATTGATTCTCTTTTTCTAATCTATTGATTCTTTCACTCTTTCATTTTGCATAATAACTCCAACTTCTCTTCGTTGTTAACTCTATCGAGGAGTTAGAATGAGCATTGCCAGTGTGTTCATTTTATCCAAAATGTTTGATTAAGCGATGCCAATTTTAGATGATGACCACATGCTGAGTAATGTCACTGCATTTAACTTTGTAACTAATTTGGTCAACATAGGTATACATATTTAATGCTCCCCATCGAATGCGTGTACACTTACTATGCAACTCTGAATCATATCTCTTTTTTATTGTTCATTTTGTTAGTGATTGGCACCTGGTGAATCTATGATGTTAACCTCTTTTTCAGGAATCATTGTAAATTACTGCTCGATTTGAAAAGACTGTTCGAAATAGGGGAGAGAGGAATCCAAATGATGAAACGACAAAGGGATTACGGTGTCGTACACTTTGCGCTGGAGGAGTGGCTCTCTCTCTATCTGTCTCTCTCTCTCTCTCTCCTCTCTCAATTGACTTCTCTCTATTTTGCTTTGTCCCCTTTTCACTCTTCCTCTCTGTCTCTCTCGGATTCTACCCTCTTAACACGCATTACTTGCCGGCATCTAACAAAGAAAAAAATTATCATGGATGCGAACTCCACATGAATTGCTTAAAAATAGAGTACTCTGAGGTAAAGCTGGGGGCAGCAACTGCCTGCAGTTCCACTGGTCAGCCGTGGTGCGCTGGATCGGCTGACCAGGAGCCTTGTGAGTGGACATTCACTTCCGTTTCATTTGCAGTGATCTTGTTCTCTCCTTCGGCTGAAAGGAGAAAGATTCCACTCGCTAATTTACCTATTGCTATATGATAATTGTACTGACGTCCAACAACAGCCGTGACAGTCTGGTTGCCCCTGAGAGTCTTCCGAATGTCTACCGGGCGAAGTGAGTCGGAGGGGCCGGAGTAGATCTCCATGTGTTGGTTTGCAGCCGCTGCAAAAGTTATCAGCTTTCTCGCTTTCTCTCTCTCTCTCTCTCTCGCTCTCTCTCTCTCTCTCACTCCCTCTCTCGCCGCTCTCTATTTCCGTCTCTCTATATCTCGTTCTATCAAAATAATGGTTAATTTGATTCAAAGTAGTCTATGCAACTCTTCCGCCTCGAGTCTACTCGCACGTGATTATGGAGTCTGTGAATGACACTTGAAGATAAGCTGCCTTTAGAAGATAACGAGATTAGGAGAGCAGTGTTATTGTGAGGATAAATGACAGTCCTCTTTCTCTCGCAATGTTACATTTTATTTTATTACTTCGAAACTCGTCTCTCTGTTTCTCTCCATCAGCCTCTTCTGTGGTCATCCCATCCTATCATTATCACCTGCCGAGTGGATGAAAGAGGCGTCGGTGCTGTGGCAATCAAACATAAAAGTAGCATTCAGACTCGTGGCTAGGATTGCTGCTTCATCCAACCATCCAACAAGAAATTATGTGATGTCAAATGAAAGTCGCCAATATTGTAGGAAAAAATGGGTTCAACATTGGGGCATTAAAAAGACGAGGGCGGAAAGGGATGTGAGTGGAGAGTAAAGGTGAGATGAAAAGGATCTCTGGGAAGAGAAGAGAGGGCATGGGGAGAACGAAGAATGGAATTCCTTAGTAATTGCAAGGTCTCTCAGCCGCGCAGATGCCCGTGAGGTCGCAGACTGCTCGGACTTGACTGCGGACGTCGCTGAAGTAGCTGTTCGGGTAGTTGGCCGTGAAGCTGGCCGTGCCGATCACCTTTAAAGACTCCATAAAACTAATCTATTTATAGATTAGGTAAATTTTCATTACAGAATTGAATTCATTGCTCAATTAAAAGTGGAGAAATTCCTAACAACAGTTCGATAATCACAGCTTCGCTTAATCAGGCCGCTGCCACTGTCTCCCTGAATCAGGTACTGTCAAGAATCGTCTTTCTTTATACAGACGCAGATACATATGTATGTATGTATGTATGTAGTATGTATGTATAAATAGGGGCATTGCTCTCAATTCCCTTCGGGCCACTTGATCACCTACTCTCTTCCCCATTCTCTCGCCATCTTCCTCTTTCTCTCATTCTCTTTCTCGCTCTTCTCTCTCTATCTCTCTTTCTCTCTCACTCTCATTCTCTCTTTCGTCCTTTCCCTCGCCTTCTCTCTTTCTCACTCTCTCTCTCTCCCTCTCTACTCTGACATAGTTCAAGGCAGCACCGGGCGTGGCTTCTTCGTCCAGCTCGGCGGCATCCGCTTCGTGATCCGCTATGCCTTTCGTCCAGAAGTGGATAAGGCCTCGGGCCGTTTCCCGATCCCTTTCGCTTATGTTGTCTGCCTATTAGCGGTAAAAAAATGAATATAATTTGCAAAAATTAAATTAATTTCTTCTAATAAAAAAAAATGAACGCAATGCTTCATTCTTCGTGGCAACACCTCGATTCTGCCATTGGCATATCTGAGCTGTGTTCTGAATTCGCCTCCCTCCTTTCCATTCTCACTCTTCGTACGACCCCAGCCGGCAAAGGATGCAAATTGTGGCAGGGGGAAGGCTTCAGTTGCCAGGCACGCTGGAAGAAGGCTTCCGCCGTCGGTGTCGAACTTTAATTATAAATATATACAATTAGGAGTAAAGTGACTATAGTCGAGAAAAAATTGTGCAATCCGTGAATTAGCTGAAAAAATGGCCAGTAAAAGAGCTTATGTTCTCTATCACCCATAATTTTTTTAATTCTTCAATATTTCGCTATTTTTGGCCTTATTCTTTCTCTATCCCTGTATCATGTCTCATCCTATTTGTATCACTCATTCTCTCGCTCTCTCCCTTATCTCTCTTCCTTATCTGTTCCTTCTCTCTCTCCACTTGCCTCAATGTCTTTGCTGATCTCAACGATGGCAAAGTCAAAGTTTTTGCAGTCGTCCCTCCACCTCCTCGCTGCCGCCACAGCAACGATAGGATATCGCTGAAAGAATGAATATCCAGCCATGGATGCATTCCCTCTGTAATTTCTGTCTCCTCTCCATTGATTGTCCAACCTGCAGATCATCCTCCTCGCAACCTTTATCTTTCTCCGCGAACTGGGCCTAAATGTGTGAAAATATTCAAAAAAAAGTTTAACTATAAAATGATGTCTGAATTTGTATATATAAAGAACCCCGTGGCAGATGCCGCCAAAAGCGAGATAGGTATCGCCATTCCTGTAAGCGTCGTTTGCTTCGCAGTAGAAGGATATATTTTTGTAGACTTCGTCGGGTCTGTCACAACAAAGAATCTGCACAGAAAAGAACTCTCCCTGTTGCCAACGTGCACACTACTACTTATATCTTCAAGTTACCTACACAAATATTAGATGCTTATATAATATTTCACAGACTGGCAGGTCGGCGTGTAGATATCCTCTCTGAAGAGACAGTGGGCTGAAGTGACTGCATGGCGAGGAGAGACCAAGGTGGCAGAACAGATTCGTTTGATATCGGAAAAGAGTGAGAGAGATAGAGAGAGGGGGAGATAGAGAGAGAGAGAGAGAGAGAGAGAGAGAGAGAAAGGAGTAGAAAGATAGAGAGGGAGAGAAAGGGAGAGAGAGGGAAAGAAAGGGGGAGAGAAAGGGAGAGAGAGGGGAGAGAGAGAGAGTGGGAGTAAGATGGGATATAAAAGGACGAGAGAAGAGGCAGGGCGTCCACCTACTCTCTCCGTCGTGTTCTTCGATGACGGCTGCCCATGGAAATTGGTTGCGACGAGCGAGTGCCCCGTTGTCCACTTTGGTTCTTTTGCGAGATGAATCTGAGGAAACAAGCAAGCAAAATGTTTTGACGCATTCTGGCCTTCCAAGGAAGCACTGCGATTGCAGGGATAATTGAAAATGAAAAGGAAGAGCTTTTAATCAGTTTCTTTACGTGGAAGCTTCCCGCAGATTTCATTAAGCTCGTCATTTTCTTGATCGGTGAGTTTTCTGAATTCGACTGACGGTACTGAAAAAAATTAATGAGTGAAGTGTTTTCATATTTATGTACTTATTTAACAAATTGTCAGCTCTAGCGAAGAGAGAATCTTTGCCAAGCACTTCCACTGATAAAAAAATATGAAACATACGTTCAAAGAAGTGTTGGTTTTCCGCACATTCTTTAAAGGCCGGAAGTAGCAGGAGCAGAGGGAGAACAAGTAGAGACTTCTCCATAGTACATGGAGCAAGGACGGTCTTAAAGGAGGCGAAAACTCAATTTTTTCGCTATAAAGATGATTCCGAATATGTGTCCGGATTGCGATTGCGAATGCATCAGCAAAAGATATAACGTTCAAAAGAAAACGTTAAAGGAGCAATTCGCATTTGAAATGTGTTGTCTGTTCTTAAGGGAAAATATTAGTGTGATCAACCGTACTCGAATTTTAACATTTGTCTCCAAATAGATATGGCCTAAAAAATTTCTTGGAAGAACAGCGTTACCAGCGACAGTGAAATATCTCGACATATTCACGATTCGAGTACCGGACGCATACCGCCAATTAAAATTTTGGAAGATGCAGATCTAACTGATCATTTTATGTTTAAATATAATTATATTTTTATTTAGAGACCGCAGAATGACATTCTGGAAAAAAAGTTGCTCGGGCGCAATACAGTGCTGTCATGAACAGAGCACACACAGAAAAGGGAGTTACGTGGAGCGTAGCTTACGACCTTCACAAATAAGTATCGTACTTCCCCCGGAACAAATTTTGTGGTTATGGACGTTACTTACAATGTGCATACCCACAAGATACGTGGAGCGACACTTAAAAGTTACGTTCTCGCCATTGCGACGGCAGGGTGCGCAGGCCCACAAGATACGTGGGGCGTAACTTATTTGCCGATGCAAAAAAGTTACGTTCCCATTGCGCCAGCCAGGCGGTTAGAATTGCGGACAAAATGAATTTTATGTATATTATTTGTATGTATATTTATCTAATAAAACACATTATTATAATAAAATATGAATGAAAACCAAATTATAAATATGGCAAAAATGCATAGAACTGACCTGTGATCGTCCGATGTCGCTGTGCCGTCGTCTTGGGATCTGGAAGCAGAGGGAGAGAGACAGAGAAAGACATTTTCACCCGACCGGCACCGAACCACCACCCCGCGCACCACCCTACCCAAGCCACTACCATCACACTACACGCGCTAGCGAACCTAATGTTGAAGAACTTATCCAGATGAAAAGGGCGGCGCCCATAGAGAGCGTTGCGAAGAGAATGGAGAGAGAGAGAGAGACAGAAAGAGGAAAGAGACAGAGTAAAAGGGAGAGAGAGAGAGAGAACTCTACGAACTCGGTCTCTCCATCTGTGCCAATTTGGCTAAGAGCCAAAAGGTTTTTCGAGAGTTTTACTGCTCAACGTGACTTATGTTGCGTCTCTCGTTGAATAAAAGTAAGTCTGAACGATTTCCGCACACGAGGTCTGAGAACAAAAATATGCCCGTTTTTGCGTTCCTTTTGAGAAAATCACTTAGAGAGAGCCCATAAGTTGCGTCTCTCTCTATCCTACATTGTTCTACAGAAAAAGGCGGTTCTTTTGAGCTATTTAATGTTGTATAAAAGTAAGTCTGAACGATTTCCGCACTCGAGGTCTGAGAAAAAAAAAATTTGGCCCCGCTGTCTAACGCTGCGAAATGGAAATTGAGTTGTACATGCTTTCTCATGTTCTCTCCCTCTCTTTCCTTCTTTCTTTCTTTCTTTCATTCTTGTTTCTTTCCCTCTCTCCCTTTCTTCGCTCTCTCCTCTCTCTCTCTCTCCCCCCTCTCTCTCTCCCTCTCTCTCTCTCTCTCCACAGGTACATGTCTATGTTCATGTGCGTGCGTGCAGAAAAACAGACAGACAGAGAGAGAGAGAGAGAGAAAGAGAGAGAAAGAGAGAGAGAGAGAGAGAGATGTCCTAATATGAAAGGTATAAAGCATCCTATTCTCTTTCACTTCTGATTCATCTGTTAATCGATTTGCATGTGTATGTCCTTCAACACTTTAGAACAGCATCATTATTTCATTACGCAACTAATCTGAAGCAAATTTAACAGTCTAAACGAGCCTTTCAAGATATGTAACAAGTAAAGTCTACAGACAGGAAAATTTTTACCTATAATAAGGAGAATGAAATAATGCACAAGAATATCCACATGAGAAATATATCTAAAAAAAGATAACTTCCATCTAAATCGGAAAACATTCACACAAAAAATTGAGTATACTAATTAGCAACCAAAGGAAAAAAAAGGTATAAATCGCACAGAATATTCAAAGTAATCTATCAGAAAAAATCTAATCTTGAAAAAGAATGGCTCACTACTCCAAATTGAGCTATCTGAAGATTCTCGCAGCATCATTCGTCAGCGTGTTGTTGCTTGTGACTCCAACCATGTGCGAGAGGAGTCCGAGTGCCGGGGCAACCGGAGCCGGAAACTTGAGGTTGAACTGCCAGTATGAAGCGACGAGAGTCAGAAGTCCTTGTACGAAACCACCACGAACCTTGAAAAGAGCCTTGTTCGATACAATAAAATGAAAGAAAAAAATCTTTTCTTGCATTTGCTTTCCACCTGAAGCCAGTCTGTTTTGACAGTACTATCTCTCTCTCTCTCTCTCTCTCTCTCTCTCTCTCTCTCTCTCTCACTTGATTTCGCTTCCCCCTCTCTCTTGCTCTCCCACGCTTTCTCTCTCTCTCACTCACTTGATTTCGCTTCCCCCTCTCTCTTGCTCTCCCACGCTTTCTCTCTCTCTTTCTCTCTCTCTCTCTCTCTCTCTTTTCTTCTCCGCACACATGTTCTCTCTCCTATCCCCCGAATAAAATTGTGACTTTCCGTACCGTAACATCGACATTCTCGATGATGACCGCGAAGTCTCGGTTGCAGTCGCCATACGCCACCAGCACGGGTTGAGTTATGCCAGAAGACGCTAGGCGAGGCATGACTCCCGAGACAGTGTGCTCATCCTAGGCAAAAAAAAATAAAATAAAAAAAGATTAAATTATGATCAAAACTTTTAGAATAAACAAAAAAGAAATAAATATTAAATGGAAAGATACCTCGAATTGCACGAAGATTAGTGTCGAGCGGCTGAGCTGTCGATACTTTGCCTTCGAAAAGAGCTGAAGAAGGCAGAGCAAAGCGAGGAGAGAGGAACCGTCTGGAATACATGGGGAGATTACGGTAGTCGACGTTCTAGATACGGTATACGCAGAGCTAACTTTGCAGCAAGGCGAATACCAAAAAAAAAATTTTGCTTGTTGTATGATAGTATTGAGATAATCGATGACTTCACTGCGTCATGCTCCTCGGCGTCTGCCTTCTGTGAAAAGTGGAAGACGAGCTGTGAGCCATCGATCATGTCCTTTGCTGAGCGCGAGTTAGCGGAAGAGCAGTACAAGGAGGCAGAACAGTGCAACACTCTTGCTGGAACTCATGGTTATTACCATTTACGTTCATTTTGGAATTAAGTTTGTTTCTTGTCTTTGGTTTTCCAACTATGTATCATCAAAAAATGCCCACGGGCCATTCAATTTGGGTTAAGATTTTTGGTATTCGCCTTGCTGCAAAGTTAGCTCTGCGTATACCGTATCTAGAACGTCGACTACCGTAATCTCCTCATGTATTCCAGACGGTTCCTCTCTCCTCGCTTTGCTCTGCCTTCTTCAGTTCTTTTCGAAGGCAAAGTATCGACAGCTCAGCCGCTCGACACTAATCTTCGTGCAATTCGAGGTATCTTTCCATTTAATATTTATTTCTTTTTTGTTTATTCTAAAAGTTTTGATCATAATTTAATCTTTTTATTTTATTTTTTTTTTGCCTAGGATGAGCACACTGTCTCGGGAGTCATGTCTCGCCTAGCGTCTTCTGGCATAACTCAACCCGTGCTGGTGGCGTATGGCGACTGCAACCGAGACTTCGCGGTCATCATCGAGAATGTCGATGTTACGGTACGGAAAGTCACAATTTTATTCGGGGGATAGGAGAGAGAACATGTGTGCGGAGAAGAAAAGAGAGAGAGAGAGAGAGAAAGAGAGAGAGAAAGCGTGGGAAAGCAAGAGAGAGGGGGAAGCGAAATCAAGTGAGTGAGAGAGAGAGAAAGCGTGGGAGAGCAAGAGAGAGGGGGAAGCGAAATCAAGTGAGAGAGAGAGAGAGAGAGAAAAAGATAGTACTGTCAAAACAGACTGGCTTCAGGTGGAAAGCAAATGCAAGAAAAGATTTTTTTTCTTTCATTTTATTGTATCGAACAAGGCTCTTTTCAAGGTTCGTGGTGGTTTCGTACAAGGACTTCTGACTCTCGTCGCTTCATACGGCAGTTCAACCTCAAGTTTCCGGCTCCGGTTGCCCCGGCACTCGGACTCCTCTCGCACATGGTTGGAGTCACAAGCAACAACACGCTGACGAATGATGCTGCGAGAATCTTCAGATAGCTCAATTTGGAGTAGTGAGCCATTCTTTTTCAAGATTAGATTTTTTCTGATAGATTACTTTGAATATTCTGTGCGATTTATACCTTTTTTTTCCTTTGGTTGCTAATTAGTATACTCAATTTTTGTGTGAATGTTTTCCGATTTAGATGGAAGTTATCTTTTTTTAGATATATTTCTCATGTGGATATTCTTGTGCATTATTTCATTCTCCTTATTATAGGTAAAAATTTTCCTGTCTGTAGACTTTACTTGTTACATATCTTGAAAGGCTCGTTTAGACTGTTAAATTTGCTTCAGATTAGTTGCGTAATGAAATAATGATGCTGTTCTAAAGTGTTGAAAGACATACACATGCAAATCGATTAACAGATGAATCAGAAGTGAAAGAGAATAGGATGCTTTATACCTTTCATATTAGGACATCTCTCTCTCTCTCTCTCTTTCTCTCTCTTTCTCTCTCTCTCTCTCTCTGTCTGTCTGTTTTTCTGCACGCACGCACATGAACATAGACATGTACCTGTGGAGAGAGAGAGAGAGAGGGAGAGAGAGAGGGGGGAGAGAGAGAGAGAGGAGAGAGCGAAGAAAGGGAGAGAGGGAAAGAAACAAGAATGAAAGAAAGAAAGAAAGAAGGAAAGAGAGGGAGAGAACATGAGAAAGCATGTACAACTCAATTTCCATTTCGCAGCGTTAGACAGCGGGGCCAAATTTTTTTGTTCTCAGACCTCGAGTGCGGAAATCGTTCAGACTTACTTTTATACAACATTAAATAGCTCAAAAGAACCGCCTTTTTCTGTAGAACAATGTAGGATAGAGAGAGACGCAACTTATGGGCTCTCTCTAAGTGATTTTCTCAAAAGGAACGCAAAAACGGGCATATTTTTGTTCTCAGACCTCGTGTGCGGAAATCGTTCAGACTTACTTTTATTCAACGAGAGACGCAACATAAGTCACGTTGAGCAGTAAAACTCTCGAAAAACCTTTTGGCTCTTAGCCAAATTGGCACAGATGGAGAGACCGAGTTCGTAGAGTTCTCTCTCTCTCTCTCCCTTTTACTCTGTCTCTTTCCTCTTTCTGTCTCTCTCTCTCTCTCCATTCTCTTCGCAACGCTCTCTATGGGCGCCGCCCTTTTCATCTGGATAAGTTCTTCAACATTCGGTTCGCTAGCGCGTGTAGTGTGATGGTAGTGGCTTGGGTAGGGTGGTGCGCGGGGTGGTGGTTCGGTGCCGGTCGGGTGAAAATGTCTTTCTCTGTCTCTCTCCCTCTACTTCCAGATCCCAAGACGACGGCACAGCGACATCGGACGATCACAGGTCAGTTCTATGCATTTTTGCCATATTTATAATTTGGTTTTCATTCATATTTTATTATAATAATGTGTTTCGTAAAGAAACTGATTAAAAGCTCTTCCTTTTCATTTTCAATTATCCCTGCAATCGCAGTGCTTCCTTGGAAGGCCAGAATGCGTCAAAACATTTTGCTTGCTTGTTTCCTCAGATTCATCTCGCAAAAGAACCAAAGTGGACAACGGGGCACTCGCTCGTCGCAACCAATTTCCATGGGCAGCCGTCATCGAAGAACACGACGGAGAGAGTAGGTGGACGCCCTGCCTCTTCTCTCGTCCTTTTATATCCCATCTTACTCCCACTCTCTCTCTCTTCCCTCTCTCTCCCTTTCTCTCCGTCTCTATCTTTCTACTCCTTTCTCTCTCTCTCTCTCTCTCTCTCTCTCTCTCTCTCTCTATCTCCCCCTCTCTCTATCTCTCTCACTCTTTTCCGATATCAAACGAATCTGTTCTGCCACCTTGGTCTCTCCTCGCCATGCAGTCACTTCAGCCCACTGTCTCTTCAGAGAGGATATCTACACGCCGACCTGCCAGTCTGTGAAATATTATATAAGCATCTAATATTTGTGTAGGTAACTTGAAGATATAAGTAGTAGTGCGCACGTTGGCAACAGGGAGAGTTCTTTTCTGTGCAGATTCTTTGTTGTGACAGACCCGACGAAGTCTACAAAAATATATCCTTCTACTGCGAAGCAAACGACGCTTACAGGAATGGCGATACCTATCTCGCTTTTGGCGGCATCTGCCACGGGGTTCTTTATATATACAAATTCAGACATCATTTTATAGTTAAACTTTTTTTTGAATATTTTCACACATTTAGGCCCAGTTCGCGGAGAAAGATAAAGGTTGCGAGGAGGATGATCTGCAGGTTGGACAATCAATGGAGAGGAGACAGAAATTACAGAGGGAATGCATCCATGGCTGGATATTCATTCTTTCAGCGATATCCTATCGTTGCTGTGGCGGCAGCGAGGAGGTGGAGGGACGACTGCAAAAACTTTGACTTTGCCATCGTTGAGATCAGCAAAGACATTGAGGCAAGTGGAGAGAGAGAAGGAACAGATAAGGAAGAGAGATAAGGGAGAGAGCGAGAGAATGAGTGATACAAATAGGATGAGACATGATACAGGGATAGAGAAAGAATAAGGCCAAAAATAGCGAAATATTGAAGAATTAAAAAAATTATGGGTGATAGAGAACATAAGCTCTTTTACTGGCCATTTTTTCAGCTAATTCACGGATTGCACAATTTTTTCTCGACTATAGTCACTTTACTCCTAATTGTATATATTTATAATTAAAGTTCGACACCGACGGCGGAAGCCTTCTTCCAGCGTGCCTGGCAACTGAAGCCTTCCCCCTGCCACAATTTGCATCCTTTGCCGGCTGGGGTCGTACGAAGAGTGAGAATGGAAAGGAGGGAGGCGAATTCAGAACACAGCTCAGATATGCCAATGGCAGAATCGAGGTGTTGCCACGAAGAATGAAGCATTGCGTTCATTTTTTTTATTAGAAGAAATTAATTTAATTTTTGCAAATTATATTCATTTTTTTACCGCTAATAGGCAGACAACATAAGCGAAAGGGATCGGGAAACGGCCCGAGGCCTTATCCACTTCTGGACGAAAGGCATAGCGGATCACGAAGCGGATGCCGCCGAGCTGGACGAAGAAGCCACGCCCGGTGCTGCCTTGAACTATGTCAGAGTAGAGAGGGAGAGAGAGAGAGTGAGAAAGAGAGAAGGCGAGGGAAAGGACGAAAGAGAGAATGAGAGAGAGAGAGAGAAAGAGAGATAGAGAGAGAAGAGCGAGAAAGAGAATGAGAGAAAGAGGAAGATGGCGAGAGAATGGGGAAGAGAGTAGGTGATCAAGTGGCCCGAAGGGAATTGAGAGCAATGCCCCTATTTATACATACATACTACATACATACATACATACATATGTATCTGCGTCTGTATAAAGAAAGACGATTCTTGACAGTACCTGATTCAGGGAGACAGTGGCAGCGGCCTGATTAAGCGAAGCTGTGATTATCGAACTGTTGTTAGGAATTTCTCCACTTTTAATTGAGCAATGAATTCAATTCTGTAATGAAAATTTACCTAATCTATAAATAGATTAGTTTTATGGAGTCTTTAAAGGTGATCGGCACGGCCAGCTTCACGGCCAACTACCCGAACAGCTACTTCAGCGACGTCCGCAGTCAAGTCCGAGCAGTCTGCGACCTCACGGGCATCTGCGCGGCTGAGAGACCTTGCAATTACTAAGGAATTCCATTCTTCGTTCTCCCCATGCCCTCTCTTCTCTTCCCAGAGATCCTTTTCATCTCACCTTTACTCTCCACTCACATCCCTTTCCGCCCTCGTCTTTTTAATGCCCCAATGTTGAACCCATTTTTTCCTACAATATTGGCGACTTTCATTTGACATCACATAATTTCTTGTTGGATGGTTGGATGAAGCAGCAATCCTAGCCACGAGTCTGAATGCTACTTTTATGTTTGATTGCCACAGCACCGACGCCTCTTTCATCCACTCGGCAGGTGATAATGATAGGATGGGATGACCACAGAAGAGGCTGATGGAGAGAAACAGAGAGACGAGTTTCGAAGTAATGAAATAAAATGTAACATTGCGAGAGAAAGAGGACTGTCATTTATCCTCACAATAACACTGCTCTCCTAATCTCGTTATCTTCTAAAGGCAGCTTATCTTCAAGTGTCATTCACAGACTCCATAATCACGTGCGAGTAGACTCGAGGCGGAAGAGTTGCATAGACTACTTTGAATCAAATTAACCATTATTTTGATAGAACGAGATATAGAGAGACGGAAATAGAGAGCGGCGAGAGAGGGAGTGAGAGAGAGAGAGAGCGAGAGAGAGAGAGAGAGAGAAAGCGAGAAAGCTGATAACTTTTGCAGCGGCTGCAAACCAACACATGGAGATCTACTCCGGCCCCTCCGACTCACTTCGCCCGGTAGACATTCGGAAGACTCTCAGGGGCAACCAGACTGTCACGGCTGTTGTTGGACGTCAGTCCAATTATCATATAGCAATAGGTAAATTAGCGAGTGGAATCTTTCTCCTTTCAGCCGAAGGAGAGAACAAGATCACTGCAAATGAAACGGAAGTGAATGTCCACTCACAAGGCTCCTGGTCAGCCGATCCAGCGCACCACGGCTGACCAGTGGAACTGCAGGCAGTTGCTGCCCCCAGCTTTACCTCAGAGTACTCTATTTTTAAGCAATTCATGTGGAGTTCGCATCCATGATAATTTTTTTCTTTGTTAGATGCCGGCAAGTAATGCGTGTTAAGAGGGTAGAATCCGAGAGAGACAGAGAGGAAGAGTGAAAAGGGGACAAAGCAAAATAGAGAGAAGTCAATTGAGAGAGGAGAGAGAGAGAGAGACAGATAGAGAGAGAGCCACTCCTCCAGCGCAAAGTGTACGACACCGTAATCCCTTTGTCGCTTCATCATTTGGATTCCTCTCTCCCCTATTTCGAACAGTCTTTTCCCATCAATGTATATACATTTGCACCACTATAATCGTCATCACAGCTTCATAATATACTGCAGTCTATGTTTTCATTACATAACAGAGGAGCACTGAAAGATTAAAACACCGACCCAAGCAATGATTTCTCTTTCATTGTGAAAAAAGCCGAGATCTGATTTTTTTAAATGAAGTTCATACGCGATTTTCCAAAAAAAATTAAGATTGAGCAGTAATTTACAATGATTCCTGAAAAAGAGGTTAACATCATAGATTCACCAGGTGCCAATCACTAACAAAATGAACAATAAAAAAGAGATATGATTCAGAGTTGCATAGTAAGTGTACACGCATTCGATGGGGAGCATTAAATATGTATACCTATGTTGACCAAATTAGTTACAAAGTTAAATGCAGTGACATTACTCAGCATGTGGTCATCATCTAAAATTGGCATCGCTTAATCAAACATTTTGGATAAAATGAACACACTGGCAATGCTCATTCTAACTCCTCGATAGAGTTAACAACGAAGAGAAGTTGGAGTTATTATGCAAAATGAAAGAGTGAAAGAATCAATAGATTAGAAAAAGAGAATCAATGAACAGTCCTAGCTAACCAGGCAGCGGAGGATCGAACGGAGCCATTGGATCCAATTCGAGAATCTTGTCGTTTGCCAGCTTGTCCGGATACAATTCGTAGAGACAAGGCAAGACTGGTGGAGAGACTCCGCACTGGAGGAAGTGGATGAGGAGGGATGTCATCAGGTAACTGAAATCATCTACTTAAAGCAAGGGAGTGTATCAAAATAGCAACGACAACATATTTTTCAGATAAAGGATCCCTAGGAGACTCTTTGACGTCCGGAATATAACACAGGTGGCATTTGAGCACGGGGTATATCGCTGCACCATGTATGAAAAATCCAGAAGAATCTTTTCTCTGGAGACGGCCCAAGTAGACCCAATTATATCCAGCAGCTGTCACCTACGGAAATACCCAAGCACTCACCCCCTCGTTGCTCTAGCACAGCGTATAAGAGCCTATACATGGGCGATAGTTTCGCTTATGATTCGCAAACTTGGGCTCCTGACACGAAAAGAAATTTTTTTGAAAAACCGACGCGTGCGCACGCGTTGCGGTTTTCTCTCGTTGAGTCCAAGAACTCTGGGACAGATTCGACAATGCTGTTTTCAATTTTAATAGTTGTTGATGTCCTAGGTTTTAACTAATTTTGATAAGATTTTATAAGTTTAGGGTTGTCGCGCCGTGGCATCTTCATGAATGGCCGACCAGCAGAAGAACCTCAGGATATATTTTCCTGCTTTTTCCTGGTGAGAGGAGAAGTTGCAGAGCAAACGCACTCTTCTAAACGATTACTCTTCTCTTCTAAACGATGGGAGAGTTCCCCAGGACGAGGTAGCCGATTAATTGCTTCTATTTCACTGAGAATCTACTTTTTTCCGAACCCGTGTAAATTGTCATAATTGCAGCTGAGAGATTTAACAAGCTCACTAGCTCTTCTTCGAGATTCACGTACCTCTAGTGATGGGCAACGCCATATGACTGCATCTTCCCAGTCTTTCTCAGTCAATATTAACGACGAAATTGTCGGCTTAACCAAGGTAGAATACCAGTTTTCACTTGTATTGCGTATTTATCCCTCCATTCGTCTTCACATATTAAGTGACCTCCAATATGTCTTTCAGGATGTCGAATTTCTGAATAGACTCGCCGATTCTGATATTGAACGAACTGTAGAGGAGGTACTCGGAGCAGTGGATCTGGATTCTATTCTTGCTCCGTACCACCCCGTCAGCCCGACCCAATTCCACATCGAAGTAGCCGAAGCTGTCAAGTTAGCCTTATAATTTGCTTAACGATGCTGATATTTTGTCTACCGAAATTAAATAAGAAAGCTAGTTGTTTGTAAGAATTTCTAAGCATATTGACTTATTAAGATTCCTGGACCGATTTGTTTCAAGCAGCGAAGGCGATGACAAGCCTATATTTATTACGGATTGGGATGGAACTATGAAGAACTACTGCTCGCAATATGCAACAAATGTTCAAGTGAGAGCTCATAAGAGTTTTGCCTGGCCGTGGTAATCCGTTCCTTGTTCAGCCAGTGTACAGTGCAGTGTGCATGGCTCACTTCGCTGCTTTCACTCGCCTCGCCGCCGTCTTGACTGCTGGCCCTCTTCGAGGCCCTGGCATTCTTGACTTGACTTCACTTCCTATCGATGGTCCACTTATATTCAGGCATGTCTTTTAGTTATCTGATAAGGTCTTTCTTCTTTTGCGGTTCTTTTACAGTCATCAGCTTTTCATGTTAAGTGGTTCGTGGGCTCGTGAATGGTGGTTGCGAGGACGTCGAATCGTGCACGATGACGGAGTCTCTGAAGAAGGCCTCGATGCCCTCCAGCGCCTTTCTGACGAGGTTCTTAGATGACTTCCTTGTGAATTCTTAATCATTTGTATTGAGTCTAGATGAGCAACTCGTCGGGAAGTGTGTGGAACAAAGGGGACGGAGTGGCGCGTCTCCTTCAGTCCACTCGTCGGCAGTCTCTCCAGAGTGGCAAAGTCCTGATAGCTGGAGACACGAGCATTGACCTGTCAATGCTTGCTTACGTCCTGGACAGAACCCTGAAGGGACGATGTTTGTGGAAGGTTAGCACTAAACTATTCTTCTAATTTCCTTTATTATTTATTTAATGTGACTGATCTGGGATGCCATGGCAATGAAAGAAGAAGCTTTTCTTTCTTGAGCTGCACACCCTCGCTCGTGCTCTGGGGATGTCAGTGGACGAGGAGAGCTGTCAGCACTTCCATTCTCGCTGCTCTAGTCTCATCTGAAGCCCCGGCCCGATCTGGCCATTCGTCTCTTTCGAATCAACGAGTTCCGTTGTCTCTTCATTTCATGGCGACTTTCCATCAACTGGATGCAACACGGGAGTCTTAAAGCGACTCTGACTGCTCGTCATAACCGATCATAGCCATATTAATTTGTAGATGATCGTTTATTTATGTAAATTACTTTACTTGATCGTCATTTATTTTGTGTTTTGCATATTTGTTCGTTGCTCAAAGAGGTTATTGCTCAACATTTCCAGTGGGCTTATCATTTAAATATGCATTGCGTTGTTTGATTCCACTCTTACAATTTTACTTAATAAACATCGGAGGATCACAGTAACGCCAACATGCATTGAATGTGAACGTCGCATTGTTGTCGCAGCTCAAAGCTGCCAAATTTAGTGCGAAAATCATGAAGTGTGGTTCAATTAAAAAAGAAGTTTGGTGAACCTTTATTGTGACTAGTGGGATTTCTGAAGATTATTTCGAAATGAAGGTTGTCAAATTTGGTGCGAAATTTTGAAAGAACGGGTACATAACACAATCTGAAACGATTTTGGTGCAACTTGCGTAATCATGCCAGGTGTGAATTCTTAAATGCTTCTGGAAAATTATTTTAAAATCCCGCACAAAAATTCTACAAAAATGCTTTCTACTATCGCTGTGGCTACGCTGTGTCTAATCTCGTAGGTGGCATCTTTCCGGCGCCAAATAATGGCCAGCTACTCATTTGCCACATAGCTCTGTTTCCTTATTGCTCTCTCGTTGTCAATTGTCCATTGTTATAAGAAATCATTTGAAATGTCCTTTTAACAAACGTTGATATGTTGACGTTGTTATTTTCACAGGCTCCCGCAAGAACTGACGGAGAGCATTGAAACATTAGAAGAATAGGAAGATAGTCATTGTCAACCTGTTAATACATTGGATAGGCCCATCGAAAGTGGTCTGCAAAAGCCAGTGTTTGATGAAGAGACAAAGAGGAGCGACGCGATCGTCAATTCTATAAAAGATTTCACAAATCTTCAATGAACCTCAAAATTAACTGGTAAAAAGATATTAAATAGATGTTCGCCTCTAAACATCAAGAAATGAGTACCTCAGTTGCCTTTTTTTTGAAGAACATAAGTAAGTGAGTCAAAAACAAAGAGACCCCTCGTAAAGCGCCATGAGTTGACTGAAGCGCGCATCCAAGATGCCATATGAGACAGGAATCTGTGGCGAGGAATCTGCGAGGCGCGCCATGAATGCAAGCTACAATTATTAACCAAATTTAGAGAATACCCTGCTTAATGATGTTCTTTTAACTAACTCAATGTGGAATCGATCGTGACGTCGAAGTGATTTCGGAGCGACTCTTCAGTACCTTCAGTAGCGCTGGATAAACCCTCCTAAATGGATACGTATAACTTAGATGATCGATTGTCAAATCAAGCTGTAAAGAAAGTTCTGTTACTAGACTCGGATAGATATCTAACCAAAAGTAAAATCAAAGTCTTTAAGGAACCATCCATCGAACAAAAATAGAATAATTATAAAACTGCCATTTGGCCGCAGCAAATTAATCTAGCCTGTTTTTTATGGCCCTAAAAAATTGAGCGAAACAACCTTGCAGCTACTAGAGAGAAGTGAAATGCTCTTGGAGGAGCACGCTTCTTAATACAGCTACTAAAGATCAAATGGCCATTGGTTCACTGAGCTCCGCAGATTCCTACGGTATGCCAGCAAGATAAAGCCGCATATCTCAGGATGACGGACTGGTCCCCATGCGCCAAAAACATAACACGTTGCATATTCAGGGGATGGTTCCTTTAATGCAACTTTTTCTTAAATCGTACCGTGCAAAGTCGACGTCCAGCGCATCCGTGGGATGAAAGAGGCAAAGATTGAGATCAGAGTTGAAGGCAGACAGAAAAGACGTTGTCGAGCCAACGATATGAAAACGGAGACCGAACTTCTCCAACACCTTAATTGTACTTGGAATAAATGACGAAACATTTGACAATCTTTGCAAAAGTATTTTCCGATTTAAACATCTGAAGAGTATTGTTGCTAACAAGGGAATCATCTAAGCATAACCCGGCGGATTTTGATCGCACTTGTCCAGATCAATAGCCCAGGTCGAGAAATCATGATAAATATTTTCAATTTTTCCTAAATGGCCTCCGGCGATTTTATATTGATTTTTAAAGTTTGCATAAAATCGCAGAATTTAGTGACTTTACTATTAAATAGGCCTGCGGGGCGCAGTGGGCTACGTGCTCGCTTACAATTTTGAATGTCACAGGTTCGAACCCAATTAGGTTGAAATGTTTTGCTACAGGTACTAACTATTCCCAGCCCAGAGGTCGAACTTCAGAAAAAAAAATTTTCGCTGAAACCAGGGAGGTTTTCGGCACGGGGAAAGCGAATATCATACTCATTTCTTTCTCTGGCTTCGCTCAACAACCCTCGCAAAGTGAGCATCTTACTTCCCTAACCTTGAGCTGGGCTGTCGGCGGCGGCTAGCTCCGTGAGCAGCAAGCTCGCCTTCTCCTGCGACCTCGCTTCCACCAACTTCCCGGTTAGTAATTTCAGTTGCACGATATCACTTGATGGGTCGTGCTAGTTAATGTGAGAACTCGGAACTAAAAGTTTAACGACCGGATATAGAAGGATATACCTCGCCCATAATTTCTTTGATATTATTAGATCATGCCTTGTCTATCTGTAGGTTTTCTCATTTTACCGGCCCTTTATTCGTTTCCGACCGCGTATTTCCAGCAATCAGTTGCCCGTATTTATTTCTTCCAAGATGAGGGAACCTCAATGTTTTGGCAACCACGACTTGAGTATTGTATTTTGCAGCTGTTCTTGCTTTGCCTGGCCCTCTTTGGCTCTTCATACGTCCTGATGTGGTGGAGTCACACTCGCGCCCTTGCCATGTCGGAGTCAACGATTATGGTATGAATGCATCTTTTTATTCTCCACTTTTAGTATTTTGTTGTAAGTATCGATTCGTTAGCATCAAGTTATTCGTAAAGCACCATTGTTCCCTGACCTAGAATGACGAATTCATTCCCAGGACTCGTAGCATTCAGAAGTGCAGTTATTTCTGGATTTTACTTTTAGACTACTCTATGATTGACTAAGATTTCACTTCCTTTTCAGCCACTGGTTGTAAATACTGGAGTAAACTTTCTCGCAACGGTTAGTTATTATTATGCATTGCTTTGATTTACATTTACTTCTCTTTCTCTTTCTCTTTCTCTTTCTCTTTCTCTTTCTCTTTCTCTTTCTATTTCTATTTCTCTTTCTATTTCTCTTTCTCTTTCTCTTTCTCTTTCTCTTTCTATTTATCTTCAGGGCATAGCAGGAATGCTCCTCTTCGGCGAGCGGCACGGCCTTCTGTGGTGGCTGGGCATCTCTCTCATAATCGCCGGTACCGCTCTCATGGCCGGGGAGACGAGGACCGAGAAGTACAAAAACAGTTAAAAGTTAAGTTTTGACTGTTAACATACAGTGTATTGTTGTTGAAATATGCACATATAGATATCTACTCAGTAAAGTTCTTATATCAATAGATTCAGAAAGCGGGTATTTATGCTATGTTGTTCTTAAGTTAGTTTTTCGCCATTGCTCGAATCATAACAACAAGTCCTCGGTGATTTTTTTATCACGGGTTGATCTTAAAATAAAGAAGAATTGTTTTCTTGTAAACCACAGTAGTCGTACTAGACATTGGAAATTGTTGTTCATTAAGATTTAGAACTTCAGAGTATGATTACTTCACGTATATAAACGAGTTTATCGTTCTCCTTCGATAGGTGTGATTTTGTCATAATAAAAATGAAGGAACAATATCGCGTGTCTATGCTAGAACATGTAAATGAGATTCTCAATCCTAGAAATTATGGTCTGGATAGTCACCGGTAGCGATAAGGCAGGAAAATCACTCGAACATAGCACTTGAAATCGCTTTAATATAGCGGGTTGTATATTAGAAAAAAAAACTGTATTTAAACGGGCGCTGCTTTGAAGAATCCGCCAGTAGTCACGCCGAGAATGGCGGCGGCCGCAGTGAGCAGCACCACGTTGATGGTCTAGAGAGGGAAATGTTAGATTGAAATATTAAATTGATCTAATACACTTACCGTATCCTCGGCGCCCGTGAAGGCGAGCGCAACGAAGCAAATGGCGCCGCCGAAGAAAGCGACCGAGTTGAAGATGCGGAACTTGTTCACTTCCGAGACACAGCGGATTCGGTCCGAGATTGCTCCTGAATTATTTTAAAATTCATAACATTTCGTTTATGTGTATTTTCAAAGAAATTAACTTGAATTTCTTCAACATTTATTATAAGTACCACATGCGAGCTTAATGAAGAACTCGAGCAGTGCAGGCATCGCTGAATTGAGGGCCGAGTGCTCGGTGTCCATGTGAAGAGCCGCAAAATTATATCCATCATTTATTTTTATGCGTCTGCCCCTCTCTCTCTCTATCTCTCTCTCTCTCGCTCTCTCTTTCTTTCTCTCTCTCTCTCACTCTTAGAGAAGTAGGCTGGTGAATAGAGGAAGAGGAGATTGACGGCGAAGAAGTTGCCAATAGCACCGCTCCACACTGCCCACACTGCAGGAGTCAGCAGGATGGCACCGTAAGGGATTCGGGTTCCCTTCTTGCTAAATAACAACTGGGTTGCTTCTACAGTTTTGAAAATCTCCCTGCCTCTCTCTCTCTATTTCTTTCGTTAATTCCCTTTCTCTGTAATTCTCTTTCCCCTCTCTCTCTCTCTCTCTCTCTCTCTCTCTCTCTCTATACATACATTCGGCCTTCTCGCGAACTGACTCCAATGCGGCCTTGTTCCTAGAAATCTTGCTGAGCTCAACATCGCCAACAAATGGATGTCGGGCAGGGCTGTTGCGGTACATGGCGAGGTACGAGAGGAAGAGGCCGATCTGATATGGGCGCGAGGCTTTACATTTCCGTGCTGCTCTACTAATTCTGTTCCCCATGTAAAGTAACCGTTTTAGACATATGCGTTGCAATTAAACCGATTGTGAATAAAATAAAAATAAAAATGGTCCATAAATGTTCGAGAATCGTCGTCATACCGAGAGACTGCCGTGGGCATAGAAGATGGCCTCCCAGGAGATGGAGCAGAGAGGGCCAGACACGAGGTCTGTCACTGCCGGAGCCAGCTGCACGTAGGCCACCAGGAAGGAGACGAACATTCCAGTCTATGGAAGAGAGAGAACGAGCTACAGAGAATGGTGAACACATAGGAAAAGATACAGGGAGAGACTGCCACATATTTCTTAAAGTGGCTGGGAATTTTATTCACCTTAATTTTTTGTAGAATTTTTCCTATAATAAAAGAAAAAGGTATGATAAACATGTGTGGTGAAGTGAGAGAGAGAGAGAGAGACAGACAGACAGAGAGAGAGAGAAAGAAAGAAAGCGGGAAGACGATGAGAGGAAAACATTCTGCGGATGGCTTCCTTTTCTTGGCTATGGCACAGAAAGAAGGTTGTAAGCAGCGTGGCGCAGTGGAAGCGTGCTGGGCCCATAACCCAGAGGTCGGTGGATCGAAACCACTCGCTGCTAGTTCTTTTGCGTCGTTTTGTCCTCACCTGTTTGTAGTAGGTCCACTTTGCGCAGAAGGCACCAATGACAGGAAAGTTAGCTGCGAAGCCGACTCCTTGGAAGAAGCGACAGACGAGCAGCCAGTAGAAGCCGAGCTGCAAGTTTCGCCGTGTGGTTCAACGATTTTTATGATACAGAATTTCTTGCAGCATGTCTAATACTAAATGAAGTGTTGACTGGATGCAGCCACTGACTGACCTTGATGGCAGCCGGCATGAACAGAGTGGCGATGCCGGAGATCAGTCCGAGAGTCGCGAACACCGTCCGGATACCAAGGCGATTCACTGCTGCCACCACTGGCACATTGAACAGCAGCGCAGCTGCGGCTGCCACCGAGATACTCAGGGACACTTGTGCTGCAGAAGGAAAGGGAGACTGAGAGAGAGAGAGAGAGAGAGAGAGAGAGAGAGAGAGATAGAGATAGGGAGGGGGTAAGAGATATATAAAGAACGAGGGTGAGGGACATTCATTGGAATCAAAAGAAGATTGAGATGATAACCAACAGTTGTTAATGTCATAATGATCATAGTTCTCCTCTTCCGTTCCATTCTCGATTGGCGCCATGCATACAACGGCGATCTGGACGACGAGGATGTTCGACCTGTCATTTCATTCTATTCTTTCCGTCAGTTATTCAAAATGATAATTTCCCCTACAAATATTCCATATGAACATGCCCGAAGAAGTAAAAGAGAGAAGGCGTACCAAACAGAGGTGCTAACGGGCCCAAAAATTTTGGGCTGGCCCGGCCCGTCGGGCCCAAGCACTCGGCCAGCCCGGCCCGATCCATTTCCGGGCCCTAGAATTTTGGGCCCGGCCCGGCCCGTGGGCCCGTTTGAGCCCGATTTTAAAAAAAATTCTGCGGAAAAAAGTCCGACCAGTTACAAATTGTTTTGAAATTCAGAATTTTTCATGCTCGTGCTATGAACATTCATTTTAATGTATAGAAGAAAGAGTTTTAGGGGGAAAAATGAACAAATGAAGGAAGTATTGCACTTTACAATGCCACCAATCGTCCTGAATGGACGGCATTGTGTGCTTATCAGGCCCAATCGGGCCTGCGGGCCGGCCCAACTTTTTATGGGCCCGGCCCGGCCCGGCCCCGGGCCCTGGAAAGTTGGGCCGGCCGGCCCTACGGGCCGGGCCGGGCCGGCCACTTTGCACCTCTGGTACCAAATGCTTGTGAGGCAGATGAGAACGAGGACGAGGAGAAATAAGCGAGCGCGGGTGCCGAAGATGGTCACCCGCTTTTTCGTCAGCGCACCGCCGCTGCTCATACGGTAGAGCATCTCGTGATGGGGTCCGAGTATCGTAGGATACGGTAGATTCTGGAGAGAGATTACTGCAGGAGTCATGTGCTGAACACAGACGGATTTCAAGATGCCCGAGGAGGAATTCGGGGCTTGTAAAAGACTTTAGCACGCTCTTGTCCACGATTTATGTATTTCTAGGTCTATCTTGTGCTATGGCTGGACATTCACGTGCCAAAGGTGACAAGAAGAAAGCCACCCTCTCTCTCTCCGACTTCCCACGTCAAGACAGAAGGACACCCACTGTGAGGCTAAAGAAAGAATGAAGAGAGGCAGAATACCATTATATCACGAGAGTCAGAGCATGCAATGTTTAAATTCACAACTCTGAAATGAACATTGTTAGAATACAAATGTGTGCAGGAACGCCGCACCTTGCAAGTAAGCAAGGATTTAGAAATTCAATATGACTATGCACGAAACACTCTGGGATACCGAAGGCACATCGATGCATATGAACATGATGGATCTGAAGGAGTGGACGAGAGCGTAGAAAGAGAGAAAAAGGGAGAGAGAGAGAGAGCGAGAGCGAGAGAGAGGAAGAAAAGGGGGAGGTAGAGATAAATTAAAGAAAGAGAGAAAAGGGAAAGGGAGCGAGAAAATTAGAGAGGGAGGTCATAGCCAGGATAATCACTGATTAGCACTGATTATCACACTAAATAGCAGAGATCTAGAAGAGGGAGGATAGGAGAATAAATCGTAGAAATGCTGCGATGATACAGATCAAAAGAGAGGCGCCGGAAACAGTGGGCAAGAGAGAATGCATGTAACACGCATTTATGGTGGATGTGCTGTTGCAAAATGGGAGAGCGAAGGGGAGAGAGAGAGAGAGAGAGAGAGAGAGAGAGGCGACACATTGAACAAGGAACCTGAAAAACAGAGTGCATTTAAGTAGAGGATTTTTCGGGATTTTCTGACTGACGTGCCCACATTGTAGTGTGAGGTAATAATTATTTTTATTGTACCGGAATTTGAATGCATTTCAACTTTTGACGTTCAACTTCGCTGCCCGGATGAACGGCAGTGAGAGAAGAACAAAGAGAAAGCCAGCAACGGGAATGGTACAGAAAAAAAGATAAATGAAGGTAGAAAGAGAGAGAGGTGCAAAGAGAAATAAAGAGGAAGATTAGGGGATAGGGAGAGGAATGGTGAGATAGACAGAGAGATATGTAGAGAGGCATAGTAAACATAAGCGCCATTTGGACAGTTGTCGACCTTGACGGTAGCGTTTAGTATTCGATTAAAGAAGAATTGTAGAAGAAGGGAAATGTTAAAGCTGATAGATAAATTAAATAGTCAGAGTGTTGGATGAAGAAGAGAGAGAAACTGAAGAAAGAATGCGCTAAAACATACAGATGAACACTACAGTAAGACAAAGGAACGTGCCAATCTTATCAGTTCATAAGCCTCATTTATGTTCCTTCCCTTTTTATAGGACTCGTCTTGAGCGGATGCTATATTTAGTGCTGGTATGAATATCACTCATTTCCATGTCTCGGGAGGCAGCGAATTCGAAAAGATAGTGGTGAGAATACGGGAGGAATGTGGCAAACCGTTGATCGAATTGGAAAGGGGACATCAATGCATTTTCTTCCAAGAGAAGCGACGAGCAACAGAGAAAGAGAGAGATTAGAGAGCGAAATAGTCTGAGAGAGCAAGCCAGAGGGAAGGGAAAAAAGAGATTGAGAGAGATAGCAAGGAACGATAATTTCTCCTCTATGAGAGCTGAAGCTTCCCCTTTTCCCTGTTCTTGCTACACTAGCGAACGTATGTATGTATGTACTATTTAATACGTCTAGTCTCCTTTGTTTCACGTTACTGATAAGCCATCTTATTCAAAGGGCAAAAATGAAACCATGAAGCCAAGGAGGGCGCGTTGAGTCAAAGTTGTATATCAGATCAGAAGCTAGAAGGACGATAATTTAAATTTTAAAAAAAACAGATTCCACACAGCACTCCGGTGTCCTTTTCAGACTGTTACCATTTCACTCGACATCCCCTCTTCTATTTGTACTTGTTTACTAGATTCTGTTCTACGTAAAATCGTTCTGCTTTCTCGTGGCCTGACTGTCTCACACGCTGTCTGACTTTCGACTCTTTTCCATCCTTTTTGTCTTCCTCCCTTGCTCTTCCTCACCTTCTAACTCTTGACCTCTCTCCCTCACTCTCTTTATTTCTTACATTCTCTCTCTCTGTCTTTTTCTCTCTCTCTCTTTCTTAAGTGCCTGGGTACCTGGGATGAAGCATTTCCGATGTCTCCAAATGCTAATGACGGAGATCATATCCACTCCCCCTTTAGTAAAAAGAAACATAAATTAGAAAACGGAAATTGATTGCTGGAAGCACGAGATGATGTTTCGAGAAGAAAAAACCGGAAGCAGATATTCTTGCCAGTTCTCGGTCCCAAACAAGCTAATGGCGATTTTTCCAGAGGCAGGCGGGATTCCATGTGATGGTGTCGAAGTACAGCAAACAGAGATCAGCGAGCTCCCATGGCAAGTGGGCTTATTCACCTGCTGATCTTTATAAGAGTATCTGATATAATATGGTGTGTTTCGAGAAAGATACGACGAAAGGGAGAGAGGAGATAATGAGACTATTATGGGAGAAAAACAGAGTTTACAGAAACATATACAAATGTGAGAGAAAAAAAAGAAATCGCGCAGAAATATTACAAAGGCAGTATTTCTCAGACAGTGGTAGTACTGCAGAGGCTGTATCTCTGGAAGAGCTCATTTCGCTCTGGCCTTTCCCCGATTTATGTATGTATGAATATAAGGGGCTACGGTACAAGTCAGATAAGATATTTATGTCTTCCAGGTACTGTACAAGGTGGATTGATATGCTGACCATTAATATTGCGCTATAAACCACGGCAATTACAATTCGTCAGGCGCGGTGAAAACGGTGTGATCTACGATCTCTACTTTAATCTCAGAGTGATCTACGACTTTTGGCACTTTTTTTCAGCTTCCATAAGTTTATACATCTAGCAAAACTCGTTCTGTTCTGTAAATCTCAAACAAAATAAAAAAAGACACTGATGAAATGTAACAGGAAATCTCGATACTCCTACACGAGATCCAGTTAGATTGATAGAATAGATGCTCCATCATCAATGTTGTAAAGAACCGATATAGTCCCCGTTATGACAATAATTCCATCATTAAAAGGAAGTGACATGGTTCTTTTCTTCTCGGGACTCTCCGTGTTCCTGTTGTTCCTCGCAGTTGTTCAGACTGAACTCTTCACATCGTTGCACGACTGCCAAACGAATTCGGTTCTCTGAGGGCACAGAGCAATGATCCGTGATTTCAGATTTTTTATTGTATTTTTTTGCATAGATATATGGATATTTATTTCTTAATTCGCTGCACTACAAATTTGCCAATGAGGTTGCAATAAGTGTATGGATCTAGATAGGTATACATACTTGCCACTTCCTGATGCAACAACCCATGTGTCTGCTTCACTCAAACACCTTTCAACTCTACTTACATATTTAGGGGCGCCATAAATAGCTTGTGTTATTGTTCACTGATAAGAGATCCGAAGCAAGGACATAGCGTCCAAAGTGAAGAATGAAGGTTGTGTGAAGCATCGAGAGGAATTTGGAACGCGAGGACAGCGGGAGAGAGAGAGCGCGAGAGAGCGAGAGAGGAAAGAGATAGAGAGGCGGAAAATGAGAGCTAGAGAGATAAGAAAGACTGGAAGGAGGGGGAAGGAAGGAGAACGAGGGAGATAAATATGGAAGAGGTGATGATTGAGGAATAAAAATAGCATTGAACTGGACAAATCACAAAAATAAGATAGGGTGAAGCTTCATTTTATAAGACATTTACGAGAAGAACTCTCTGCTCAGGTAGTGTGTTTTATGGCATGTGGTTGACAGACACTGACGAGCAAAAAGCTAATTAAACATGCAATTTTAGGGAGAGAAAAAGGATTATATAATCAAACTAGCAGCCTTGCATTGAATAGTAATAGTTGTACTTTTAAAGAATAGTAGTTGTACTGTTGAAGTATATGTTTTGAAATGCGTGGAAGTCGGGTCCAACTATTGTTCACTCCATTCAATCGACGCCTTCACACTCGGTTGGTTAGTCTCATCATCCTCATTTATTTTTACCATGGTAAAAAAAAATAAGACAGTGAAATTTTCAGAAAGTCGCAGAAATGGCAACGAAGACTGAGCCGCCCGTATGTTTGAATTATCATTGATTTAGACGAAAAAGCTTATTGTGATATCTGCCTTGCAGAAGTGCTCCTCGGTTGCTATGTTCAGAGTGGTGGCTGAGAAGTGTCGCAGGGTCAGTTTCTGGCCATCTGAAAGCGCTTTACTCATGTCGTGTCCAAGTCCTGCCATGCATATTTTGAAGAAAAAGTTATGCTCCGTCGATTGTTGCAGTTGTCAATTTCTTCAGATTGAATGCTCTGCCTTCACTCGGCTGGCTGCCTTGGAGAAGGAGCTGGCAGAGCGCGAGATGACGGAGAGCCAGCGAGAAGCCGTCGACCACTGGCAGACAGGCCAGGCCGTCTGCATTCTATCAATCATTACTCCTCCATATCTATCGATCGACTAATCATTTGATGCATAAGATTGAGAAATCATTGGTAGAAAGTGGAAGGATGTTCAGTTCACTCCGACTGTGGCAAGCCAAAGAAGAAGAGGGATCGCAGCCGTTGTTCGGGAACGCGTCTCAGCTTCAAGGATCCAATCGGTTAGATCAACGGTTTTGAACGGTTTTGTAACTTCATCGATCTTAATAATTAGCTATACATTTTAAGATCGTCGTCGCTCTTCTAAGAAAGTGAAGAAGTCGAAGGAGCGTCTTTCTTTCCGCGTCGAGGGGGAACCAGGGTGAGGACTTCTATTTCTGAAAAAAATTTCATTATCATCAAAAGAAAATCGAAAATGAAAGTTCACTCCTGAGTCGGTCAAAGAATTTAATTCGTTGCAGCAAGGCTGAGAAGAGCGAGGAAGATAAGAAGTCGGAGAAGAAGAAGAAGAAGAGAGAGCAGAAGAAGGAGCAGAGAAAGAGGGAGAAGGAAAATGAGAAGATGGAAAAGGCGAAAGAATGCGAGAAGAGCAGCCGCTGCGAGAGCGTCGTCACAGGAATCACTACGGATGTCAGACTGCGACTTGTTGGCGTTTTAAAAAGAAAATGGTCGGATGTATGGATGTGCATATGAACATACTACGTACATACAGTCCCGCCCAGGATCTTGGTACCAAGGAGGGGTCGGAGGGGTCGGAGGGGTCCAAATGCATCCTCTGTAATAACTACTTTCCTAGGAAAGAGTAAAATATTTTAAATGGTACGTTGGTTTGCTTATAGAGAGCGAATGTTACTGTAAAAAAATCGATAATTTCTTATCACTTGATAAGAAGTTATCAGTTTTCGCTTATCAAAAATTTCATTTCTTATATTTTTAAATGAAATGTACCATTATTTTGTCTCTATCCACATCCCCAAATAATAAAATTAGAGATTGTATCATTGATAACGGAAATCGATAAATCAGACCTTATCACGCATGTTCAATAGCTTAGCAGATTCGCCCAACGATTCTGAATCTAGTTATGTAATCAGTTTTCAAATAGAGTGCCCGTTAACAAAATATTTTTGATTGTGTGTAATTTCCATGCCTTTCTTCAGGTTTTTACATAGTCTTGGACTTTGTAAAAATTTTGGCCCGGTATGATGCGTCCAAATCTAGGTTGCTTCAATAGCATTGAACCTCAGAAATTTAGCGCGCGCACTTTTGTCCTCGGTTTAATTACCCAAGTTTGAGGTAGCGAAATAGCACAGGCAGAGAAAAAAAGGATTAGGCCCCGCCCCCTCGACCTGAAAAGCCTCCCTGCCCTATTCTTTCTGAAGAAAGGCATGGAAAGTACACACAATCAAAAATATATTGTTAACGGGCACTCTATTTGAAAACTGATTACATAACTAGATTCAGAATCGTTGGGCGAATCTGCTAAGCTATTGAACATGCGTGATAAGGTCTGATTTATCGATTTCCGTTATCAATGATACAATCTCTAATTTTATTATTTGGGGATGTGGGTAGAGACAAAATAATGGTACAGAAGAAATTTCATTTAAAAATATAAGAAATGAAATTTTTTATAGGCCAAAAGTGATAGCAAACCAACGTACCATTTAAAATATTTTTCTCTTTCCTAGGAAAGTAGTTATTACCGAGGATGCATTTGGACCCCTCCGACCCCTCCGACCCCTCCTTGGTACCAAGATCCTGGGCGGGACTGTACGTATGTTGGTTGCTTGGTAGAAAAGTGAGTGGTTGAAGAGGGGAGAGAGAAGCAGAAAGATGCTCGATGATCCCAGGTGATGTTGTCGACGCGTGGCGACTCTGCTGCAGTGCATCTCACGATCAACGCAGACGGGCCCGGCCTCGTCGGATGCCGAATCCACATCAATGGAAAACAGTTTGTGTACGTACCAAGTAGACTTCTCTCTAATCAATTAGCACCTTCGGTCCGCATTCTCTTCTGGCTATCAAACAATGACTCAGACATCTTATTTAACATTGTATTTGTTGAAGTCTGAGCCCCATTCATTTCAGCCCATCTGATTCTTCGCCAGCGGATTATGTCGAATTTTTTCGAATAAACTCGTTCTGGCCTGTTAAGTGGAAGCTGTGACATGAAGATTAAACTACTATTCTTGGCATTAAACCTGAGCGCACTGACAAAGTACCTACTTTCCGAGTTACAGGAACGAATTTTACCAATTTTCATGGGATTTCTTGTTTGTATGTAATACATACATAAATATGTATGTTTGTTGTATGAATGTAAAATATATACAAAGAGAGCTGCTTGCTTTGGTGGTGTCGGTATTCATAAAAGTTAACAGATGAATTATGTCAGATTACGTGTGATCCTACTCCAAATTTCTTCCTGCTTCCCTTGAAATAGCAGTTGACCTCTTTCATCTCCTCCACAGTCCATTTCCCATCTGCCTTCATATTCCTGGGAGACGAGTTCCATTTGTACTCGCCCTGCGGTTTGTCCCTCCGCCAATCGCCGTATTCCATCTAATTGTAAGATTGGGCATTATTTTAGTTGTTGAATAGTATTCATTATTGCACCGTTAAGATGTCTTCAACATTGCACGGCACTCAGAAGAGGTGGCCAAGAAGGTCTCCCGAACAGATGTTTAGAACACTTCAAGTGGACGTGCTCGATTGATTTCAACGACTAATGCTAGAAAGAATAGAGATTGGCAGGTACATACATACATTCATACAAACTTATGTATATGTATGTATGTACGTATAAGAGGAGAACGAGAAGTGAGATGGAAAATATGAGCTGCGCTGAAAAGAATAACTGTTGCCGAGCGCCTGAACAGAGGCTCTGGTCCTGCTACGAATAATTTGTTGTATTAAAATCGTTTTTCGGGTTTTCTCTACAAGTAAAAGTTGCGCCAGCTGCATAAAGCTTCATCAAACCTTAGTTGATGCTTGATGTGAGTTACAATACAAATGTGTATGAACAGTTCTCTGCGTGCTGAAGATTAAGTGATTAGAAAAAAATTTTCTTTAGAGAGAAAATAGTTCCAGTAAAGAACAGAAAGCAGAAGTATGTATAATGTAAGTGCCGTCTTTTGCCGTTTTTGGTGTTTTCCCTGGGCATTGGGAATTGGACTTGTGTTGTTTCGATATATCTATCGTAATTTCTCCAGCCTCAACATTCTCTACCTTCTCCTCCTCGCCTTGTGTGCCGTTGAAAGCTGTTGGAGAGGTATGAAAGTCTACCTCATAAAAGTACTCATTTTCAAAAGCATAAGTCACTGCCAAATCTTTAGTTGGTACAGTCGAAAAGCGGGGAGAAGATCTCCGACGCATGCCCAGCAAAAGAGCTGAGACATGACAAGGGACATTTATCTCATTTCTTCTTTATCGTTCCCTTCCCTACTCAACCACTTCTTCGCAATTTGCATTTCAGCAGTAACTGAGAAGAAAGACAGTGGCAGAAGGAAGGTCGACCGGGCAGTTCTCAAAGAGTCTGCAGTTAAATCTTTGTCAGTATTTATTTTTTTTTAACTATTATAAGATATGTATATTTTAGGAAGCCGTCCGAAACCAATGACAGCGCGAAGTCGAACGCGAAAAGCGGCGTGCAGAGCAGCATCCTCACCTTGAGCTGCGGCGTTGCCCAGGAGTAAGTGATGGAAGATAGGCCACGCCCACCTGTCCATGATCATACGCATTGAAGGCAGACAGCGACTGGCGGGACAGGCGCGGAGAGACTGAGATAGTTAGTCGTTGTGGAGGACTCGTAGCGAAGGAGTTATCGGGAAGGACTCAATCCGAGTGCCCGGAGTGCCATGGCTCAGGGTCCAGGGCGTGCATCGTGGCAAGGACACGGACATCTACATAAGTTGTTACGAGTTTTGTTACTCTTTTCGGCTGATCTCATTCCAAGGGTCCCTGCGCGACAGAAACTTGTCGAACATTGCTCTCCGCCTGCTGTAACTAGCCGTCAGACGAAGAGAATCACGGACTAAATCCGTTACGAAATCACTTCATGAGCTGATGCACTTCATGAGGCACGCTGTAGGGAGGGGAATCAAGAAAAAATAGCTTTAATATTAAATAAAAATTATACATTCAATAAAATAAACATATAAAAAAATTTAAAAAAAAATTAACTTTAGAGATATTATATGGAGAAATGTATTAATTTCGAGTAATATTTAGTTTTGATGTGAAAGTATTATATAGGAAAATTTACAGTCTTCATTTACTAGAAGTATATTCTATTATAATTTATCTTTAATTTTGTTTTATACTCAGTCTCTGCTTTTTCAATTGTTGAATTCCACTGGATCGTGATGCGGACATTGTTCGTGCTAACAGGCGAAGGCTACGAGGATGAGCTCCTTGGGTGTAAGGATGCCGCTGGCCGGTTCGAGACCGAGACGCTTCATGTTCACAGTCTTGAAGGACCAGCCGATGCGGCTGTTGATGAACTAAATGATACTTAATTTTGCTTAAAAATAAAATTAAAATTAGGAAAAAGACAGAAAGAAAACTTGATATGGTAGTTGTGCTTGTCATTGTAGAGAGCGTTGAAGACGACCATCGATTTGGGGTGAGAGGCGATGTCGCCGGGAGGAACGGACTGAGCCATCTCGGACAGGAAAAGACAGGTGCATTATGGAGAAAAAGAGCCATTTTATTTTAAGGTACAACAAGGTGAATAATTATTGAAAAATTGAAGTCCTAATGCTAGATTGCAAGTTGTTATTAATTTACGAGCAATACAATAAGTTCAAGCGTAGTGAGATATAAAATACAAAGAAATGCCAAGCTCGTCTTTCTTCCAACACGTCTCTCAGCTTCTCGACTTCGTCCTCGCTCACCTCTCGAGATGTTTGGAATAAAATAAATTTCAATAGCAACCCCTAGCGAGCCAGTGGTCTCGCACAGCAAATATTTGCCTGCTGGTATATCTTGCGGCCGCCAGCAATACCTGAGCACCAAGCGGATCCTGCTCCTCGAAACGAGCCGTGAAGTCATCAACATCCAGGGCCTAGCAGACCAAGCGGATGGAACATGCTTGGCAGACGTAGTTGGAATGATTGGGGAGAGCGAACACAGATGATAAGCGTCAGTTGCTTGTTTATTCGGTGTATGCTGAATCTTTTCTTTTCCCGACTACTAGCCAAACAAGGGGTTTTCTCTCCATTGCCACGTTATATTTGCATGTTTTCTTGGATGCACCATCAGAACTACACCTTGCCACCTACATAAAGCATCCCACCACACTCATGGATCACTGGGACATTACAATGAATCAACAATCATCCAGTGTCAGTGCAGAGAAAGAAAAGATTCCGAAACATCTTTATTCTATATTCCGTGAGAGTGCACTGACAAAGTTGTGCCTCTGCCCGGCTCGGAGATCACTGAGGCTTCTCCTGAAAGCAGTGATGCCAACTTTATAGTGCTGAACGTTGTTTCTCATTTCTCCTCACTCCTCTTCCCACTCCTCTTTCCTCTCTTCTCTCCTCCAATCTTGTCGTTCGCCGTGCGCAGGAGCCGCTCCATGGTACGAAGTGCAGAGTTGAGCGAGTGCGTGAGCTGGATTTTAGTAAAATCGATAAAATTATATCACTTTTTCATTACATAATGCATTTCCTATTTGACCGCGTCCCTTCAGATTCCTTTCCTCTCTTACCTCGGCCGACTCCTTGTCCACTCGCTTGTTCGCGCGTTGCAGGTGCCCGTCGATGAAGTCGTACGCGAACTTCTCCTCGTTCAGCTGAGCATGGCGTTTCTAAGGAAGAGAATGATAATGGGGAAAGAAGTGGAGAATGTTTGGGTGAGTGACAGAGGCGCGGCAAAAGATGAAAGTGTCGGGTGGCAGGCCACGCACATCGAAAGAAGCTATGGCTATCTCAACCGTTCCACTGTATATAAATCATCGGGAAATCACACAAGTCATTCCTCTTGTAAATTCCTGCTGTATTATATGAGCAAGCCTCTTGCTTGTAAATTCCTAGGGCATTATAGGAGCGAGTTAAAAACGCGAAGGAGAGGGGCGATATGGATGAATGTGAGATGACTTGCAATCGTGGCACCATCTTGAATGAATAAGATGTTGCTCATACGTCCAAGAGTTGGACGATGGCCTCAGCCTCCTTCTGGCTCGACGTGAGGCGGGGAGTCGGAGCCGGTGGCTGACGACCGGAGGGGAGACGATCTCCTAAAATACAAATTTTTTTTAAATTTGATTTTTACATTGAAGAACAGTATCAAAACCCACTTCAATGCTGCACACACTTGCAGACTGCGAAGGCATCTGAAAGAGAGAGATTCTTTTCTTTTAAAAGAAGATCATAAGATAAATTATGATAAATTTCACAATTAAAATAAAAAATTACAGAGCGAAATGAAGCGAACCATTAACCGAGGGAAGCAGCAGTGGAAATGATTTCTGAGTAGCCGAGAATCAATTCCTCAAAATGTCGAAATCCAAATGTACTCATAGTAAGAATTATATTCGGTTGGAGTGCATATCATGCTCACCCTTTGGGTTTCGGCGTAAATTTACAAAACTGCTTCATAACCCACTTAAAAGTACTGTTCCTTTCATAACTATTAAAATTATCTTCGATTATATCGATTTGGGTTATTTTGTCGTTGATTTTTTATGCATGATTAGTGTTTTCCATTACTTTTAAAATGTGTCTCTAAGGTGCTGTAGCTGCTAGCCGACTGGGTGCTCGCCAACATATTTTTTTTGAAAATATCACTGAATGGAAGTAGTATACCGTACTTTCTCTATTAGACCCCCCCCCCCCTAATAGCACCCAATGTCATTGAAAAATAATACATACCCCTCTCTCTAGTTGGACCCCCCACAATAGTCTCTCCATCTAATAGTCCAATACCTCAACTCGAGACGGGCCTCGAATGGATCCTGGAGGCATGGGATACTCTTACCAAGGAGCAATTATTATTGCTTAGTTTTGAGAATAAAATGTTGTAGTTATCAAGCTTTCAGTGTTTCACGTTGAAAAATAGTGTCCCTTCCTCTAGTATGTACATAGAACTAATCCCAATAATAATGGTCCTCCCTTGCTAGGGTATTGAAAGATAGCACCAGGGGTACTAATTGAGAAAATATTGTAATTGTAAAACTTTGTTATTATCATCTGGATGCAAGGATGTTTCGAGTTTTCCTTGCAAATCTGTCGTTTATTATGTAGTACTGATTTATCGGATTGTAGTAAAAATGCAATGAATCACAGCAGTCCAGCTACGTATACAAGCAAAGAAGACTCTTTTTACATTTATAAATTGTAGCGAAGGGAATGAATGATTTTGAGCGTGTAATAGCACGAAATTAACTCTGATTCGGTATATATTTCTTGTGAAACCAGTAGGACGACTCTTATAAGAGAGGCGATTGCTTGTTGATTCCGACGACGAATCTGTCATTCAGGAGGGAAGACCCTCAGGCGTTCCTCTTGCAGCACTGCTCCGACTTCGTGCACTCAGTCTTCGAGCACGAGCATTTGCAGTCTGCCGCACACTTTTCTGTAGCAATCTTTGCGTCATCTTTTACTTTCATTTACCTTCCTATAAATCGTTATAATAAATAAATGTTGATAAGTTGTTTTTCAAACAAAATTTAAACTATTTCTTGTCCAAACAGAAAGAATCGCTCATTGTCAGTAAAATGGGTGCGAAGAGCGCAATGTGTTAAAGAGGTATACTTATCAGTTTCTCTCACCCCAACAGTAGAAAGAATTAGTGCATAGACCCACCCCTTCTTATCTCTAATAGAAAAGGGTCCCTAGACGCCTCCCTTTTGTGGGTACTGTAACACGATTATTTCCACGTATGTTGTGGTGACTTGGGAAATTTTTTTTTAATATTTTAACTTGTTGATTCGATTATTTTTTTTCATTTGCTGTAATAGTGCTTAGTTTTTTTAAATAAATAATTCCTGACCATCGCAGCAGGTGTTCTTCTTTGTGCAGCACTCGCAACCCTTGTCGCAGTCTTTGGGGCACGTGCACTTGCCGTCTGTAAAGAGTGATGTCATTTGTGAACCACTTATAATGACATTACTACTCTCTCCCCATGATATTACTCTTAGGAGTTTAAAAGAGGAATACGAGAGAAAAAGAAGAACTCACCGGTCATCTTGTTTGTAGAAGAATGAGAGAGAGAACAGGACAAAGAGATAGAAGCGTAGGCTCTGCTGGGTGGCCAGTGAGAAAGCACTCTTTTATATACAACGCGAAGGAGGGAGAGAGCAAAAGGAGAGTTCAGAAAATGGAAGGAGGGAGCAAAAGTGCGTGTGAAAATAGGAGGGGCGACAGAAGACAAGGGTCGAGAACGCTCTGTTTCTTCTGGAAAGATAGGATGACAAAGCGCTGTAAGAGAGATGGAGATAGGGAGTAAAGAGAGAAACAGATAGAGAGGGAATGACGGAACAGCATAGATAAATCGCGAGAAAGAGAAGGAGAGAGATGGAGAGAGAGAGAGTGAGAGAAATCGAGAGAGGAATAATGTGTGGGTCCATCGTAGCAAATGATGCCTATGGAATGCCTTTTTTTCTAGTTAACGTAAGGACAAAGTTTGATGTGGAAGTAGCTGATAAAATTGTGGCAAATAGTGCTAAAATTTTGGAGAAATGGAAAAGGAAAATTGAAACGATAGAGAGAATCAGTGGAAGGAGAGAAAAGTAAACACAAAACACCACCTCGAAAACACACCCGGAACAGTCCGAAGTTTCTCGATTAACTCTCATTCTCTCTTTCTTTTTGGAATTGCACAGGCAAAAACAACTTTATTACTCACATGATCCAGGTCTTGGGAATTTCAAAAGAGTGAATCTCGCATTGTTTTTTTTGTCATCCATTTCAAATCACATTTCTGCAACAGTAGAAACATTGTAAAGAGTGATGAAGTGCTGATTGGAGTGTGATTGGAGAAGGCAAAGGGAAGCAATGGCAGGAAAGTCATTTCAATACACGTTTAATCAGTGGATCGTGGTTTCAATCTGAGAAATAGCACGCAAAATGCGAAGGATTTACGGCTCCCAAGTAGTGGACCGGTTTGTGCCTAATTGGAATGCATAACACACCTGTATCATTCGTATCTTGTCCTTCTTCTCATAGACTTTTAATTAATATTATTTTTCGTACACGAAAATGTGTGTTAATCGTCTTGTGACTTGAGTGTTAAAAGTTTATTCTGTAGCGAACGTGGCAGGCAGAGAAGCGCACATTTTATCAGCAAATTCAAACTTTACAGATCAGCTTTGGTTCCACGTGACTTGACACAAAGTGAGTGTCTTGTGATAATGTCAAGGAAACTTGTGAAAATAGGTACTGATCAGTTTATCACAGACGGAGCGGGATGATAAGCCAGAGGGCGGAAGCGAAGAAGACTCCGCCATCTCTCTGTACTCTATATCTCTAACACCCTCTCATTTTCCCCTCTCTTTTGCTTGTCCCCTCGTCGTCTGCATGAATTGCTTATGACACAGACGATTCATAGGGCATAATGAACACACCGCAATCAGGAGCGAGAGCCAGAGAAATAGAGAAAGAGAGAGAAAGAGAGAGAGAGAGAGAGAGAATGAAAAGGAGAGAGTGGCGAAATGAATGCTAGAGAGCGCATACAAGAGTAGACTGCTCGATCAGTCATAAATGACGTCACGCGAACAGAGCACAATCCTTCCTTGCAGGCTACGCAAATGTAGCCGAGACTTCACTCGTAGAACATATCCAGAAGATCCTCGTCGATCTCGCCGACCAAAATGCCTCTTGACTGAATTTCTCTGAAATTCTTCCTATTACAAAAAGATGAATAATTCGACGATAAAATTTGTGATAGAATAAGAAGGTTGACTACCTGTACGGCCTAAGAAGTCCAGTGAGCTGTGAGCGAATATCCATGGCCATGATGATGGGTACTGTGAGGTACATGTGGACAGACAGCAACACTAGCACCTCAATTCAGAATCGAACGATTAACAAATAAGATTCTTCTTTGTGCTGCTTCTTAGTTACAACTGGAACAATGATGTGTGAATAGTTATTACTCATTGTCAATTACATACTATGTTTCACAAACATAAAGTTGTGTCTTCTTTGGTCTGAGTGACCGGTCAGCTTTCCTTTCCGCACTTTTTTCTTCTTTTGATTGACATTTCTCCATTCTTCAAGAACATTCGAATCTCGTAACATGAAACCACTCTCTCCCTCCCTTCTTGTTATCCTTTCTCTTTCTCTCTCTCTCTCTCTCTCCCTCCCTTCTTGTTATCCTTTCTCTTTCTCTCTCTCTCTCTCTCTCCCTCCCTTCTTGTTATCCTTTCTCTTTCTCTCTCTCTCTCTCTCTCTCTCTCTCTCTCTCTTCTCGCTCTTGCTCTCTCTCTCTCCTTCTATCTCCCTATATACATAGCTCTTGAAATGATGTGAAAGTGTTCGCTACACGAATAGAATTGAGTGTGTATGTGCTGTCTCCACAAAAGAGATGATCTGGATATACCGGTCAGATCTCTCTCACAGAAGCTTCCTCTCTTTCCATTCTACACTGCTTACATTTTTATGTAATTTTTCGCTTCCTCTTTCTTTTATATCTGTTTCTCTATTCCGTCTCTCTCTACTTCTCTCTGTCACTCTTTTATCTACATATCTTTTCGCTCTCACTCTTGCTCTCTTTCTCTCACTGGCAGCACAAACTTGTCCAGGCTGTATTCATATGTATGTATGTATTCTTATGCTTTGAATATCTATTTAATGCTTACAAGTTACTAGAATATAATAAGAAGAATTCCCACCGTGTTCCACGTCTGCGGCAGTCGCTTCCCGCAAACGACGCGGATGATTCGACGGAGAAGGCGCCTCTGGGCGAAGGAGAGCATCTATGGCTTCTCTGCCACTCTCCGCCTCTTCTTCCTCCTCTCCTTCTCTCTCACTCCTGTCTCTCTTTCCCGTTGTTCTCTCGCCCTCTGTAATCCTTTTTTCGCCCTCCTCTTCTCACCGCTAAGTCCGTCTTCTTCTTAATTCAGCAATTTCTACATAAATTTGTGCTTCTCTTTTTGATTTCGAAGCCTGAAATGATCTCTTAATCATTGGGATCGGCGGATTAACAGTGAGTAAAGTTTTTGCGAATCGATGAATGAAAGAGCGAAGCAAGAAGAAAGCTGCTTTTTGCGATGAAAGTTTTCGGGGACTGAGATATGTATGTTCTTGGGCAACCACTTGTCCAAGAACATACATATTCTTGGGCATTATTTGAAGATGGTCGAATGGCAGTTCTTAAACAAAAAAGCAACGGTGACGGTAAAAACTGTTTTAAAAGCAACATCAATGCGTGCATATGAATGCACAAATGTATATCCGATCAATTGGTATTTCTAATTAGTAGAATTTTGGTCATGGGGCTTACGAAGCGGCATTTTCTGTGAAATGCAAGCATTTGCAGGATGCTTTCGCTGGATCCCCTTCTTTTTGCCATCTTTTCCTCTTTGTCTCCTTCCATTTCTCTCCATCTCTCTATCGTCTCTCTCGTTCTCTCATTCTCAGCTTCTTCCTCGCTCTCTACTTTCTCACGTTCTCTCCCTCTCTCTCTCTCTCTCTCTCTCTCTCTCTCTTTCTCTCTCTTTCTCCTTGCCTCTTCCCCCCCCCTCTTCTTCTTCCAGACCACTTCCTTGCATGCACTCAATGCATGTCTTCAACACAGACGGCTGCACTCATTTATGCGCTTTTTCCTTCCGCTTCATTTCATTTGCAATTCATTTCTCGTAGACAGGCCCATAACTTTCTGCTCTATTTTCACGATTTCTTTCCATATATTTCCCTCTGTTTTTCCTCCACTTACATGCTTGAATTTACCTTATGGTTATCCAATAGAATGCCGGAAAAAAATGTTCGTTCCATCATCAAGCATTCATAGATGTTAAGTCCATAAGAACTTTAAAAGCCATCACCAAAAAATCTTAGCTATGCATGTGGAAAGCAGCCCAAGTGTGCTCCGAGTAATTGAGGATGGAAGACTACGGCAAGGAACACTTTAGGATATACGTATGATGAAGACGGAAATAATAAAATGAAAAAGAGGCAATTTTTTTTCGAATTCGAGAACACGGAAAAAGAAAAACCGAATTAACGAATAAAATGTAAATGTACAGTGGAAGTATGAACATGGGTAGCAAAAACAGGAGAAGATTCCATTCTACTTAAAAAAAATATTGCATGCATGCAAAGGAGAAAAGTAGAGGATGCCGTAGGCAAAAGAGTATTCGTGAGGGAGGACGATTTGGAAGAGAACATCAACATCCAGGCAGATGCCAATCAAGGGAGAGTAAGGGATAGAGAGCGTGGAGAAAGAGAGAAAGAAAGAGAGAGAGCCAGTAAACGAGAGAGATAAGGACAAAGAATTGCAGAATACACGACAGCAAGAGACGGAAGCAGCGGAAAGAAAGTGGCTGAGAGGAGGGAATTGGGTTTACTCTCCTCACCACCGACAGCTCAACCTGCCACTTCTATGCAAGAGCGGAGCAATGAGGAATGTCGCAGAGAACATTATTGATAATGCAATAATGTATGATGTGGGAAAAGCTTGGACAACCCAACAATCTGATTTTATATGCAAAAACACTTATTAGATCTTTCTGTTTTTCCACTTAACTCATTTTGATGTATGTTTTTTTCTGTGTTTTAAATTTGTGTGCATGCATGTATGTACATACATACATACATATGCAAATAGACGATGATCAGATTTAGGAAAATAGTTTACTAGTTATAAGGTACACCATGTCTCAAATTTACAAACAGAATAAATTTACAGAGCCAAAACAACTTTCTCTTCATGCGCGCCCAGCCGAAGCAGGAACCGCTTGTGAGGCGGCAGTGGCACAGGCAGCGGCCTGCGCCTCGCAGTACGCCTTGCACCACGCTTCCGCGCTCATAGGGGCGATGGCTTGCTGAAGGACAAGGGGACATTTAAGGCAGGCACTTTAACATAAAGTAAAATGTCAGTAATTTCACTATTGTAAAGTGAATAAAGGGAGAAGAGAATTTAAAGTGAGCCAAACCCTGCGGCGCCTCGCGATGAGAGTAGCGAGCGCGTTTCTCTTCTTGCGACCGAAGCATCCTCCTCCGAAGGAGTTGCATCCACCTCCACACGAATTGCAACCTCCTCCGCACGAGTTGTAGCCGCCGCCGCAGCCTCCGGACGAGAACAGAGGCAGGATATTCTGCACATTAATATTATTATTTTACTTTTCCTAACTGAAAAATAAATGAGAATTCTCTAGCTATAGATGAGGCTAGTTGCATATTTTTTATTAATTTATAAACATACGATTCTGTTGTTGCATCCGCTATTGCAGCCACTGTTGCAGCCACCTCCGCATCCACTGTTGCATCCGCATCCGCAGCCGGAGCTGTAGCCGATGTTGCAGCCAGAGTTGCAACCGCAACCGCCGCCGAAGGAGTTGTATCCACCGTACCCTCCTCCGCAGCCAGAGTTGCATCCACAGCCGTTGTTGTTGATTGGTGACAGGAGAATCTTGGAAGATAAAGGTTAAAGAAGGACAGTAGAAGAGGAATTCAGGAAATGTGACTTGTTCTTCCGACGAGTCTGTTCAGAAAACATCATAGATACCACGCGGTTGTTATTGTTGTTGCAGCCACATCCGCAGCCCCCACCGTAGCTGCCGCCGCATCCTCCACCGCATCCTCCACCACATCCTCCACCGCAGCCCCCTCCATAGCTGCCACCGCATCCTCCACCGCATCCTCCACCACATCCTCCACCGAAGCCTCCACCACAGCAACGCTTCATGCGCGCTTGTTCTGCATCAGAAGCGGAAAGCGGCGCGGCCGGGTCGGCTGTCCTCGAGGGAACCGGCGCGAAAGGCAAAAGCGGAGAGGCCTGTTACATTGTATATTATTTAATAACTGACTGCGAAATAAGGCAGCGAAAAGATTAATGAAACGGTAAAATACAAAAGTTAAAAAATATATATATAAAATAAATTACTTGTACAGTGACGAAAACACAGAGCAAAGCAACTGTGGCGGAGTGCATTGCGGAGAGAAGAAAAGAGGAGAAGACGGCGGCTTCTGCTGCTCTTCTAAGCTCACTCCTCCTCTTATATGCCCCAGGCAATCTGTGAAGCGGTTCTTCTCGATCAGTGCCAGAGATTCTTCCTGGTCGGCATCTCTCTACTCTCTCATTTGCTCTGACTCTCTCTCTGCTCTCATTTGATCTCTTTCTCTTCCATCTCTCGCCATCTCTCAGTGGCCGCGCCTGCGCAAAGTCTTGGAGAGGGAATTCCCGTGGATTCAGCGCGCCCTCTCCGTAATCAGCACTCTCTCTCTCCCATTCTCTGTCGTGATTATCTGGAGCACTTCTTGAACCACTTCCAGTGCACAGAGCACAAGATGCAGAACACATTTTGATTGCATCTCATCCTTTTGCCTTTCCTCGTCCTTCCTCCTTTTCGCATCGTCTCTTTGATTCCTTTTCTCTTTTGCATTCTCTTTCTTTCACGCTCATTCTTTCCTTCTCTCTCTCTCTCTCTCTCTCTCTCTCTCTCTCTTCCTTTCAATATACCTGATTAATTTTCAATCTCTCGAACTCTCCTTTTTCCTAGTCAAATTTCTGACCACTTCAAGCTTTCTTGACAATGCTACGTATACTCTAAACTCGAATGGGTTATACTAATAAACCGTTCTTTCCATGCCATTGCCCACAGTTTGAACAACAACGGACCTTGTCAGTTATTGATGCAAACATTTTGGTCAAAACATGATGCAATTTGGATCCGCTCATTCATACTTCGATGGAAGTCTCGCCAGTGATGACATTTAGTGATCGTATATCGTACTATTATAGTAATGAATAGGAATGAAAACATGGATTAAGACCGGATAAAGTGATGAATAGTACCTCCACATTTCATTTGCAATATTGAAGACGTTATGTGCAATTAGGATCTTAATATACTTTTTCGTACTTATGGCCTCCGAAGAATTTGGAAAGACGCTGTGCATGTCGTTTGACAGTTTCCATTTTGTAATTGGTATTCAGAAGCATTCCATCACAGAAACAATTTGCGTAGCAAATCAAACTGTTTATCTTCGCACTAAATTTGCTGATATAGAGCATGAGAAGAAACAGGGTTATTGAAATCGTGCTTATTAAATTATCTGGATCTTTTTCAGCATCGTGAATGACAATTTCTGCAAGGGAGGTTCCTCTTAGTGTTGAGGGCAATGGAGAGGAATGTAAACAATACACCTCATTGTCTTAAGATGTAGGAGGTATTTATATTCTGCGATTTTTAAATATCGTTCGATTATAAATAGCAACACATATCTTAACAACCGTCGGCTTACTTGATTCCCCTGACATCTTGTGTTCTATCATTCTTGAAAGTGCCTTTCAATATGTTCTTTGGATGCATTTCCCCGAGCGATTCCCTACACTGAAGGCAAATGAGGTTCAGGAACAATATTTATTAGTTTAGATAGACAGTTTCATCGGTCGCAAGGTTCACAAATGTACAGACAAATGGGTGCTAGGAAGCATTCTCTTCCGCTTTAGGCGCGAACAGCAGCGGCGGCAGTGGCCTGCGCTGCAGCAGAAGCGGCGGCGATGGCTTCCGCGTGGGGTGCGGCAGCTGGCGTCTGGGCAGCGGCGCACGCGGCAGCCTGAGCGTTGCAGAAGGCATTGCACTCGGGAGACATCGGAGAGGCTTCTCCGGTCGCTTGCTTAACAAAATTGAATGACACTTGAAGTACTGTATTGGTACAAAAGGGAAGTGCAGTCTGACTCTTCGGCGTCTGGCGATGAGAGTGGCGAGTGCGTCTCTCTTCTTGCGTCCGTAGAAGCCACCGCCGCAGGGGTTGCAGCAGCAGCCGCCAGAGGAGATCGGCAGGATAGCCTGCAGTTTTCCATTCTTGCTCTCTATTATTATTTCGTTTGTAATCTACTGTTGACTGTTTTGAAAGCAAAAAGAAGAACATGTCCGTTCATTGGCCAAACGGTCGAATAGGGTTTTCTCCAACTAACAACTCCTCCATTGTTGCATCCGCAGCCGCATCCCCCACCGTATCCCCCGTATCCCCCGTATCCACCACATCCGCAGCCGCCTCCACAGCCACCGCCGCAGCCGCAGCCGCCCCCGCAACCACCTCCGCAACCGCAGCCGCCGCTCACCGGTGTCAAGAGGATCTGCAAGCAACGCATCAGTTCAGTCTTCTATGATATTGATGAACGGAGATTAAAAAGAGAAGCCACAAAATCAAAATAAATGCAGACTCAAGTTGCAACGGCTCTCCTTGTGCTGAACTCTCATTGGTTCAGCACAAGAATTGCAATTTCGCATGTAGAAGACAAGCAAATAGCACCGAGTGGGTTCTGCACCCATTAATTTGCTTTGGTGGTTGCGGTTATGGTACTAAAGTCTGCTTAGTTTGTACAATAATATTGAAATAAACACAAAGCATCCTTACTGCTCGGTTGTTGTTGCATCCACAGCCACCTCCGCAGCCTCCTCCACAGCCACCTCCACACCCCCCTCCACAGCCTCCGCAACCGCCGCCGCAGCCACAACCGCAGTTATTGATCGGAGTCAGAATGACCTCAATTGATATTCTTTTTATTTACTAGTCAACTATTCAAGCCCATCGAATATAGAGTGAATGATTCTCTTTAGAAAGAGCGCTTAGAAGACGAAACCTTCTGGCCGCATCCTCCGCAGCCGCCGCCGCAGCCACAGAAGCGCTTCGCACGAGTGAGTGCCGCGTCAGGCACGGAAGCCGCAGCTGCCACTTGCTGCGGAAGCGGCGAAGCCTAGCGATATTTTGAATCATCATTGATAGTTGAGACAAAAAATATTCAAAAATGATCTTTTGAAGTATCTTCTTCGTTGCTTTGGTGGTCTACTACATACAGTAGCCAAGTATGGAACAAAACTAGGAAACATGAATATTCACTTTGCATGCGCTGAGAGCGCAGAGCAGAGCAAGGATGATCGCGAAGCAAGACATGGCCAGGAGAGGAGAGGAGAGGGTGGAGGTGCTTCTCTCTGCTTCTTCCTTGCCATCTCTTTTATGCCCCAGGCAGTCTGTGTGGGCGGGGGGCTTCCGAGAGTCATCCTTGTTCACGATCACTCCTCTGCACAGCTTCTCTCTCTCTCTATCTCTCTCTCTCTCTCTCTCTCGCTCTCTACCTGATTCTCTCTTTCTCCTACCTCCCTCACTCTCTCATCGTCACTCTGCTTTCTCATTTTCTTCTTCTCTCTCCTTTCTCTCCCTGCCTCCTTTCTGCGCACTTCCTGTGCAACTTGTTGATCAGCATCGCTTCTCTCATCTGTCTGCACTCTGGTGCCTGTTCAGTTTTTCTCTCTCTCTTTCTCTCTTCCCTCTTCGTCTTCGTCTGCTTGTTCTCTCGCCATCTCTCTCTCCCAGGAATTTTTTCCTCCCCCCACCGTTTGCCCCCTTTCTTTCGCTCGTTCTTGCTCCTCCCCATCTTTTCCTTGTCACTCGTGTCAATATTCTTGACTTCTTCCTCTCCTCCAGACGCGTCTGAGTGCGTGAGACCGCGTGTGTAAGCAATGGTTCCGGGAGAACCGTGAACGAGGAGAAAGAGAGAGAGAGAAAGAGAGAAAGAGAGAGAGAAGCAGAGAGATGGAGAAAGAGCGAGAGAGCAATGGCTACGAAGAGTAGGGAGAGAGTACCTGCATACTACATCCATTGACAATGTTTGCGTGCGTGTCTGTGCATAATGCATTTGCATATTTGCTCTGGATGGTGTCTAGCAATAGTAGAGTGATGATTCTGGTCTTTTGTACTTTCTGTCTAGTCAAGGAAGGGTTCGAGTTCTTCAATACAAGTAGAAAGATGGAAAAAACAACCAGCATATGAAATGAATGTGCACGTGCATGTTTGTAAATACATATACATATGAATGGCTACCTTACAATTAGACGGCATCGCACTTCAGTGATTTTTCGTATTCGGCGCGAATCTTCGGTTTGTAGTGCTCTTCCAGCCACTTCTGAGATTCCGGCCCGGTGGTTTCCACGGGAAATTCGCCAAGCAACGATGGAAAGACCTAATAGTAGTGAATTTTGAGTATATATATACATACATATATATATATATATATATATAATGTATGTATATATATATATATATATATATATATATATGTATATATATTTCTCGTCTCTTCTCATTCTTCGGAACCGTATGTAAACAAACTATCATTATCACTCCCCGCTTTCTCTATCAGAATGAGAGTCCAGCCGGAGCATAATCCCATCAACACAAAATGTTCACACAAGAAGACATTCTGCAAGATGCTCAGAAAGAGGAAATAGAAATAGCAAAAAGCCTGTCGCCCGTGCGAGTGGTCGGGAGGGAATGGGCGTGGGCGGGCAGTCAAAGAAAGCAAGAGAACAAGCAGATTTCTTCTACCTTTTCCTCACTAAAGCACATTCTCTTCCTATATTCTGAAAATTTCTATACAATTTAATCCACATTAAGAGTTCTTTCTCTTTGTCCTCTGATCTTTGTCGCTAACCGAATTGTAGACAGCGTGAGCGTTCTCCAGGTACTGAGTCTCAAAGCGTCCCTTTGGAGTTGTGATACGGTAGAACTCCATTTGTTCAGGGCTCGAAACTGATGGCCAATCAAGCGACGGTTTTCTATGCAGCCAAAATTAAGTAGTGATGGCTATAATTCATTGTTAAACCCCTTGATTGCGAAAGAAGTCCAGGCATCGGAGAGAAAGTCGGCGATTGCTTTGTCATCTTCCGTGATTGTTCCTGCCTCCGCTGCCGGCTCCCAGTCAAATTTGTACTTCCACAAGAAACGAAGCTCGCTTGCATGGGGCACGGCTGAAAGCAGAATAAGCAAGGAATGAATATCAGGAAGTGGGAGATAAACGAACCTCGCCATCCGCCGAAGGAGACGTTCCCTCCAAAGACGCTCATGTAGTCGTAAGTGTACAGGAACAGATCCCGATTGCCGTTCGCCGCGTAATGCGTCGCGTCATTGCGAAGAGCACCAGCAAAGATCATATCTCCGAGCGCCTTTAATTAAAAATTTTTTTTTAATTTTCCAAACACGTATAATAAGGCTAGGATGGCAATTCTTTAGCGATACTGTATTTGTGTCTTTAAAACAGAAGTATTTCACGACGGGGCGATTGTTAATATCATTCGCTTTAAGAAGTGTCACTATTAAACTATGAAAAACTGAAACCTCGACGGCGATCTTGAACCACTCGAGATGATCGTCTTCTGGGATTTCACGGGCTCGCATGTAGACACTGCGGATTATATCCGCGAGCAGACTACTTTTGCCTGAATAGTTTAAAACAGCTGAATTGTAGATGAAGCAGTGAAATTCTTGCCCAATTCATACTCATATCTAAATTAATTTCTATGGAAACTCTCAGAAAAATCAAACTAGTTTCATACTTGCCTGACAGGTAAGGAAACGTAATGTTGAGGAATGTCGAGAAATTGGATGAGTTGAAGACGGAGAGATCGGACAGCGCATTTGGGGTATCCTGGACCACATCTGGGTTTACTGCAATAAGCGATTGCAGCTATAATAATATTAAGAAAAACCTGCGTAGCTCACCATTTTCGGGTCGTCTCTATCTTTTTCTCCTTTCTTTTTGTCACGACAGGTTATGAAAATAGGATTTGCTGTCATTCACAAAAGGTGACAAGAAAAAAAAGCTCTTGGTTCCTAACTGAATCCCGTCATCTCGTCCCGGACGTTACCGAGCAAGACAGGGAAGTTCGGCCGCTGCTCGGCCAGCCGCGTCACTGTGTCCGGGAAGAGGAAGCCGTCCGCGTACACCGCGAATCCGTGCAGTTCATTCAACTAATTTCGATCAATTCAATACTCTTGCTTTAAAATAATAATTATCTATATATACATACATATATAAATATATATTATATAATCGCAAGAATCTGCAATCTATTCCAAAAATGAAAGCGAGAATTGAATATTTCTGTGTGAATCTGACCTGTGTCACATTGATCAGAGTGCGCCAGTCGATGCCTCGCATACACGAAGAAAGAGAAGCAAGTCGCCCAGGCATCTTCATTGAAGTGGCACAGCTGAAGAAAGCAAGAGAGAATGGTGTGTTTGGAGTCCTCATCTTGACATTACACCTCTTGGGCAACTTGTTTGTCATGGGAGGGCAAAGGGCTGTCCGCTGTGCGATGAAGCAAGAGTTCCCCGCCAGATTGCTGGATGATTCGATGGAAGAGACCTTGAATTTTTCATTGACATCTTTCTGCGTCAAATTAAGAATAATTACATAATCTCTGATTAAGTTAGACCCATCAATATTCACCCCTTGCCAACGGCGACAGCGAAAGGGCGGAGACTGCGCAGCCACCGGCGCTCTCTCCGAAGATTGTCACTTGAGAGGGGTCTCCGCCAAAGGAGCCGATCTCCTCTTGAATCCAGTGGAGGGCCAGGAGCTGCAGAGATTAAAAAAAACATGCAAATTGTCAAATCGCTTGGCATATTCTGTTAACCTGATCGAATGTTCCACGGTTCGCCGGAAATTCCTCCGACAGTGTCGTGAAGAAGCCTGGGCAACGTGTATACATATATAAAATACAGATAGCAATCTTAAATCTCATTTTTGTGGTGTATATGTAGATCATAATGGTCTAACCAAGAGCACCCAGGCGGTATTGGATGGTGATGAGGACCACTCCTTTCGAGACAAAGTTGCGTACTCCTCCCTTGAGAGAAGAAATAGCTTTAAGCAAACGTTCTCTTACTATGACGTTTTTTTTGCTATGGCTAACTTCTCTTTAATTCATTAATAAACCTTATAGTCGTAAGTGTACGCGCTTCCTGAAGTGTAGCCGCCGCCGTGGATCCAAACCTTCACTGGATACTTTCTGCCACTCGTCACCTGCAATTGTTCCTCTTGAAGAAAGATCTTGTCCAGTTTCCACCAACCGATGGCGACATCACATTCAGCTGGAGGCAGTCCTCGTCACATTTGCTGTCTCTCGAATATCTTGGCTCGAAACTCAGCTCGCCGACAGGCGGAATGGCATACGGTATTCCCAGGAAGACATCGGCCGCCCCCGAGTAGAGTTGCGTGACGTCATTGCCGTAGTCAACATGGAAGCCGTGCACGGCGCCGAGAGATGTTTGCACTGACACCTGAAGTAAACGATGTTTTAAATAGTTATTGAAAGACTTTGATATTTATATGACTATGTTTATATGAATAAACTGACCTGCGTTCCATTAGAGGAATGAGCAACAAAAAGCAGGAGTAGCAGTGGCACGAAAGATTGTAATTTCATTATGTGCTCAAAAGAGATTAGTCAGGCAACAGTGAAATGTCTAGGGTTTCAACTCAGACAAGGAATGAAAGTCAGTGAAAAAAGGTGTTCGCAGGTTGATCTTCTGTACACACTTTCTTTCATGTCTGCCATCGAAAAGTAAACTCTGTCAACACTCTCGGAAAGTGTCTCTGTTATCAAAGGAAAGGGCGCGGTTGAGCGGTCGGAAAGAGACTGATGGTGAGTTCAACTTATCTGTTTTCATCCAACGTTTACTTTTCTACATCTTCAGTGTAAATATTTTTGCGCCCTCACCACAGTATCAAAACAAACGGCTGAACAAGATAAACAATGATAAACTAATGCTGAGAAGAAAATATCTCAAGTCTGCTGCGGATGTCATGTCTTGTAAGTCTCAAAAGTGTTTGAAATGCAAGAAGAATCTGAAAGAATTCTATATCTTAATTCATTGTAATCGACTCTATTGGGCTTTCAACACTATCAGGCAGGGAATTGAACAAAGACAAACAGCACAAAGGAAACAAAGAAAGTCGAAGCTAAGCAGAATCGCTTTATGGATGGTGATGTGTTTGTTGTCGCTTCGCTTTGTAATCTTGTCTGAAATGTAGATAAAGAAATGAGTCATGAACAGAAAGGTACATATAGGCTTACGGTACTCCCATCGATTGGCTCGTGACCATCACACTTCAGCGACCTCTCGTACTAGGCGCGAATCTTCACGAGGTAGTTCTCTTCCAGCCATTTCTGAGCTGCCGGGCCAGTGGTCTCGATGGGAAATTCACCCGCTAATGATCCGAAGACCTGAAGATGATCAAATATTTCAATATTTTTTTCAATATCAACACTTCGTTGTTTTGATGCATAACATCTACAATAGTTCTACAAGCACACTTAGCAAGGTATATTCTTGTGCTCTTTTTGTTCTCCCCTCTGCCTCTAACCGAATGGAAGACAACATGAGCATTCTCCATGTACTGCGTCTCAATACAGTCCCGCTCAACATTGTTGGGTCCGGTATTAATAGTATTAATAGTATTAATATAAATAATACAAAATGGAATAGCGCGCTGAATACGCATTTTCGTGCCATTTCGAGTAAGAGTTTAACTATTTCGACCATGGAGATTACGGCTGTGAAGACCGTTTTTAAAAATATGTTGAAATGGCAGAGATCTCATAATATTGCATTTAATTGGGCCGTGTATGGGTTCCAAACGGGCTGGCTTCAACTCCTGGACTACAAAGTGCAAAATAAGGTGAAATTTTCAGAGCACTTCTTACGTTTTTTGAGTTTCTTGTTTTATTTCGTTTGAGTTTCTCATTTTGTTTATGTATAAACGACGAAAAAAAGCAAAAAAAAAATTTCGTGCTTGCAAAAATCTGTTCTCAAAAGGGTATCGAACCGAGACCTCAAGATTACCGGTCAAAGACTTACCAATACTCTACAGACGGTACGAACAGATCTGATGATACGTTTCTTTGGACAGCGTCGAATGCCTCACAAAGGAAACGTCGATTCTGAACACGTTCGCTCATACTTTAGTGGGAGACAGAGAGAGAGAGAGAGAGAGAGAGAGAGAGAGAGAGAGAGAGGGAAGGAGGGAATGCGAGAGAACGAGAAAGAGGGAGAGAGGGAGAAAGAGAAAGAGAGACCCGTGGAGCGAGAAATAGAGAGCGAGAGAGAGAAAGAGATAGAGAGAGGGCGAAAGAGAGAGGTGAAAGAAGGTGTAGGTGCTGTTAGCTGACAATGAGAAGAAAAAAAAATCGTTGGTCTAACGTCATACCGTAGCTTCAGCCTTGAAACGCAGAGTAGATGTAGTCGACGCTGCACCTTCTTACGCCTCTTTCTCACTCTCTCTCTCTCTCTCTCTCTCTCTCTCTCTCTCTCTGTTTCCCACTAAAGTATGAAACAGAGAGTGTTCAGAATCGACGTTTCCTTTGTGAGGCAATCGACGCTGTCCAAAGAAAGGTATCAGCAGATCGCTTCGTACCGTCTGTAGAGTATTGGTAAGTCTTTGACCGGCAATCTTGAGGTCTCGGTTCGATACCCTTTTGAGAACAGATTTTTGCAAGCACGAAAATTTTTTTTTGCTTTTTTTTTCGTCGTTTATACATAAACAAAATGAGAAACTCAAACGAAATAAAACAAGAAACTCAAAAAACGTAAGAAGTGCTCTGAAAATTTCACTTTATTTTGCACTTTGTAGTCCAGGAGTTGAAGCCAGCCCGTTTGGAACCCATACACGGCCAAATTAAATGCAATATTATGAGATCTCTGCCATTTGAGCATATTTTTGAAAACGGTCTTCACAGCCGTAATCTCCATGGTCGAAATAGTTAAACTCCTACGCGAAATGGCACGAAAATGCGTATTCAGCGCGCTATTCCATTTTGTATTATTTATATTAATACTATTAATACTATTAATACCGGACCCAACAATGTTGAGCGGGACTGTATGTCCACGTGGCCTCATGATATGGAAGAACTCCATTTGCTCGGGGCTGGACACGGCCGGCCAATCGGGAGTGGGCTGTCTGCGACACACCAAATTCATGTTAAAGAAGAGAAGAAAGTCTATTAAAACATGTTCAAAAACTCTGCTGTTCATTCCACACCCTTTAATCGCGAAAGAAGTCCAGGCATCCGAGAGGAAGTCGGCGATTGCTTTGTCATCTTCCGTGATTGTTCCTGCCTCCGCTGCCGGCTCCCAGTCAAATTTGTACTTCCACAAGAAACGGAGCTCAGTTCGATGCGGCACAGCTAGAAAGAAACTAGAGAAAAAGATAACCAAAAAATGGAAATTTCAGGATAATTCGATCAGTATTGAAGTATTTCATTTTTTCAGTCGCTGAATTTGCATTCTCTTTTGGAACTTGTATGTATTATAAAATGAAATTTTCAAGTGCTGAGCTTTTCGTATTGTACAAACTCATCGTTCGCAATCAAAGCATCATCTAACTTCATTTCTTTCTCAGAATCTCTTTTGATGTTCTCATTTCTTAAACCGTGCCTCGCCATCCGTCGTACGAGTAGTTCCCTCCGAAGACACTCATGTAGTCATAAGTGTACAGGAAGAGATTTCGGTTGCCATTTGCCGCGTAATGCGTTGCGTCAAAGCGAAGAGCGCCCGTGAAGGTCATGTCTCCGAGGGCCTAGAATGTTTTCAAACTAAATTATATTCGTTCTTCAGTTTCTGTTAAACGAACTAGAAAAGCAGTACTAAGCAGCACTAAGTAAGCAACTATATCTTAGAAGAAAATAATTTGGTAGCTCATATATATATATATATATATATATATATATATATATATATATATATATATAGGTATATATAATGTATGCAAGAGCAATAGCAACCTCAACTGCGACCTTGAACCATTCGAGGTGGTCGCTGTCAGGGATCTCACGGCCACGCGTGTAGACACGGCTAAGGATATCGGCGAGCTGGTTGGCCTTATCTGAGTGGACTGATTAGTGTGGACGCTGTTCAGTTTTTCCGCATAATCGTTTTAACCTTTTTGTATGTACACCAACTTAACTTTATAACAAATAATATTCTCAAAACTATTAGTTGCCTGCCAGATATGGGTAGTTGTCTGCGATATAGATTGCGAAAATTGATGAATTGAATGAAGACAGATCAGACATGGCTTCCGGGGAATCTTCGAGTACGTCTGCGTAAACTTGAAGTGAGAGTGCTCCAGATTCAATCTTTTTCATACATACGTATGCTTAAAGGAGGTATCCAGGGAATAATTAACCTATGTTTAGTTCTATGTGGATAAGTTCATATTGGCGTAAAACATCTATCCAGAAAGTTTGAGCGATTTTCCTCCATTATATTCTGAGCAATGGTAACGTGAAAACTTGCGGGTAGAGAATTAGCTACGGTAGGTCAGAGCCGCCCTCGTATTTCACATGCTCTCTCGACCGAGCGACAGGCAACTTTATGAGCGCGCGCATTCAAACCGGTTCTCTAGCGTTACTGTATAATTATTCGCCGGATACTTCCTTTAATGTCCACTACTAAGACATATTTCACTTTCCCACATTTTCACTGCTTCTGTTGCACTCTCGATCTCTTCTATTTCTCTTATGTTAGCTAATAGACAGGGAAGGTTCGATAACTGAAGCAGTTAGCTCATTTCATTGGATTCCCAAACCGAATTCTTAACAATATTCTGAAAGGGAGAGTAAAACTAACTGAAGCCGGTCATCTCGTCATGCACATTTCCGAGCAGTGTTGGATAGTTCGGCCGTTGCTTGGCAAGGTCAGTCACAGTATCCGGGAAGAGGAAACCGTCGGCGTAGACAGCGAAACCATGCATAACACTTCGCTAAACGATTAATAGCCTCGTTTAACAGCATTTACCTGCTAGTTGTCTACTGAGAACGACTTTTAAAGCCCAAAAAAAAATGTCTCGAAAAATATAAATATGAATTTCCTGTTTCGATTAGGAAATAAAAGCATTTTGACATCCCACTGGCATGGATCTTCGACTCGAATCACCTGAGTCACGTTTATGAAAGTGCGAAAGTCCATGTAATTCATGCAAGTCGAAAGAGAAGAAAAGTCACGTTTCGCCCAGTCTTCTTCCGTGAAATGGCGCAACTAGAAAGAATGAATCGTTCAAGATGCCCTCATTCTGAAGAGGACCTCTCTTGCAATATGTTTGTCATGGGTTGGCATTGGACTGTCCATCGTGAGATGCATCATGAGCTCGCCACCAGACTGCTGGATCACCCGGTGGAAGAGACCTTGAAGAAAGAAAAGGAGCAATGGGGGAGGCGATCGTTCATATATACCCACTACTTATGAATTTGTAATCTATTCGTCAATTAATCAGACTCTTTTCATCCGTGAATTATTCACGAATTGTGCTTTTATTACTTACAATTAGAACGAGGAGCCGGTGACTTTCTTATCTTGACATTTCCTTCCCTAAATTCTCTATTTCTAATCTTTCAATTTTTACACCCTGTTTCTAACTATCTCTGACACACTAGAACCGATAAAAAAACAATTTATTCGTATTTCCTTTCTTTTCTGGCTACTTGCTATCAGAACACTGCGCTTCTGTTGCCTGACTCTTGCCGAAAAACCAAATCACGCGTTAGCGGCGTCCAAGTCAATTCACTCCGTTCTCTAGCACACAAAAAAGGGGCCAAGCTTCCAATCCCTATAGGGTTATAACCCCTTGCCAAGGGCGACAGCGAAAGGGCGGAGACTGCGCAGCCTCCGGCGCTCCCTCCGAAGATTGTCACTTGAGAGGGGTCTCCGCCAAAGGAGCCGATCTCCTCTTGCACCCAACGGAGGGCCAGGAGCTGGAGCGATATGTAATAGAGGAGTAGCAAAGTTGTATTCTCAGAAATATTACCTGATCAAAAATCCCACGATTTGCGGGAAATTCCTCCGAGACCGTCGTGAAGAAGCCTGGGTGAGAAAAAATTAATAAGATCATTTAACGTTCATTTTGATCTTCTACATAAGTTATTTAGTGTGGATTAAAACGTTCCAACCTAGGACATCAAGGCGGTACTGAATAGTGACTAAAACCACTCCTTTCGAGACAAAATTGCTAATTCCTCCCTGAGAAAAAGAACTAACAAGTCAAGCTTGTTCAAACACGCACTTGTCTTTCTCAGGAAGCTTTATTAATTTTTTAACCAAAAAATTCTACAAACCTTGTAATCGTAACTAAAAGCACTGCCCGTTTTGTATGCGCCGCCGTGAATCCAAACCATTACCGGGTACTTCTCTCCGCTGGTCACCTGGTATATATACATACACCTTTCCAAATAATATATTCCACTGCAGTACTTGGTTCAAGACTCCACCAACCGTAGGCGATATTACACTCAGCTGGAGACAGTCCTCATCCCGTGGATTACTTCTTGCATATGGACGCTCGAAACCGAATTCTTGTGGGCAGCTCGGCCTGTGCGAAACAGAAATATTGTGTAAAAGCGAGTGCGAAATCGTCAATAAGAATATATGTAATATATGAACAAAGAAATAACAAAAAATTACAAAGATAGCCCGAAGCTCACCCATAAGCTGTCGCGTTAATTCCATCAGCGTCGTAATTACAAATACGGCGAGGAAGCTCAAATTTTGTTTCATCAATTAAGCACATCATAGACAAAACTAAATTGATTACTGTCAAATATAACAAATTTTCGATAGGCTACGACCCTAAAACGCAGCTCGCCGACAGGCGGAATGGCATACGGTATTCCCAGGAAGACATCTGCCGCCCCCCAATAGAGTTGCTTGACGTCATCGCCATAGTCAACATGGAAGCCGTGCACGGCACCCAGCGACGTCTGCACCGTCACCTGAGGCAGTGCAATTTAATACAGCATCCTTTTCCTGCTAACTGTTCTGAAGGTTTTTGGACAAAAATTACCTGTAGCCCGAAAGCGAATGGCTCCCACAAAAGTGAGAGCATAAGCAGCATGCAGGATTTTGACTCCATTAACTGATTGTGTGAAGAAAATGGATTAGTCAGGAAACGACGAATTAAATGGCATTCAAGAAAGACAACAATTGAGAGCTCACTGAAAACGAAGGCTGACTGCCTTACGTGCTCTGTGCATAGAAACTCAACAGACATAGAAACTGGACAGAACTCTGTCTACATTTTCAGTAGGCGTCTGTTATCACTTATCAAGGGAAGGGCACAAGACATTAGGGGAAACCAGAGATTGTTTGTTTTTCTTAATTTCTTTTTGCGGCTATGTTTGTACGCATTTATTGCATTTTCGGATCAATTAGAATACATTTAGCGAATAAGTGGGAAATTGACCAATAGCAAGGCAGAAACAAATATTATTGGTTTTGGCTGAAAAACATATCGAGAATCTCATTTCTTATCAATGAAAAACAGTCTAAATGACCCCAGCACAACTGATATGGAACTGTGCCAGATGTGTCTGTTAATTCTTGATCGGAATGAAAATCACAATGAAGACAAGGGCAGCCGATGTTGAGCAGAATCGAACTATTGGTTTAGTTGTGATTGATGTTGATTCGGAAACCTACGTTGTCTGAAAATTGGAAATAACAGCCATCTTTTAATTGCGTTTATTCTTATCTGAAAGGGAAGGATATTGTAACCTGTTGCACTGATTCTGAATGCAACTTTCTTATGGAAGTCGAAAACTACCTTGGCGGGCCGCGATTCCGAGGTCGTTACGGTAGTTTCTAGTGTGGGCTCCTCGCCATCGCAGCGATTTCTCGTATTCCGCGCGAATTCCTCTTCCAGCCACCTCTGAGTTGCCGGTCCATTGTTTTGCGGGGGAAATTCACCCAGCAAGAAAAGAACACGAAGACCTGAGAAGGAAAAAAGAATGATGCTCGGTTTCTTTTCTTTTCTAATCGACTTCGTTTCCACACGTTCCTGAGGGGCCATGATACTGTAGAACTGTTTGGGGCTGGGCACGGCCGGCCAATCTGGAGCCTGCCGCACATGTAATCTAATCGATGACGGACGTCCGTTTTGTACATTTTCGAGCAGTGTCGGATAATTCTGCCGTTGTATTGTCTTTCGTTTCGCTATATCAGAGAAGAGGAATCCATCCGAGTAGACCGAGAAGCCGTGCACTGATTTTGGTTGAGAGATTCGTGAATGCATTTATGTAAAGGTACCTGCATAGGCATTCACTTAAAAAAAAGTCGTTGGAAACGACGAATCCTTTATTTCTTTAATGGACATAATTTTTTTTACAGAAGACGAAAAATTGCGGCGTTCATTCTGAATTTTTTTGGTGATCCTACTACAATACTTCGCTCGCGGTTTGCTTGTCCAGTGTGGGACGCTGTCCATCGTGAGATGAAGCAATAGTTATCCGCCTGATTGTTGGATGACTCGGTGAAAAGATATTGCAATTAGAATAAGAGGGGAATGTACGTAGACAACTCATGTAAACTGAAAGAGAGATGTCCAATATTATATGTGAACAGAAATTATCATCATCATATGAAAATATTTTAATTCGTGCTATAATTAGTATGATGATTAAAATTATTTATAACCGATTTTCAAGCACTTTGAGATAAATGCTTTCATGGTGCAACATATACAATGCTACTAGAGAGTGCAGGCAGTGGAGAGCTGTCATCTCACTCTTTCTAGTCTCCTTTATCAATGATGTTTTTATTTTTTAGGCTACACAATATGCGCTCTATAAGATAAATGGTATCACCGAAAAATCAAATATCAGAGATCTTTCTCTATTCTCTCGCGAAATACTACAATTAAATTAATATGAAGGATTCAAGGAATGCGTAAAGAAGATGTTAAATTCTTGTTGTGACATAAAGTGAACCAATTAATTCGATTCAGCGCGTATTCCTTTTCATAAAACCTCCATATTGTGATTTTGCTGCGAAAATAAATATTGGAGTGTATATTGGAAAATGTCCGGAACGGAGGAAAATACTTTTCTGCTTCGTTTATTGCTCATTGTGATCTCAGGAATTAACTGATGAGGATTGTCTGTTATCATTTATCAGACAGCAGAAAGCCACGAGGGAATTGTCATGAAGAGTGATGTTTCTGCTTTTTTGGCAACCTTGACTCTTTATTCATTCTAAATTAAACAAAATTTAAATAGTAGTTAATCAAGAAAAAGAGTAACAAAAAACCTTCAAGACATCGAAAAGAGTTTCAACCTATTACCAGCGCTAAATATGTCATTGCATTTCAAATCTTGGTGTCTTTATCAATCTTATAAACGATGTTTTAACAGATCTAGTCAATATAAAGCAAAATAAAGAAATAAAGTACAAGGAAATATTATTTGATTAAACGAATTAAATTGAATTGTATTATTGACCAATCCATTAGTTTGCGAAGGAAATTCGCCGACTAACGACTCGAAGACCTGAGAAATTAGTGCTGCTTTGGCATCAAGTTCCAAATGCGTCCTCCTAAATACATATCACTGAGAATATAATTATTTCAGCCAATTTTTTCCTAACCACTATGTTTTCGATCGTCCTTTGAGAAAACAAATTGAAAGAATAAAGATGCAACTTCTTATCGCCCTAATACAGATGCGAATGGGTGAGAATGCTATGGGAACTGGGTCGAACGGTGGCGTTCTCTGGGGCATTTCTTCTCAATTAATACATGACAATCCCTTACCGAATTTTAGACATCATGAGCATTCATTCGTATCTCAAGCAGTTTGATTAATTCGGATTGAATTGTTATTTAAAAAAAAGGAACCTCGACGGTGAGTTGAACCATCCTAAATGATCATTGTCAGCGAAGTAACGACAACGTTTATACACACGATTGATGATATCAGCGAGCTGGCTAGTCTTATCTTAATTGCACAGGGTGCTTTAAGAAAGCCCCCAACCTCAACTGCGACCTTGAGCCTTTCGAGGTGGTTATTGATAAGGATCTCACGGTCACGCTTGTTGAAAAGGCGACCATTTGTGGATTTGGAGACATTTCTTTTATGTTTTATTTTCCTTTATGTTCTTTAATCGGCGTTTGCTCCTGATATCACTTATCATTGGAAGGACACGACAGAAATTTTATAATGGAGAGTTTCTGTTTTGCTTCTATCCGAACTTCTATCTTACACATTTTATCTTTTAATATCAATAATCATAACGATCCGAAACAATTATTGAGTGAATCTTAACAAACTAGAAATATTTACCGACAGGAAGAAAATATCGGAAAATTGTTGCAGCCTTCTTATAAGTGGCAACTATTCTGTGGTTCTCCGCCTTGTTTAGCGTGTTAGGGTTTGCATAATCTCTTATGGATGACATATGATTTTTGCCAAGGGAAATGGTAAATAGCACGTAGACGAAACTAGAGGGAATGTATAAATTCTCCACCAATAAGTTAATATATCTAAGAAATTGAGACAGCGAGTGACATAGCAAAGGAAAACACTACAAATTGAAGAAAAAATCCGAGTCGCCCAACCGATGTAGCTGTGTTTGTTGTGGTTTCGCTGTGCGTTGTCTGAAAAGAGTTAACTGGGAAAAATAAAGATGGTATCCTTAGGATTCCGATTAGAGATTGATTCAGAGTATTAATTAGACAATGGAACGCGTTTGTACGAAACCATAATATAACTCATTATACTTGTAGGCACTATTATAACCCATTATACTTGTAGGCACCGTTGAAATCTCGGTCTGGCCGCCATCGCACGTAAGTGATCTCTCGTATTCGGTTCGAATCTTCGGTAAGTAATTCAAATCGATCCACTTCTGAGCCGCTGGCCCATTATTCTGCGCAGGAAATTCGCCGAGCAACGATTGAAAGACCTAAAAATACGAAAACATCTAAATCATTCTCATACGACTTCTGTTCTTGCATGTATGTATGTAGCGCATACATACGTACATAGCAGTGTTCATAATTAGCTACATGGAAAGGTGTCTCGAACTTGTATATTATCACATTGACTGTTTGTTTTCTACCCTGACCGAATTGTAGACGACATGCGCGTTCTCCATGTACTCCGTTTCCACGCGTCCCTTAGGAGCCATGATACGGTAGAACTCCATTTGTTCGGGGCTGGACACTGCGGGCCATTCAGTTGACGGCTTTCTAATTGTAAAAACTACTTCACTTCTCTATGTAATTACTTAAATGAATACAGAATGAATTTGACTGGTTCTGCATTAAATTCTCACCCTTTAATCGCGAAATTGGTCCAGGTGTCCGACAGAAAGTCCGAGATTACTTTGTCATCTTCCGTAATTGTTCCTGCCGCAGCGGCAGGCTCCCAGTCAAATTTGAACTTCCACAAGAAACGAAGTTCAGTTGCGTGAGGCACAGCTAAAATGCACGAAAGGGGATTATAAAATGTAAATATTTGAAAGAAGTTAAAACTTTATTGCTTTTGGACTTGCCTCGCCATCCCTCAAACGATACGTTCCCTCCGAAGACACTCATGTAGTCATAAGTGTACAGGAAGAGATTTCGATTTCCATTAGCCGCGTAATGCGTTGCATCAAAGCGAAGGGCTCCCGTGAAGGTCATGTCTCTGATGGCCTTAATTTTATGTTTACTTTCTTAACTATTGACCGAATCGTATTGTCTTGGAATAAAAAAAAAGAGAATGAACCTCGACGGCGAGCTTGAACCATTCTAAATGATCATTGTCAGCGAAGTCACGACCACGTTTATACACACGATTGATGATATCAGCGAGCTGGCTAGTCTTATCTTAATTACACTGAATTTAGAGTATGCTTAGAAAATAGGACTTATGAAATTTTTATCTATCAACACTCATGAAAAAAGTAAGATACGAATAAGATGAAACAAAAAGTAGCCTGTGAGGTACGGGTAGTTGTCCGGGATGTATGTGGCAAAAATAGATGAATCGAAAGCAGACAAATTTTTGGGCGCGCCAAAAGGGCTTCCCACCGTTTCCTCGTATACTAGAAGTGGCAGTCGTAAGGGTTTTCTTTTTCTCTCATTCCTTTTTGAGGTCCGCATTGAAACTTTTTAAGTGAAAATGATCCACGTTTCAAAATAGTGAAAAATAATGTGACTATCGAGTATTCTTCTATCTGCCTTAAACTCTTGGACAACCGGCCGAAAATTCAAGTCGATAAACGAATGGTGAGCTTGATTATCCTTACCAAATTCGAATATTCAAAATGAATTAATATTGAGAAAAAACCCACAGAAATTCGCCATCTCGTCGCGTACATTTCCGAGGATTGTTGGATAGTTGGGCCGTTGCTTAGCTAGCTGACTCAGCGTGTCTGGGAATAGGAACCCGTCCGCGTAAACCGCAAACCCGTGCAGTTCTTTCCGCTTAACGATTTCAACTTGCTCCTAGCAGTATTCCATTAATGCACAATTAATAAAGACAACGAGGCGAGCCAAGAATTACCTGCGTAATGTTGATGAAATTTGGCCACTCGATGCCTTGCATGCACTTGGCAAGCGATGCGAAGTCACGCTTCTCCCATGAATCCTCCGTGAAGTTGCAGAGCTGATTGGGAGATGGGGAAATATTAGTCTGCATTAACTTTAACTTATAATGACACCTCTCTGGCGACGTGCTTGTCATGAGTTGGCATTGGGCTGTCCATCGTGAGATGCACCAAGAGTTCTGCGCCAGACTGTTGGATGGTACGGTGGAAAAGACCTTAAATGAGCCCTTCACTCAACAGTTCAGTGAGGTTCCTCCAAATGGCCGATATGATATTTTTGTTTGGAGACGAGGTCTATTCTTTGAGCCTTGTTTTAACCCTCTACAGATGGCCACCTCACCTGCAACTACATTGAGAATCTTTTAATATAATTTTCTTTCCAACGAAGTACGACCTGTGTGCCGAACGGAACAGTGCGTTCGTTCGCTGGTTTCAAATGTATATGGACATATGTATTAATGTGAATCAATTTGCACTTGTCTAAAACATAGTTCCTGAGTGTTTGAAAGATTTGCATAAAGATGTTTGCATATATGTATGTACATATCTATATGTTAATATGTTTAAAGTGTCGATTTAAAGCACTCCTTATCTTTTATTTACTGGTGCTATGGCATGTGAAGTGCTGCGTAGCCATAGCAACAAATGTGCATTGTAAAACTGGGCTGTCGTCTTGCCCTTTCTTATCTTTTTTTTTATCAAAATAAGCATATCGCTCCTTTGATTCCTTTGGTTGGAAGCAGCAATTGGCTTGCTTCTCTTTTTTTACTGCTTGCTATTAAAGGCTCTAACTTTGCTATTCTTGTTATTGACTATAAACTGCTGCAACTTCGCAATAAGACCAATTACATGAAATACACTAACCCCTTGCCAAGGGCGACAGCGAAAGGGCGGAGACTGCGCAGCCTCCGGCGCTCTCTCCGAAGATTGTCACTTGAGAGGGGTCTCCTCCAAAGGAGCCGATCTCCTCTTGCACCCAGCGAAGGGCCAGAAGCTATAAAGGTTGGGAGTCGAAGAAGAACAAGGTTGTATTCTCAGAAATATTGCCTGATCAAAAGTCCCCCGATTCGCCGGAAATTCCTCTGAGACAGTTGTGAAGAAGCCTGATTGAAATGGTGATGAAAATAAATAACAAACGCTGTATTGATATAATTCAATTTTTCCAACCAAGAACACCAAGGCGATATTGGATGGTGACGAGAACCACTCCTTTCGAGACGAAATTGCGCACTCCTCCCTGAGAAGTCGAACTGATGGTAAGTCGACGTTCCGTTTCACTGCTCCAGCCTTTCTTCTTCTTTCTCTTTCTCTCGCTCTCTCTCTCTCTCTCTCTCTCTCTGTGACTCTCGCTCTCTCTCTTATCGTCCGCTCTTCCTCTATCATCTGTAACACCTTGTAGTCGTAAGTATACGCGCTGCCCGCTGTATATCCTCCCCCGTGGATATAAACCATAACCGGATACTTCTGTCCATTAGTCACCTCAAATTTGAAGAGTAAAAAGATTATAGATTAATTCCTGTTTCATTTTTTTCGCTCACCGACGGCGACATGACATTCAGCTGGAGGCAGTCCTCATCTCGTGAACTTCCACGTGCGTACGGTGGTTCGAAACCATATTCTTGTGGACAACTCGGTCTATGAAAAGCAATATCGGACATGGTAGAAATATAAAAAAAAAGTAAAATAAAATAAATCTAATAAAAAAACATGCTCCAGAAAAAGGTGCACTGACCCATAAGCTGTCGCATTTATACCAGCAATGCCGTAAGTACAAATTCGACGAGGGAGCTTAAATGAAAGATAAAACAATAGAAAATAGAATGACTTTAAAAATTTTGTCTCTAACCCTGAATCGCAGCTCGCCGAGAGGCGGAATGGCATACGGTATTCCCAGGAAGACATCGGCAGCCCCCGAGTAGAGTTGTGTGACGTCATCGCCATAGTCAACATGGAAGCCGTGCACGGCGCCGAGAGACGTTTGCACTGTTGGCACCTGAAGAATAGGGGAGTTTATAACAACCGTTTTTTGATGGTTCTAGTAGAAAGAAGACAACGAAATAACCTGTTGGCCATTTGAGCAATGATGTAATGCAATGAGCGAGAGAAGCAGAAGCATTTTGTACTGTAAAAAAAACCCATTTATAACTGTTTTACGTATTATTTTACATGTAATTGAAAAGCTCATTCAACAATTTTATTAAATAGAAAATGAAAGCGAAATCCGTTTGTGGATGCGGACACATATCTTTTCAATTTTTCTTTTCTTTTATCGGCCTTTGGTGCTGATACCACTTATCATTAAAAGGGAACGAGAGAAATGTCAATAAGGGCGAAGTTTCCTTTTACTTCTATTCGAACTTTTATTTTATCTTTCATAAGAAAATAATCTTAACGAACCGATATCAATTATTGTTGAAGAATAAAGGTATCCAAACAAACTAGAAATATTAACCGACAAAAAGAAAATATCGAAAAACTGTTACGTTACTCTTATCAGTGACAAGTATTATATTCTTTGCAGTATTGTTCAGCATCTTAAAGGTTGCATAATCTGACAAATAAATTGTGTTTCATTTTTATCAAGTTAAAACATTTGTACAAATGTATGTATATAGCACCTAGAGAAAATAGCTAAAAATTTGTAAGCGTGCACTGCTAACAATAAGATATTTTGAAGAAATTGAGATAGCGAGTGAAACAACAAAGGCGAAACTAAAAAGCGAAGAAAAACCGCCCAAGTGATGGTGCTGTTCTTGTTGTTGTTTCACTTTGCACCGTTGTCTGAAAAGACTTGCCAAGGAAAAATAAGATAGTATGTGATAATTGTATCCTGGATTCCAGTGAGGGAATCTGAGTATTTGTTAAATTATAGACGCGTTTCCATCAAACCATAATACTATAATACGTTTAGGAAAATTACTATGGTGAATGACCATTCCGTTGACGTCACGGTCTCTTTGCCGTCGCACGTAAGTGATCTCTCGTATTCGGATCTAATCTTCGGCAAGTAGTTCAAATCGAGCCACTTCTGCGCAGCGGGCCCATTATTCTGCGATGGAAATTCGCCAAGCAGCGATTGAACCTTTAAATATGAAAAGATCTGAATATTTCCCTCCTTCCCATATGTACATATGCACATATACATTGCAAGAATATATGTACATATGCATATAGATAAATATGTTCATACATACATATTTGAACATACATATGTATGTATGTATGTAAGCTCACATCCATAATTAGCGGCACGGTAAGGCATATCAAAGTTGAAAATTGTAAACCTTGGCTGCTTGCTCTCGAATAATCTGTTCTAAACTGACCGAATGGTAGACAACATTCGCGTTTTCCATGTACTCCGTTTCCACTCGTCCCTCAGGAGCCATGATACGGTAGAATTCCATTTGCTCGGGGCTGGACACGGCGGGCCATTCAGCTGACGGCTTTCTAATAAAAAATATAACTTGAAAGAAGATAGAATGAACTTAACAATTCATGCATTAAATTTTCACCCTGTAATAGCGAAATTGGTCCAGGTGTCCGACAGAAAGTCCGAGATTGCTTTGTCATCTTCCGTGATTGTTCCTGCCGCCGCGGCAGGCTCCCAGTCAAATTTGTATTTCCACAAGAAACGAAGCTCAGTTGCATGTGGAACAGCTAAATTCTTTGAAAGAGGATTACGAAAGTTTTGAAATAAGAAAACTTGCATCGCCATCTGTCAAATGATGCGTTCCCTCCGAAGACGCTCATGTAGTCGAAAGTGTACAGGAAGAGATTCGGTTTCCATTCGCCGCGTAATTCACTGCGTCAAAACTAAGGGAACCCGAAAAAATCATGTCTCCGATGGCCTTAATTTTATGTTTACTTTCTTAAATAATTGACAGAATCGTATTGTCTTGGAATAAAAAAAAAATGAGGATGAACCTCGACGGCGAGTTTGAACCATTCTAAATGATCATTGTCAGCGAAGTCACGACCACGTTTATACACACGACTGATGATATCAGCGAGCTGGCTAGTCTTATCTTAATTACAGAGGGTGCTTTAGAAAAGATTTATGAATTTTTTCTCTTCGACCGACTCTAGTGATCTTCAACAATTAAATTGTAACCTTATTTTATCTTTTCAAACCCGACTGAATGAATGAGGATATGAATAATAAAAAAGGATGGCAAAAAAACGTGCTTGCAAGGTGCGGGTAGTTGTCAGTGAAGTACTTGGCAAAGATAGATGAGTCGAAGGCAGACAAATTTATAGGCGCGCCAATTAATGGACCTCAGCCACTTCCTGATATACTAAAATTGGCATTCGGAGTAATGCTAATTTTCTCTCCATACCTCATTTTCTGCATTATAAATATTGCATGGAGAATAAAACATGCTATCTTCCACACAGTTCGAAATTTTGTGGATCCTGAGAATACTAACTTCTTTCAACTCTTGGAAATTAGCCGAATATTAATGTCGATAAACAAATGGATACTTTCTATGATTCTTCTGATCAAATTCGATTATGCAGGCTGAAATATTGTTGAGAAAAACTCACAGAGGCCTGCCATCTCGTCGCGTACATTTCCGAGGATTGTTGGATAGTTGGGCCGTTGCTTAGCTAGCTGACTCAGCGTGTCTGGGAATAGGAACCCGTCCGCGTAAACCGCAAACCCGTGCAGTTCTTTCCGCTTAACGATTTCAACTTGCTCCTAGCAGTATTCCATTAATGCACAATTAATAAAGACAACGAGGCGAGCCAAGAATTACCTGCGTAATGTTGATGAAATTTGGCCACTCGATGCCTTGCATGCACTTGGCAAGCGATGCAAAGTCACGCTTCTCCCATGAATCCTCCGTGAAGTTGCACAGCTGATTGGGAGATGGAAATAAGCGTCTGCATTAACTTTAACTTATAACGACACCTCTCTGGCGACGTGCTTGTCATGAGTTGGCATTGGGCTGTCCATCGTGTGATGCAGCAAGAGTTCTGCTCCAGACTGATGGATGGTGCGGTGGAAAAGACCTTAAACGTCGTTGAAAAATTGATCATATGGCTCTATAAACTTCAATCTATTAGCATTTGAGCAGTTGTCTAAAACTTAGTTCCAGAATGTTTGAACCATTTTTATAATCCTGATTGCAGATGCATGTGTATGTTTAAACTCTCGATTGATATCACTCATCCTCTTTTATTTATTGGTACTTTGCACGTGAAGTGCAGTGCAGCGGAAGCAAACAATGAGTTTTGTAAAACAGGGCAGTCATCTGATGCTTTCTTATCTCTTTTATCAATGTCACATACATGGTGCCACTGATTAGCATTAGCTTCCTCTCCTTTCTTGCTGCTTGCTATTAAAGACTTTTTTTGCTATTGTTATTTGATATCATTGGGTATCAACATCAACAATCTTTGATGTTTATACCCAATTATATCAAATACACATGTAATCACCGACCCCGTGCCAACGGAGACAACGAAAGGGCAGATACTGAGCAGCCCCCGGCGCTCTGCCCGAAGATTGTCACTTGAGAGGGGTCACCGCCAAAGGAACCGATCTCCTCTTGCACCCAGCGGAGGGCCAGGAGCTGCAGAGATATATAACGTGGGAATAAATTGACAAATCAGCCAGAAAGAAGGCATTTTCAGAGTCAGATGATGCTTACATACCACATACATACATATATACATATGTATTTCGTTTTCATGGCATGCTGCTGATAACCTGATCGAAAATTCCGCGATTCGCCGGAAACTCCTCAGAGAGAGTGGTGAAGAAGCCTGATTGAAAATCAGTAACAAAAGGTTGTAGTTGATTTCGATCAAATTTTTCCAACCTAGAACTCCAATACGATATTGGATGGTGACGAGAACCATTCCTTTAGAGACGAAATTGCGCACTCCTCCCTGAGAAGTCAAACTGATGCTAAGTTAACACTCCATTCTTCCGTTACTTCCTTTGATCTTCGTTCTCTCTCACTCTCAGTGTGTCTCTCTTATCTGCCCTGATTCCTTCAACTTCGACACCTTGTAGTCGTAAGGATACGCGCTGCCCGTTTTATATCCTCCCCAGTGAATCCAAACCATAACCGGATACTTATTTCCGCTCGTCACCTGAAATTTGAAGAAGAAAACATTATATCTTAATTCCGTAGCATGATTCGCGAACCGATGGCGACATGACATTCTCGTGGGTTTTCACAAGTGTACGGTGCTTCGTAGCGGAAATCCTGTGGGCAGCACGGTCTGCGAAAACCAATATCGGGTTTTGAAGAAAAGAAAAAAGCAAATTAACTTGTCTTTAATAAAGCAGAAACATTATCAAAAAAAGTGACGCAGACCCGTAGGCTGTAGCATTTACACCAGCAGCGCCGTAAGTACAAATTCGACGAGGGAGCTTAGATAAAGAAATAATACAATTGAACATTTAACGAGTTAAGAAATAGCGCGAACCCTAAATCGCAGCTCGCCGACAGGCGGAATAGCGTACGGTATTCCCAGGAAGACATCGGCCACCCCCGAGTAGAGTTGCGTGACGTCATCGCCATAGTCAACATGGAAGCCATGCACGGCGCCCAGCGACGTTTGCACCGTCACCTGCTGTGGTTTTTAATCATTTACAATAATACATTTATAACAATAATACATTTTAGAAAGGTCCTTCAGAATAATATTTACCTGCAATCCATGTGATAACTGAGTAGCAAGAAGGAGAATTAGTCGAATATCCATGTAAAGATGTCAAGGCGGATAAAATTCTTGGAAATGTGATTCAAATAGACATTAAAATTTGCATCATAACAATTGTTGTAGATAATCATAAGCTGATTCCCTAGCAAGAGTTTGAGGAGTTGCGATTGTGAACTTTCAATTTCGATAAAGTTGGAAGGAGAACTTGAAAAGGAAATGAAAAGAAGGGAGATCACATTTCACCCGCTTCATTCATTTTCTCTCTATCTTCTCACCATCAGCTTGTCCACGTTATCATCACTTTCAAGTAAACACCAGCCAGCAACACACAGGTTTCATTGAAATATTGGTCTAACAAAGAGATGAAATCGATTAGAGGGAAAGATTTGTGAGGAAAGCATACAACTAACAAATAAAATTAGTTATATAATAATAATGGTCAGTTTTCTTTTAAAGAACTTCCTATCCCGTATGACATCGTTGTGGTATGTACATATGTACATACACACAGAAAAAATATTCGTAGTTTGTAGCGCGCGCCAAAAAGATTGAGGAAGAATTCGTGAAATGGGCGCCGCGGCGCCGCCGAAATTTTTACGAAATCGATGTACAGTAAGAATTCGTAATCTGCGCGGCCGACAAATACACAAAGAACATTGAATTAGGAAATTCTGCTGCCAGACACGAAGTAGCGATCTCGTCCGATCTGGCAAGTTAGGCAACGTCGAGCTGCGACACTTAGATGTTCACATTCAAATGCGAGCAAAAGTGCTCAAAAAGACTTTTTGTGCACTTTTACATATTTTACATTATCTTCTTTTCGTGCAACATAATAAACTGTACATTATTCCGTTAATTTTTTTTATTTTTGAGCTGTTTCTCTGCGATTGTAATTGCCTTGAAATAAAAGAGCCCGTCAGTCGCGTTTTAATTGCAACTTCTCTTTTTAGAGAACTTCTCTTTTTCTCTATCTCTGTCTGTATCTCTCTGTCTCTCTTTCTCTCTGTCTCTCTCTCTCCACCTCTTTTCCTCTCTTCCGCTCTTTCGCTCTTTCTTCCTCCTCTCTATCCAACTTTCTCTCTCTCTCTCTCTCTCTCTCTCTCTCTCTCACTCTCTCTCTCTATCTATCTCACTGTCTCTTTCTCTGTTTCGCTCTCTTTTCATTCAATTAACTGCTAATCGATTGTAAAAATCGATTCGCAGTTATTAAAATGAAGAGATAGTCGGTCTTGAAAGCTTCTTGTTCTCTCGCTCGCCTTCTCTCTTGTGTCCCTTTCTCTCTCCTTCTCTCTCTCTCTCTCTATCCTTCTCTCCCTCTCTTTTCATTGATAATGTTCATCAACCACGAATGTTGTTAGCAACAATAATGAACTGCTAGAGTATGATCAGACAACAGCTTTCAACCAAATGTTGCGCCACGTTGTATTAAAAACAACAAAATATCGCATGATCCGCCTTTTAGAGAGAAAAAATGGTGAATCCAATAAGACTCAACAAACCAGGTATGCCAGTTTTTGCTCCTTTTAATCGTTTAAACATCCAAAACAACAAAAAAAAGGTCGTTTAACTTTCAAATTTTCTGCGATTTGAGAGGTTTTCGAGCTCACGGGTCGCAGAGAATGAGAAAGAGAGAGAGAGAGAGAGAGAGAGAATGAGAAAGAGAGATAGAGATAGAGAGATATGTAAATTGAGGCGGAAAGAGACCAAGATAGAGAAAGAAGAGAGTGAAAGTGTTAGAGAGAGAGAGAGAGAGAGAGAGAGAGGAGAGAATATCTCAATATCTTTATCTTTCAGTCTTGTTGTTCTCTTCCTCCCTCCCTCTCTCTCCCTCTCTCTCTTTCAGTCTACCACAAATCATGCACAGAAGGGTTCTAGGACATGGGGAACACGAATACAATTTCGAAAAAAATGTAATTTAACAAAGTTACAGTACTTCACATGCTTTTCCTAGTTTTCATCTAAACTTCTGCACCAAAGAGTTGTCAGAGCTTCCAAAAACTTATATACGAATAGAGATGATTCGAAAAGAACGAAATATTCGAGTTTAACAGATCTGAAAACCCCTTCGAGCAGCATTTTACTTGAAATAGACCAAAACATATGTCAAGTAAAAGTACTATAACTTAATAAAATGACAAAATAATACAAAATGAACATTATATTCGTGTTCCCCGTGGCCAAAAACCCCCTGTGCACGATTTGGGGTCAATTAGAATGCCCCCCCCCCCCAACTAGGATAGCACCCAAACGACCCCCCCCCCCTATCACTAGGTTATCCAATGCCGGAAGGTGAATGGGTGGGTTGGTGGCCTGGTGGTTAACGTGGGAAAATTGCGGGCGGGGGTGGTGGTTCGGGTCCGGGCAGGAGCAAAATGTCTCTCTCTCTCTCTCTGTTCACTTCCAGGTACAGCCAACGGCATAACTCCCATCGTCACAACGGATCACAGGTTAGCTAAATTATCGACTTTTGTGAACTTTATTGGAATTTTATTCTATTTCACTGTTGTTTTGTCACCGAAATTATTCTATTTCACTGTTGTTTTGTCATATGTACCTTTCATATGTATTTAAAGTTTATCTCACCAGTACTAAATAACACAAGTAAATAATATAATGATCGAATTGATACAAGAGTATTATCAGAAATATTTATCTTGTGAATTATCAAACAACATTGTTAAACTTAATAATGTAAGGGTCTTTTAGCTTTTGCTCTTTACGATATCGCGTATTTCAGTTAGAGATCCGAAAATGGTTTATATATAGAGAATGTGTAGATTCAAATAGTCGTTGCGAGTGCGAGAAGGCCGATTGAGATGACAAGGGATGAGCCAACTGCTGCAGAAGTCGTTGTTGGTGGCGGAGATGATGTCTGAGACAGTCAAAGATGACGGAGTTCCCGATAAGTTATTTTTTACTTTGGGGAAATTTCCCTCTCTCTTGCGATCTCTAGTTTCTATCTCACACTGACAATATCGCTACTGCTACTGGATTCGTCTATCCTGTCGGTGGTGCTAGATATGCTCTCAGTGATCTCAGAGGTGGTCATTTCGCTGGTCTAAAAGCGCAGAGCATATCTTTTATTGACAGGCAGCGGGGATCTAATGTTCAAGTAATTTGTGAACTCTAAAAAGTGGTCTTTTGCCTTCTCACTGACCATTTCACTAGTGCTAATAGTCGATTCGGTCGTGCTTGTGCTTTCAGTTACTGGATCAGTGGTGGTGGCTTCGCTGGTCTAAAAGCGCTGCATCCAACTCGCACATAAAAACGGTTACCCGCACCTTTCTGTCTCACAGCATTCTCAATTACAATTCACATTGGAATCCACACAACGACATATTTTATTTAAAACGCAGTAAGACAGAATATTTCACATACTTATTTATATATATTTTTTTAATTGATTTAAGATTTTTCTTTTTCAGATTTCTTAGAGAGCAACACACCGTTGTCTCCACATACTGCTTGCAGACCGAAGAAGCAAATTGCGCGTTGACCCCCTCGCCATAGACGCGCAGCTTGGCGCGTCGTTGTGCTTGGCGGAGAGGTGTTGTCGAAGAAGGAGGGCAGGTTCTAAGGATTTCATTATGGATTACTATTCAGTTTATTGGGTTGTTAAAGAATTTAATGAAGTACAAGAGGAATGGCATGTAAATTGAAAGAATGAATGGTACGCGAGAGGCTGACATTGTTGAATGACTCGTCCGACTCGACTCGCCACTTCGATTGCATCTGCCTGTCGGTGGGCGATGTGATGTATGCATAGGTGTACTGGTCGTTGCTCGCTGTCCAGCCGGCGAGAGGAGACGCGCTGCTGCAACATTGGAACTTCTCTTTTTTTTTGGAAAGTCTCACCCTTCGTTTGTCATCATGGGTCAGACCTGTTTTTGATAAAGTTGGCCCACGCCTCGCTGAGCGTGTCTGAGAGCGCTTTGTCCGTGTCCGACACCAGATTCGGCGTCGCCGTCCACAAGTCGCTGTTCCGCCAGAGATAACACTGCTCTGACGACTGCGGAACGGCTGGAGAAGGGAAGACGTGTATGTAGACTGTTTTCATTAAGAGAACACTAACTGCATGACCTGTTCTTTCATTTTAATGGAGAGAAGTCTTCAACTTCTCGTTCTTAGTCTTCTGATCTTGTTCCCCGTTCTTTTCTCTTATCTTAATCTCTCATTCTCTCTGACATTTCCATCCTGGCGTTGTGAATGTAACACAATGCTGTTGTTCGATGCCCAGAGTGTAGATGTAGAGGCGGTCATTCTGATTTGAGATGTAGCCAGCGAGGTCGCGACGCGTCGGAGCGGAGTAGAGAAGTCCAGTGAATACCTAAAGTCTTTTTTTGTTTTATTCGCTCTCTTTTATTCTCGAACACTCTCTTTTTCTCGACCTCTCGCTCTCACACTTCTCCCTCTTTCTCTCTTTCTCTCTCTCTCTCTCTCTCTCTCTCTCTATCTGTATCTCTCTCCGCCTCTTCCAACCGATGAGAACTGCTCTTGAAGCTTCGCCTTCTCGCCCGTTGTGGTCAAACTGGGTACGAAGGTTTTCTTGAGTGATGTTGCAATCTTTTTAATCTAGAAATGAAGCTGTTCATCTGATATATACGTATATTTCCTTATACTTCTATAAATCCCCTGTTTCTGCTCCAGTAAAGAAGGTAGCAATGCTAACCTCTGCGTCGACTTGGAGCGATGACCGAGCGGTAGAGGAGAGCGACCGAGTCTTCAGTAAACGTCGACTGATCGTGGTTCACTGATTAAGAATTAAATCAATTATGGTGTAAAACCTACCATGCACAATACATATTTCCGTATACCCTCAAGAATGTAGACTCACTATAATAAGCGTATTCGTCGCAAGCATCGCCAATGATCGCCGGCAGATTGGGGCGCGCGTTGAAGAGAGCATCCGGGGTGTCGGACAGGAAGGCCCCCTTCAAGCATCACGGCCCAGCTCTCGCGGACAGTGTTCTGGAAGGAGGGCATTAATAATCAATCGTTATGTGGAAAGATTAAAACTGACAGTGTCCAGTGCCGTAAGGTCGGCAGCAGACTTCTTCGAGAGACAGTCAGCCAGGGCCTTGAAATCGCCAGCGCCCCACTTTTGATCGTCGAAGTTACAGAGCTGAATAATCCTTTCATTTTCACTACCTGACAACATTATAGAATGTGTATGAACATAAACATAAGTGAGAACGAGAAATGCGCATGCCCCTACTCGGTGGTTCGGTGACATGACATTGAGGAAGAGACAATCCTCGCTGTAGGCCTTGGCATCCAGTCTGCGCTGTGGGCAATGCGGCCTTGAATGATTCGTATCAATTTACTATTGTATTTACTTATCAACTAAACTCAAATTTTTATAAGAAGGTATTGCTTATTTAAAAATTCTTTTTCCGTTTTGATGGAAACAAAACTAGACGAGGAAGCTAACTTGAATGCATTTGCGACGAGCGTTTCAGTGCCATACGAACACTTGGGCACAGGAAGCTGTAAGAGATTCATTCTAAAATTGTCACTTTAAATAATTAAAAAGAACCAAACCTTAAATCTACGCTCTCCTGTTGGTGCTTCTGCAAACGGTATCCCCAGGAAGACATCAGCTTAGCCCGAGAAGAGCGCAGTCGGGTCGTTGCCATTTGAGAAGTGGAAGCCACTTACAGTACCCCGAGGAGTCGTTACATTCACTGGCAAAGTGCCAACTGCGGCTGTGGCTTCTGGTTGCGCAGCCGTTTCAAGAACAGCGAGCAGAAGAGTGAATGCTCTCACTGATCCACCCATCTTTTCAAGAAGATGTCCCTGAACATAAAAAATAACAGCTCCGATTAATTCAAACTAGACTTTATTCGAAAATAAAATATAGATAGGGAACGCGAAATGCATTGCAGAAATATTGCAATATCATTGGAAGCCACAATCTTTGAGGCGCTGCGACTCGCAGCACCTTTGGCAACTCTCAAGGCTTCGTGGAATGATGGCCTGAATGCCAGAGGAGGGAAACTGTGAGGAGCTGAGAGGAGAAGAGACGTCGGATATGCTTTTCATGTCTTCCATGGCGGGTTTTAGTGCCCAACTCACAATGGCGAAACTGTCGTGACGAGCAATGAAATGGCTCACGGAGATTGCTCGATGAATACACGAAGAGGACGTGAGCAAAGAGATGGGCTAACGGGCTCTGAGTCATCCTTATCGAAGTGCCAAGTGAATGAGCAAGAATTCAACACTCTTACTTTTCCAAGCTCTATGAGTAAGCTGCTTAACGATCAGAAGTCATTTAGAGTCTCACAAAAAGCGAATTTGATCCTCCATTTTGTTTCGTTACTTCTTACAAAAAGCAGGCAAACTCACACTGTTGACATCGACTCAGATAAGTTGTATGAAGAAGGAGGGAAAGGCACCCTTTTGGTATTCCCTCTGCCTCGTCATCCTCGCCGTTGTTCTCCTTCTCGTCTTTGCGTGACTGTCACATCCATTCCGTGTACGCACACCATTTTATGACCCTCCTCGGGTTTGCTCCATTTTTCCAAGAAAGGAACGCCGAGGGTGACAAAGGAAAAAAAGAATCTTACAGTGTGACGCGAGGGAGAGATGTAGAAATTGACTGGTATTCGAAGTTACATGTTTTCAAGGATGAACTGCGCAACAAATATCTAGTTGCGAGGCATGTTAATAGAGAGTTCAGCGCACAAAGAAAGTTGAGAATCTCTATTATATCTATTATTTTAATTCCCTAAACATTGTTTAAAAAATGACATTGTACCATTTTTATAAATGGTTACCCTCATGACGATTCAACCGTCGTTCTGGCACTTCTCATCTCGATAAAGACAGACAATTTCACAACTTTTCATGTCTGCATAAGGGAAAGTTCTATCTTAGTGCTTGATGAAATGATTGCAATCCTGGAAAGTTTCCTTCCAGCCTTCGGAGTGCACTTCAGCCAATTCCACATGCACCTGACTGGCGTGCATTCGGCGCACTCCACTATGAAGGAGGTGATCGAAAAGGCAGATAATGTAGGGCACGACTAGAAAGTGCAGAAGTTCACTGCGGGGGAAGATATCTCACATTTAATCTCCGAGTCTGGGGATATACATATGTATGTATGTACTATGTATGTACATGTATTTATTCTAGGAGAAATCGCCGCAATCACATTTGCGGTCATCCATTTTTCATTGATTATACATATATGAACATATTAGTATTTAATTGGAATTACGCAAACCTCTCTTTTTATCTTACTCTTTAGCTGATAGTGAATTGAGGAAATTGTTTTTGATCGGCACCTCATTCTTTGATTTTAGGATTGTGCTCCTCGCTTGAAAAGTGCTCGATATTATTTCGGATTAGAACTATGCATGAATGAGAGGGACATCGTCGTCTCAGTCCTTTCGCTCTCTCTCTCTCTCTCTCCCTCTGTCATTTTCTTTTTATCTCAATCATCACTTTTCCTGCCCCTCTTTCTTTCTCTGCCGATTCTGCTTCCTGTTATTCTTGTCTTTTTTTGCTTTCGACCTCCTTACCATCAGTCAACAAGTACTAGGAAGCGCCTCATCACTCTTCTTGTCCCTCTCTCTCTCTCTCCCTTTCTCTCTCTCTCTCTTTCTCTCTCTCTCTCTCTGCACCTCTCTCTATCACCATCCCTTTCTCTCCCTCTCATTCTCCAATCCCTTCGAAAATCTCCTGCTACAAGTGAACTTGTGCCCTTTAGTCGTCTCATCAATCTACGAAGCGTTCTGCTGTCGCTCTCACTCTCTAACGGCTATTGTGCCTCTTTCACTCTCTTTTCCATCTCTCTCCCTCTTTCTCTCCCTCACTCTCTACTTATCTCTGTCCTTCTCTGTCTTCCTGTGCTCTCTCCTCCCCCCATTGTCCTCTTCCTTCTCATGCATAACACATTGCAGTGAATGTGTGAAGATTGATATGTGACCTCAATCGTCTGATCCTCTTTCTCCTCGCTGATGATCCCAACTCCTCCTTCACAGATCCCTTCGATATCCCCTGAGGCATCGGGGTCGCCTTCCCCCGAGAAGAAGGATTCGCATGGATCTGGGCTTTTTGATTCGAAAGAACCAAGACCAAGAATTCATATCCAAAAAGCATCCTACGTTCAATTCAACTTTTCTCTGCTTCTTGTCGTCTTCCACTCTTCTCCCTTGCTAATTGAGTATTAGCATTTGACTGTTATTTGTTATTATCCATGCTTGCCTTCCTTATTTCGTTATTCATTCAAAATTGAAGAATCTTATATTTTCTATTATTTAAAATATTTATTATATACAATCAGAACAGTAAGAATTGGTTGACAGTCCATTGTCTCAGTTCTCACTCTGCTCTCTCTCCCTTTCTCTTCTACCTCCTTTCATCAATCTCTCTTTCTCTCTTACTCTTTTTCTCTTATTTTCACTCTTTATTTCTCTATCTCTCGCATTTTACTTCATTCTTCTGCTAGTTAATCAAATCATTCCATGGCATGTAATAGTGGCGTCATCAACATTATGGCCTCTCATCACAAAACAAGAATTCAACATTGTTCACCAATCAAAAAAAATTTGCTCTCTCCTTATCTGTGCATATTTGTGTCTCTCTCACTACTTTATTTGAATTTTGCTTTCTTAAAAGATCCATTAATGCCTTAATTTACAGAGCGTAATAATCCTCGAGGAGGGATCGAATGCTGTCATTCACCCACGCCGCAGTGAAATAGGCACATCTTTTCAACCAAACGTCAGCGAAAACATCAATGCAAATATCTCTTTGTGTAGGTTTCTTTAGAGGAAGTCTCTCACTGCATTTTCGGAGAAACCCTTTCCTTTTTGTGTCAGTGGTTTCACCTAATAAGAATCCCCGTTTTATAACATTTCGAAAGAGGAATTTTATCACTTTAATTTTGATTCAGGCGTTTCGAAAGAAAGAGAAAGCAGTCAATTTTAACAATCAACAAGCCTTTTCATACCTTACGTGGTTCTTTATTTGCTCTTCTATTGTATTCCCTTGACTATCCTTGTACTTATGTACAATGTATGTACTGCATACATATGTATATACTTTGCAGGTCTTGCTGGTTCCTGAATTCTCTTCCTCGTCATTGTCAGAGTAGCAAAGAAGCAACGAAGTCTCTCCAAAGGAAATCAGTCGCCATTCCCCAGATGATGTGGCCTACCGCTCTCACTTTCTCTTCACTTTCGTATTCCCTTCTGGCATTCTCTCTCCTCTCCTTCCTACCGTATCCTGCCTCCCCTGCCAAGATCGCAGTCGTCTCGTACAACCTCGGCACGAGCCACACTCTCTTTGCTGGTGCGATTGCCGATACTCTCGTGGATGCTGGACACATTGTGGTAATTAAGAACACAAGAAGAACGCCAAACTTGTATTCTATTCTTTGGTTGCATTTCAACATTTCAGCACGAATAATGACAATCTTTTTCCAAAGATTCTTTTCATTCAGCACTTCTTCTCGATAGAGCAGGACTTGGCAGTCAAAATCAATGGAAGCCTGAAGGCTCATCGGAATTTCTTCTTGCCGAGGCACCCATTTAGGCCTTAATTTCTTTTCAGCACATTGACTTCCGATTGAATAGTGTAAATTCTCTCTTCTCAGCCGGTCTCGCAACATCTGGAATGACATGAGTTTCCGCCTGAACCCCTTCCGGCCCTTCAACATCGAGACGCCCTCTTTCTTCGTCAACGTCACTGAGGCATTCGACCAGTCCTGCCATGGTCGTTCATATTCTCAGCTAACTTCCTAACTATGTATTCTTCCTCTCAGATGTCCTCGAATCCCGTGATCTGCTTGAGGCACTACGCTCCGAGAAGTATGATATTGGAATCTCTGAGGTCTGCTTTGTGCTACATGCATAGGCGGAATACTCATTTTATTAGCAGCCGCTCCGATTAATGGAAATTCTGGCCTCTTTGACTAGAGTAGAAAGCGAATTTCGATGCGTCTACCGTAATTCCCATTTTCTGCAGGCGTACGGCTTCCATGGCTTCGGTCTCCTGAACATTCTGGGCGTGCGCGAGTACGTGCTGGCTTCCGCCATTCCACTCCAGCCCTCCCACGCCGCCTTCTTCAACATTCCACAACCGGCCAGCTATGTCACGAGTTAGGGAGTCCCATTTCTCCCTTCCCTGTCTTACTTATTCCCATCGCATTCTCTATCTCTCCGCTCTCTCTCTCTCTCTCTCTCTTCAGGTTGCTTGGACGGTGAAGGTTCTCTGGCGACGCCAAACCTCAGCTATTTCCATCGAATCTACAACACGGCTTTGCAGGCGTTGAACTACTGGTTTTACGAACGAGTCGCCACCAAGAATGTACTGGCAAATTTTTTTTGTTTCTAAAAAATGGCTATCTAATATAAAAGGTCTCAATTTGAAATACTTTTAGACGGCTATCTTCCGCTCTGCCTATCCGAAAATGCCGGATCTTCTGTCTCTCGTCCGCAGCGCCGGCCTGATCCTAGTGAACACGCCGCCCTTGCTTGATCTCCCACGGCCCACCAGTCACAAGGTTCTTGATATTTCTGTCTTTTTGTTTTTATGAACTGAAAACTGTTCACTAACTCATGTTCCAGGTGCTCAATATTGGCGGCCTCGAGAGAGTGGATCACGAGAAGCAACTTCCGGGAGTGAGCTTACAAGAAATGACTTTTTAATTTACTATTTCATACATACATATATGTATGTACATATGTACGTAAGTATAAATTAAATATAAATTAAATATATTTGCCTATCATTGCGTTTAGGAGATTCTGGCTGTGCTGAATGGGACGGCGAGCCGCGTTGTCATCGTGTCCTTTGGGACGCTCGCACGGACCGTCTTCATTGAAGGCCCCCTCCTGAACAGTTTCATGTTAGAGAGACTAGTTAATCATCATCATTATTGAAATAGTTTCAATAGAGTGTAACTGATAATGAGAAGAAATCGTAAAAAATATAATTCAAAAGAACTTTGATGCGTGCAGGACGGCCTTCAGCCGCTTCCCTGACTATGATTTCTTATGGAAGTTTGACGAAATCGAAGAGAACGGCGCAATCTTCCGCCGCCATCCGAATGTTCATCCTTTCCGTTGGCTGCCGCAGAAGCAAATTCTCAGTATCATTCTTCTTTCCCCCATGAAATAAGAAGACAAAATATGTAAAAAGATAATGCTCAGATCATCCAAACACGCGTGGTTTCATCTCGCACATGGGTCTCAACAGTCTTATGGAAGCAGCGAAAGCGGGTGTCCCGATGGTTCATTTGTCTTCTCATTTTTTTTAGCCTTTGGATGATTACAAGAATTAAAATACTTCTATTATTATTGAATAAAAATGTCTTATATATTATTCACTGGCATGCCAATGATTCGTCATCTGTCCAGGTGTCTATCCCTCTCTTCACTGATCAGCAATACAACACGAACGTTGCACTCCAGAAGGGCATTGGTGTCTACGTTGACAAGGTTCTTGCTCTTTCTGTTAATTTCAACATTTTCCGCTAGCTGATAGAAAGAAAAAAATTCCATATTTCAAGACTAACATCACAGCTGAGAGCATCACTGAGGCGTTGAAAAGCATTCTTCACGATTCTAGGTACTCCTTTCAGCCTGGCTTCTTTTTACTTCTTTATTAAAGTGATGAAAAGTCGAAATAGTATTATTACTAGAACAATCAATATCCTCTATGAAACAATGGGTAAATGAATAGAACTGAATGATTGCCGTACAGCTTCTCTTACAACGCGCAATTAGTGCGCGCGCAGCTGGCCGCCTTTCCACGACAACCCGCAGAAGAGCTCGTCCGCTTCATCAAGTACATTGATCGGTGGGTTCTTATTTCGGAATAAAGCAATCAACGAAACCATCAGTCATTCAAAGGGTTAACTGCATTGGTGTCGGAGTAATGGAACAAGTAAGGAATATTTTGTAAACTTTTTTTATAAATGGGTAATTGAGAGATACATATGTACATATGTATGTAGCTATGCATGTTCAGATTAAATATGACTTTGCCCTGTCATTTTTAGCCACTTGGTGCTTGTAGATTTGGTGCTCCTTCTGGCGGCAGCTTCGACTTGCCGGACCAGTCTTTCGTGGTCGCGTTGTCACTCGACATCTATATTCCACTCGCAGTCGCCGCCACGGCAGCAGCAGCAGTGAGGAGAACGAAAGACAAATATTTTGAGAGAGAATGGAGAGGGAAAGAGTGATAAGAATGGGAATTCCAGGTCCTCATCGGTCTGTATATCTGGACACTGGAGGATGGCCTCGATCTGCTACTGATCCGCCTTGCCATCCACATTGAGGGAGTCGACGCGCTCATCGAGATACTCAATCTCATCAGGTACCTTTTCGAAATTATTCGTAAACATTCAAAGTCGTCCTTTATGAGGGATTAAAAATACTATCATTGAACAGAACGCGCCTTCTGCACGCCATCGTTCCGTGGTGCGACCATTTGCCTGGAGGAGAATTGAAGCAGAAATCATTATAAGTAAGCTTACATACATGTCTCAAATGATACTGCAAGTTCCAGCGATCTCACCGAAAAAAAAGTTTACTGGTAGCGTTCTCTTACCTGTTCTTGATTTTCTAAGGTTCCTTTGCTTCCTATAGCAAATGTGTGATAATTGAAAATTGAAAATGCTACAGTTGTATAGTCACATTGTTTCTGTTCAATATAAAACAATTCTTTCCGAATTCCAAAAATCAAATTAAATAAATTACACCAGCTTAGAGTGCCATTCGTATTTTTAAAGGAGGTATCCATGTAATAATTAACCTATGTTTTGTTCTATGTGGATAAGTCCATCTTGGAGTAAAACATCTATCCAGAAAATATGATCGATTTTCTTTCATCACATTTTGAGCAATAGCAACGCGAAAACTGGCGGGTAGAGAATTAGCTACGATAGGCATAGCCGCTCTGCTATTTCATATGCTCTCTCGACCGAGCGACAGGCAACTTTTTGAGCGCGCGCATTCAAAGTGGTTTTCTCGCGCTACTGTATAATTATTCTCTGGATACCTCCTTTAATAACAATATGTGCTTACCCGGTCTTTATCAAAAGATTAAAAACCATTTCCATTTCCCTCTTTTCCTTATAAAACTTCGGACAGCCTTAATGTAGAGCACTGGAACTTTCGAGAAATCAGCATATTTTTATCTCGTATAAATCAGTAGCAAGCTATAAAATAATAAGTTTTCATTGGTCAAGTTACTGCCAGAAGCTTGAAATTCGTCAGAAGACAACTCTCACTCGATATGTTTATGCTCCGGCTAGCACGAGTTTTCTCATTTTCTCACTCTTTTTTTCTGCTTTGCAAGCTTCTGACCGTTCGTCTCAATAGAACTAAGGATCTGTGAGGCAAAGCGTAAACAATCATCCATAATTACTCATCCAACTAATACAATATAAAGCAAAAGGTCAACGAGACTATCGTTGAACACAAATGAGTAACCGTTTTTCCCTTGGTGTGCACTCGCGATCGATAATAATACAGTTTGATTTCTAGTGTAAACTCAGATGATATATGTAGTATGTATGCATGTAGTGGTGAATACATATTATGAAAGGAACTTCTGCTCTGTGAATAGGCAAGTACGTAGGCGAGCGGGAGAATGAACTGGAAAGTACAATGTCAAAAGAAGCACGGCCTTGTAAGCAGCTTGTTGTTCAGAGAGGACTTTCATCGAATGTGCTTGCACTTTGGCAGAATTGTGTAAGTTCAAGATGTTCTGAGGGCACGTGCTTGTGCTTTTGAAAAGCGAGTGCTAATGGTAAGAGGGGATTCTTAATTGGTGTTCAAGTGGTTTAATGGCTGTAATTGAATGGGCTATTCCCTTGGAAAAACGCACCATGGGGTTTCATGCTCAAATCAGAGAAGAAGAAACATGAATTTAACGCAAACGAAAAAAGGCAACATGAAAGAGGCGATGATAAATGAATTGTTAGAGCTTCTCTTCTTTTTCTTGCAATGGTGAACAGACATAGAGATCCGTAACGATTTACTAATGGGGCCGGGTAAACGACGCCTTTGCGCAAAAGAAAAGCGCTATTTCTACACAATGCATTAGTTCTTGAAGATGTATTATCAAAGTTTCATTATGCAAAAAGAGTGAATTTTTAAGAGTACAAATTTAGATGTTTCATGAAATAGGATGGTATAGCATCTGTCAGGTACCAATCAAGGGGTCAGTAGTCGGTTACAAGAGAGTCTGAGAGAATGAGGGAGAGTGACAGGGTGAGGAGGAAGAGTTCCACCCACTGTCGTTAAGGTGCAAAAAATGAGCTAACGCAGGTTGATTGTATGTACATACATACGTGGACGTCAAGTCTGTATGTACATACAGTCAGAGTGAAAGAAAAGGCAAGGAGAATGTCCGCGCTGCTGATTCGGATTCCGTGATACTTCAGCAGTGTCGCTTCGTCAGGTCGGAGGATGAGTCAGAAGGAACCAACAAGGAAAGTGAACAAAGCCAACGTGGCGATTCAGTCAGCAAAGAAATCGGACGGGGGATTATGACGGTTTGAGTGCGCCTCCTGGAAAGAAAAACACTGCTCACTTTAAACCGATTTCGCTTAAAATAACAAAGTGAAGGTATAAAAACGTTAAATCAACAATGTCTCGCAAACCTGGAGAACTAAACGTGAGGTCCGAGAATGATGAGCAATCGATGGAGGAGCAGGAGTATGGAAAAGGCTAGGGAGAGAGTGTTTCTCTGGGAGAGAGTCAGACGACTAAGTCGGAAGTATGTGTGGGGGGAATTACAGGAATATGACGTCAACTGAAGTACGGCGTCGTCAGTGGATGTTGCTTAGTGCTGAAATATGTGAATAAAGCAATGGTTGAGTATATGCATATGTACATACAAGTTACTCTCTCTTCTCCTTCCACATCTCTCTCTCTCTCCCTGTCCCTCTCTCTCTCCCTGTCCCTCTCTCTCCCTGTCCCTCTTTCTCTCTCTCTCTCTTTCTCTCCCTGTCCCTCTCTCACTATCTCTCTCTCTCTCTCTCTCTCTCTCTGCCTGACCTTATTGCTAGCTGCGCTATCTGTGTTGCGTGGACTGGTGAGAGTGGAGCTGAGAGTGGTCGTTGTGTTCTCGTCCATCATCAACCTCTCCTCTTCCTCCTCCTCGATCGGTTCGTTCGCCGTCCCGAGTCCTGCCAGAAATGGGAGTACGCTCAGCGGGCAGGTACAAGAGTTCAAAACCCGTTTAGTACTTTAAAAAGTATATTTTAGTGCGTAGGACAACGACGACCTACCGGAGGAGCTGTCGGTGTTGACGCTCTCGTTGCCATCGTCTCTGTCGTATTCAGCCATCTCTGCCTGCCACTTCCTTCGGTTGTGCTCCAGATTGATGATGATCTCTGGCTGGTCGAGGCCGGGCAGAATGGGCAGCAGACACGCCTCGTGCATGGCTTGGCAAAGCGGCGCGACCAGGTGAGTGATGAACGAGTCCTCAACAGAGAAAAAATTTGAGAGCGAACGGGTATCTAAATATGATGAACAAGGAGATATGTAAACATCGAATAATGGCTCACCTGAAGGTGCGGCACTTTCGGGCATTCGCGATCCATGTATGGAGTGACAGGAATGCCGAGCCTCTTCTCTTCGTCACCCTACAGACGATAATCAAGGTTTCTCTTTTCGTCAGTACAAGCATGGATGTGTGACATACATACATATGCACTTCTTGTATAATGTATATATGAAAAATTGGCAGAAAAGTAAATAAATAGTAAAAAAAAAGATGATCTACCTGAGCATAGAACTCAGCGCAGATGCGGTCGGTCCATTGGCGATGAAGAGCGGCTGGCTTAGTGGGAGAGTTGATGTCGGCCAGTTTGATGATCATTCGCGCGATCTGCAGCCGATCGCCCTCCATGTGCAGATCCCACGGTTGCTGAACAAGTTCAAGGTTTTCTTTGCTGTTTCAAATCACGGTACTGGAAATGACGCCGTTCCATGTAAAACGTTAAAGAGTAGGTTAATAATTAAGAATAGTGGTATTTAAAAAGAAAACATCACAAATGAATGATCGAACCTTCTCGTTGAAGGCGAGAATGATCTCGAAATGAGCTTTCAGATCGGTGGCCAAGATGTACTCGAGCACTAGGTATCTGAAGAAAAAAAAAGAATTTAAAAAAAAATTTCTTTGCAGTTGATACCATATAACTAGAAAAAACAAAAAACGCACCGGAATCGCCTCGTCTCCGCAGCGTCGAGATTTTCGATGAAGCAGTTGCCGGGAGCGGAGAGCAGCCTCCACGACTCGGCTGCGTGGTGGTTCTCCAGCACTGACCGGTCGTTGTACAGAATCGCCTCAAATATTAATGTTTGAAGCACGTTTTGCTATCAAATTAAAATGATTATGATTACTATAAACATAGTTAAGGTTGACGATAAAGGAATGATATTAAATAGCACACCTTTTTGTCTTCGGTCTGAACGAGGAAGGCGTTGGTGCGTCCAGGATGGTCGTAGTCGTGCATCGCAGCTGCCGTGTACAGAGCCATCAACTGCAAGCGATACGTCTTCAATGCTTTATTTTGCACGCCTTAAACATTCCACTCGGCTATTCAGTTTACTTATTCTATTTTTAATGTCTAATAAGTGCCACCGCCTTCCGCACCTCCAGATTGCTCATGCTCTCGGCAAGGGGCGCGAACGGGGCGCGGCGGGAGGGCGTGGTGCCTTCGTTAGCTGCGGCGGCGGCCGCGGCGTCTTTGAGCTCCTCCTCCACGTCCTCTTCGTCTTCTGTGTTCGCGAATGGCTCGACCGGATGCACTGTGAGATAGAAACACGCGTGCAGCACGTCTGCCGCGTGGATCCGATTGTGGTCTGGAACGGAATGATAATAAACAAAAAGATTGGCGGAAACTATTCTACCCAATACTTACATGGAATCTCCCAGTAGCCGCGCTCGAGCGCGTGGAAGTAATTGAAGAACTTTTCGTAGGAAAGCTTGAAGATGCGAAAGAGGTCGGCGTGTTTGAAGATCTTGTACGTCGTCTGAAATTATAGTTTTTTTTTAACAATTTTAATTTTCCATTTTTCTGCCATGTGTTGAGAGGAAAAGCCACTTGCTCACCCTCGTGAGCACGGTCTGAGGATGTTTGTCAGCCATCTGGAAGATAGGCAGAGCCCAGTCTTCGATGCGAGCGAGATGCGAATCGGCCTCCAGCTCGTCGCAGTCGAAGCGGCAGCCATCCCTGGTCAGAACGCGGCGGGAGGAGGCGGACGACGCGTCTGATGCGGAAGCTGCCGCATCCTCCTTGTCTTCACTTCAACAAGCAGCTCATTGCTACCTATTCGTTCTTTGCTTCGTCCGAATGTCTTTGTCCTATGCAAATCTTACTTCATAGTATTTACCTAGAGTCCATCGCTAAACCACTCTCTTATGTACTTCACACGCATAATAAGTCTCAGAACAATTGTGGAATAATATTCCAATTTCACAGTTGTTTTGCAACTGCGTAGTAGGAGTCCGTTATGCAGTTAACGAAGGAAAGAAATTTAAATTACGCATACATAGGTTTTGACGTTAGAACTCATTACAGACTTGACGCAGTTTAACTGTGCGAATACCATGTGCTATCAATATTGGTCCCAATGAACAGTACAACTTCTCTTTCTTTAGGCATTCATAATGACTTTTTAGGAATGCTAAATATTGCCTGGTTGTCAGATTAAGACTGCCTTGTCTTCGAAAGTAAGAGATAATTTGATCGCAATGGTCACGTTTTGAGCTTAAGAGGGATCTCTTTGGATTGTGTCTTGGCGTCCATTTCCATTCGTTTTTACAACTAATCGAATTGATCAGTGGCCGCTAAGTAAAAGTGATGCGGATTTTCTCTTTTTTTTTCTGCCAGCTACGGATTCGGTCTAATTCGTTCTCGCAATGTCTCTTAGAACATATAAAACATCTTTCTCATCTTTATCTCTCTCTCTCTCTCTCTATCTCAGCCTCTTCTTTTTCCCATCCTCATTCTCATTCTCTCTGCACTCATCTTTTTTTTGCGATTTGAGATGACGTGAGAACTCGAACAGAACGTGAAAAAAGAAGTGTTCGCGAGCTAATAGCCTGCCCTCTCGTGGGCAGCCATTCCCAGAAGGAGAAGCCACATCTCACTTTTTCCGTTCGCTCATAGGCAATAAATCTTCTGCCTCTCTCTCTCTCTCTCTCTCTCTCTTTTTCTTGTGGTCTCTCTTCCTCCCTCATCTCTCTCTCTCCCTCGCTCTTTCGTTGTCTATCGAGGTCTCTCTCTCCCTCCTGTCCTAATCCACCATTGCGCGCACCTTTGATCTTAGGGGCATTCCAATGTGTTAATCAATTCTGTCTTCATCCTCCGTCTTCCTAAGGACATCGCTATCATATAATTGAGAGAAGAGAGTGGGAATGTGTAAGCGAGAGAAAGAAAGAGAGAGAGAAGAGGGAGAGAGAAGAGGGAGAGAGAAGAGAGAGAGAGAGAACAGAGCGAAAGAGAGAGAGAGAAAGTAAGAAAGAGCGAGAGAAGAGAGGTAGAGAGAGAAAGAAATAGAAGAGAGAGGCTTTCGATGGATAAGGCCTCCAGTCAACATCCGCCTGCGTCAGCCGTGAAGGCCATTTCCGGCCGACTAATGACTCCAATTATCAGCTTCATTCGAAGAGTCCATTCAGCAAAAAAGAGTGCTTGAACTCGTTTCACTTTAGAAGGAGGAAAGGAGTTCACAGGAAATGTAAACAGCCCTTTTTGCTATCAGCATAATTTCTTTCCCATCTCGACTTTCTTATATGATCTCTGCTATGGTAACAATTGTCAAGTGGTCATACAAAAACCTTGAAAGGATTACAAGCCACAAGTATTTGAGACATACAATTTCACGAGAATCCCCGCTGAGCAAACTGACTCATGCGGCGGAGTCTCATCGAATCGGCTTCGAGAAGTCGAGCGACGACGGGAGGAACCAGAGCGGGAGGAGCACTTCTTAGAGGCATGGCAGGACGAGGACGAGCAGGGCGAGGCACCCTTCTCGGAGCAGCGGGGGGCAGGCGAGGACCTTGACGGGGTTGTTCAAAGGAGGCGTCTAATTGCATGTGCCGAAGGCATACTACATTCTGATTGGCGGCAACTTGAAAAATGTTTGATTTAATTTAAAATGACCTGGTTTCAGGAGTCGCGGCGTGCTCGCCATTCAGCTTCTTGCTTGGCAGCTGGTGCTGGGGGGTCGAGTCACGTGAAGTGCACGCATCCGAGGTTGCATCTGAACATGAGGAAATCAAATACAAAGTATGCACAGAAAAGAACCAGACTTTTATATGCCGACAAGAGAGGGATATTTGAACATACTAGATACACCGAGACTCTATTTCTATGAATGTGTATACTCTCACAGCCATGTACCATTGGCGAGCGCCTCGTCGGCCGCCGCCTTGGCGCCCTTGTGCTGGCCGCTGCCGCCGTTGCAGTGCACGGTCGAGGAGGGCTCGGAGGAGGAGGAGGAAGACGGCGACAGATTTTGGTCGGGCTTCCAGTAACTGAAAGATATTAGAATCTCACTTTTATGAATTGTCTATTTTAAATAAGAGAACCAATGTCTTTTCTTTTAGGATTGCCATTTTAAATGTTTTTCTCTTTTTTATCAGTCATATTTTTTCCCGCGATCCTCTCGCCACCTGAAGATCAGCTCGAGTGGTTTGGGCAAGCCGCGCTGCTTGAGCCGCTTCACGAAGGGGCTCGCAACAGCCGCCCCGAATGGAGGCGGCGAGCAGATCGCGCCTTCTTCCGTCGATGAATGCGCGCGTTGCAGAGGAGGAGGCCGACCGCCGCGCACGTCGCGTGGCAGCCGCAACGCGACCGCGCCGCGTCGCGCAGTCGCCTGCGGCGCGGCAGCAGAGGCGCGTGGCGTTGCGGCGGCTGCGTCGGCAGTCGAGGGCGGCAGCTTGTGAATGATAGCCGGAGAGATTAGGATTATGTTTGGCAGCTCTCGCGGCAGGTGAATTGAATTCGGCTGCGAAAGCAGGGAAAACTACGGTAATCGATAGAGTAGAAGGCTAGCAGAGGAAATGCTGAATATTAACCGCTCTGCTTGAACAGTCTCATACGCGAAAACAACGACGGAGCCAGAGCGCATAAACAGAGGAAGAGAGGGAGGGGGAAGGAAGAGACATAGAATGAGAAAGAGAGAGAGAGAGAGAGAGAGAGAGAGAGAGAGAGAGATTGAGAGAGAGAGAAGGAGCAAGTTGGAGTGAGAAAAAGAGAGGTCTACAGGTTCGGCCAAGTCGTCCCAAGCAGATCTCTCAACATCTTCTCTGTTCCCTTCTCCAAGAGTCGGTCGCAATTCAATTTTCCTCTCCTGGCTTCCGTAAATAGACAGTCACGCTCGGAACAACGTAAGTGAACCATAAAGTGGCAATATTTAATGTAATTTTTGAAAATTACCTCCTCTTGCTGCCTTTTGGCGGGAAGAGCAGAAAGATGAGGGAAAGGGCTGATTATGAGCGATGATGATGTTGGGCAGAGAAGAGACTTGACGGCTGATGGACATATTCAAGAAGCCATTCACGGCATACGAGGAGAGAATAGAAAAGAGAGAGAGACAGAGAGAGAGAGAGAGAGAGAGTGGAGAGAGGAATGAGAAAGGGAGTGAGAAAGAGAGAAAGAGATAATAAGCGCCTGTAGATTAGCGTCGTTGCGACGAGAATTACCAAAGGCCTGGCATTTCATGAACGTCGTGCGTATGAGACAAGGCAGACTGCAAAAAAAGAGAGAGGGGGAGTCCGAGAGAGGAAGAGAGAGAGAGAGAGGGAGAGAGCGGGAGAGAGAAAGTAAGGGAGAGACAGAGAGGAACAAACATAGATTAAAAGTGCAAATGACACCTAAAGAGAACAGCAGAGGAAAGGGACGATATATTATAAGTGGACGGAGAATGAGGAGAAGCCATACAGCTAACTGAGAAGCGTGAGATAGTACAAATGAAGAACCTTACTGCATTGGGGAGAGTGTAAATGGAGAGAGAGAACGTGAGAGAAGAAAAGGGAGGAAATTAAGAAGATAGTAGGCGGGATACGAAACCGTCTAATGGACGTCGCCATTCTTAGAAGAAGCGCAGTGGAGAGGAACGGCGATTGGGAATGAAAGGAGAGGAGATGAGCGCATTCGCAGTGGGACGGGAATCAAATGGATGAGGACTGCGGCAGAGAGAGCGGTAGAGAGTCAGAGAGAGGAGAGAGAGCAGTAGAGAGTCAGAGAGAGAGAGAGAGAGAGAGCAGTAGAGAGTCAGAGAGAGAGAGAGGGTGGGAGAGAGGAGAGAGAGCGGTAGAGAGGCTAAGAGAGAGAGAGAGAGAGAGATAGAGAGAGAGGGAGAGAGGAGAGAGAGAGGTAAAGAGGCAGTGCGAGGGAAGGAGAGAGGGAGAGAGCGGCAGAGAGTCAGAGGGATGGAGAGTGAGAGAGATAAAGTGGGTAAAGAGAAAGGACGAGCACCGTGGGAAGAATCGGGTGAGATTGAACGGGAGGGGAAGATGCGGACGAAGGAAATGGAACAAAAACAGCACCCATATTTTACAAGGGTGCATCCAGTACCGGAATAGAAGCGGCCACCGGAAACGGGAGACGAAGAAACAGCGCCGTCCCTCAGGGGCAGAGGCAGGTGATGGTTATATGGATGGCAGGCCGAGAGGGAATTTGGAGAGCCAGAGAAAGAGCGGGAGAAGCAAAAGAAAGGAAAAGAGAAAGATAGACAGAGAGATACAGAGGAGAGAGAGAGAGAGATGCCGCCATGACAGCGGGAGAAGACATGCGCGGATACGAATGCGCATGTGGCTGACATGAGTCCGTTTCTCTCTCGTTTTTTGCCTCTTTCTTTCTCATCCTCTCACTCTCTCCTGTTCTCCTCCTCCCTCGCTCTCTGTCTCTCTCTCTCTCTCCCAGCCTCGTTTACTTATATAGACAAGAAGGCTGGCCGGGGCCAATGCCAGAGTCCACAAAGTAACACCATCCTCGTCCCTGGCATCCTCCAGCTTCTCGCCCCAACGAGCTAATGTCGAGTTGGATGCTATTTTCTCACTTCTACTCCTTTTTGCGCGCTCTCCCCCATTCGCTATCTTTCTCTGTGTCTCTCTCTGTCTCTTTCTGTCTCTTCCTCTCTTCCTTTTCTCTGCCTCTCCATTTCTCTCCGCCGTGCCTTACCAACGGTGAAACACTTTTCTGCAGCATGCAAATTGAAGAGAGAGGTAGGCACAGAGATGATGCAGGAAAAGAGAGCGAGAGATGAAGAAACGAAGCGAAAGAGAAAAATATGATTTGTAGTCTCTTTCCTAGTCAGGCTGATTGCTGGAATACGGAGGCGCTTGAAAGACAGAGAACAAATCATTGTTTACAGGGAACAGCCACAGGGCAGAGGAAGGGCGGGAAGCCAGCAGAAGGGAGAGGATATAAGGAATTCGTTCCAGAGGGGGATAAGGAGAGGGATTACGAGAGAAGGAGAGAGTGAGAGAGTGAGAAAGAAGAAAGAGAGCATCGTCGGTGAATTGTTTACATGACGCTGCGTGTGAATGAGCAGCGTAGCCTCAGAGATGTTTGCCTCGCCCCGAAGGGCTCTATCGGAAAGGAAACGAACGTCTCAGGGGTGGTCAGCATATCTGATGAGGTGGGGGCATGTACCCCGAGGCAGAGAATCATGTATGAGCTGAGACAGAGAGAGGGAGGGAAGGAGAGAGAGAGAGAGAGAGAGAGAGAGAGAGAAAGAAAGAACAAAACGTTATGAATAAATAAAGAGTCAAAGAAGCCAGTTCACAGAAATATTCTCTGTATCGACTTCCTTTGTGAGCGGAGTGCGCAAAGAATGATAAAGGAATCACGGATGTTCGATTCAGCGGAACAATTGTTTTATATGTAAAAAGTTGGGAGTGCACGTGAGCGAAGCTTGTCAGGAGCAGTCGTAAAGACAAGGCCTGCCTCTCCTCTCGACGTCATTGAGAAGAGAGCCAGGCATGACGGGCAGGCTACCAACAGGGGGTCTGAGGTCTGATTCTCATCGCCAGATGATATCGTTTCCCCATGGCGTCAAGAAATTAGCAGGTGGTTTCATCAGCGAAATTCGATTCTGTTGACAGGAAACTTCAGGGAAAAGAGCCAGAACCCCTTAATTTTTTGGCAGAAAACATTATGAAGTGAAATTCCTATATTAATGTTCATAAGGCTTAGTATTTGAATGCTTTGGACAAAGTCTTGGAATTTGAAAAGAAATTTTTGACCAAATTCTGATAAAAATTCATCGTAAGAAGAAAAGTCAATAGTAATATAGTGGCCGAGTATTGGGAAAAACGATAAGAGAATCTGAGGCAGCGAATTTGTGTTAAGGATACGAAGGCAACATGCGAATTGCAGTGGAAAAAACAAGGCATATTCCGCACGGTGATTATTGTATGATTTGCGGGCAAGGAGAAAACAACGAGAGATAACAAACAGGGAGACATTGACTACTACCAAGAGACTGCTTTGCTTCATCACACGCGCTCTCGTTAGTCTGACGGAGAGAAAGAAAGAGAGAGAGAGAGAGAGAGAGAAAGAGAGAGAGAGAGGGAGGGAGGGAGGGAGGGAGGGAGGGAGGGAAGGAGGAAGATGAGTAGAGAGCGAGCGAAGGGAGGAAACGTCAACATGGAGAAAGCGGGAAGAGAGAACTGTGAGATGGAGAAAGAAGAGGGGAAAACTAAATGGGCTAAGATGGTGAGATTAGGGGCGAAGAAGAAGAAAAAGAAGAGAGAAAAGGCCTAGAGAGGCTCTCCGGCTCACGCGCCGTCTTTTCCTCGTCTTCTTCGTTGACGTCCCGTGTCGAATGTGTGCTCCCTTCTCGAATGAGAAATGCACGTCTACTTTGAAAGCCTTCTCGCAACATCTCACAGTCATATCCAAGCAATCTCAACACATCATGACGGGGGCTAACTGACGGCAACATCTTTGCAAAAGAAAGTTATATTAAAAAAGCAAAGAGGGAGAATATTCAACTCGCAAACACCTGTATAAAGCATACATATGTATGCAAATCAAGTGAAGCATGAAGTAAATTGTCTCGCATTTTAGTTCTAATCTTTTATCTCTTTCTTCTTTAGCATGATCATTGTATGTTTCTGGGGTGTGGGGCAAAAGAGAACAAAGGATAGAGCTGACAGACGAAATTATGAACTACTGTAATGTAAGGTTATTTTTGTTCGCAAACACGGATTATCCTCTCGAGCACATTAGTTTTATTTTAAAAAGTTTCTCACAATATCTCAAGGCCACCTGCTCATGTACAAATCGTCCCAATATAAACTTATAGAATATATCCTGAAATGTTATTTTTCTTAATATTACAAAATATAAAAGATGAAAGACGATTTACCTAGACGAGCGAGAACGAGAAGGCTCAGCTGCAATGGTTGGCAGGCCCGTTGCACTCGTTACTGTAGAGAAGGTAATGTTAGAGACGCGAGGCTTCGAAGACTGCAAAACATCTCTTTGCTTCATATTAATTACAGAGCAGAATAGATGAAATTAAGGAAAAAATTTATCTAATGGAAAGTCGTATAATAACTAAATAACAGTGAAAATATTTTATTATACTTATTTATGTCTCGTGTGAAATATATTTGAAAAATGTTTTGGGGACCATGAAATGCCAAAGCAGGACTTGGCCGCGGACGAGACTGGACATGGTCTGATTTTTCCTCTTCAGACGTACGGGATACGTAATGCCCATTTTTTGTTGTCACTTGGCAAGGCGGCGCCTTCTGTGGAAGATGACTCTGCGGCTATCAGAGGTTATCAGTGCGCTTATCAGAGAGGAGGCGAGGTGCTTTACTGTGCAAGGAATGCGGCTTGGTGTGTCTGCTGACGACGTTTCGTAATTCTCTCCTATATCATTCACTCTCACACCTTCATTGTGCCTCTGTTCTCATGAATTTTGTTACTTTCGCTCTCTCCACATCCCTTATCACATCCCCGAAGTTGCTGTTAATCTCTATCAACACTGCCAGTTGGCAATCTATTCGATATACAACTTTGACTTCAAAGTGAGGGTTTAGTATAGTCAGGGCGCGCGTTCGCAATCTCTTATCGGTGCTCATATGACAATGCTGCATTCCACTTGTACAGTCTTTCGTCAGCATGACAAAGAAAGAAGCAGAATAATGCCCGTTCTCTTACACAGGTACAGCCTACCTTAATTTTGTGCTTTTGCATAATAAAATTTGAAAAAAAATTTCATCAGGAAACGTGGTTTACAGTTTAACAAAGTTCTGTCTGACCTCTAATAATTTTGAGGTGCGGGCTCAACAGGATTTTTGCCTGAAAAAAAAATTGGTGCAACAACTGTCGTGGCCCGGGAGAATGTACACGAGTTGTTGAATGAATGGAACTCGAAGACCTCGTGACAACCTTCCTTTTTTCACATCAACACTCTGTACAGCGACGCTCTGAATTTGTCGGCGTGTGTGAAGAAAAAAAAAGAAAATGATTGTTTGGTCCGAAAATTTCGGAAGAAAGGCGCGGACAGAGCAGAAAACAGATAGTGCAGAGACAGTTGGTGTGGCCCACCGTCCTTTCCCTTCCACCCCTCTCACTCTCTCTCATCCTCTCTCTCTCTACTTACTCTCGCGTCATTAATTAATGTCATTCACAACTACAACAAATTTGCTGGACAACTCTAGCTGGAATAATAACAGATCGACCGTAAAATGTTTATACGCGCATGCAGAAGGATTGATGTTTTGGTATCTACGAATTGTGATCAAATTTAACTCATTTTTTGTCGTGTGCTAAATTAGACGTGTTATTTGAATGTACGCGCGCGACCTGATGATTGGCAGTGCCGCCATCCTCAGCCGCGAGGCAGTCGCTGATACACTTCGTGCTTGGCTCGTTGCCAGCCTGACGCTCCAGGGCTCGCGTCAACTTCCGTTTGAAAAGCGCCGTGTAGATCAATGAATCATCGTGGAAGCTGCAGGCCGCTGAGCCAGCCGGGGGAGGGTGTCCCGAGGCAGGAGAAGAAGCTGTCGATGGCCAGCAACGGCGAGGAGAGTGCGGCGAGGACATCTCTCTCCTCTGCCTTCTACAGTACTTACATACAATATTCGCGGTACTTGAGAGGAAGAGTACGGTAGCATTATGAGAAGAAATGTATAGCGAGTGAGAGCAGTGAAAGTGACAAAAGAGAGTGAAGAGACGAACGAAGAAGCGAATAGCGTGCTAAGTTTGAAAGTGCACGTGGTCAACAAATCGTAGCCTAGAAATTCAGGCAAGGTAAGAAAATTAAATTATCGTAAATGCTTTGGCAAAAACACGTGATCAATGATATAGTTATATAATTGTCAAACGTGGTAACTAAGGATTGTAGCATGCATAATTGCTTTCATTATTTTTCCAACATTGTTAGGCGGATATTATGGCAAGAGAGATATCTGTGGCTGGAGGAAAGGCAAAGCGTGGCAATGAAAGGATTGAAGCGGAAAAATATTCCTGGCGTTACAAATACAAAATATAGAGCAATGAACAATCATATTATGAGAGCCAGAAATGGTGTGAAGGATTAAGACGCTGTTTATTAACGGTAGAAATATTGTAGTGAGTGGGAATGCCAATGGCAATAAGAAATGGAGAGAGAGAGAGTTAGACTGTTAAAGAAGGCATGACAGTAAGGCAGAAATGAGATGAAAGAAGGCGCATTTACGGGCTCTTTTAGGAAGGCTTCGCAGAAGAGGAGCAAGAAAACCTCCGTCAAAACAAGCGGCACCTCATCCCATGGCTAAGGGTGGAAAGAAGGGCCTTCGGTCACGAAGCTACTCCGAAATAGCAAGTCGGCCTCAGGCCCCCTTTGTAATCAAGCACACATTATGCAGGCTGCGACGGAGCCGTCCTCAGCATGCGCCGGTAAGAACTCACTTTTCGCCCACTTCCAAACCACCTCCTCTCCCGCACTCTCTCAAGATCTCCTGGAAAAGGCAGAAGCCATGCAAGTAACAACGTCATCGCCTCCTCTTTTCGACGGTCTTTGCAAGGAACAACAACAGAGTGCGCAGTCTTTTTGCAGACGACCGTAAATTTGAGTAAACGCTAGTAAGAAACAAAGGAGAAGAAAACAATATATAATGAATAGCTAAAGTGCGGCAGGCAAGAGAGGACGTCGACGGAGTGAACGGATTGGATGACAACAGCGAAAAAGGATACGGATGATGCGCTTCAGTTATGCTTACTGTCAACAGAGAGAGAGAGAGAGAGAGAGAGAGAGAGAGAGAGAGATGGAGGGAGGGAGGGAGGGAGAGAGGGAGATAGAAAGAGAGGAGACAGAGAACGTGAGAAGAAGAGAGATTAAGTGAGATACTACAGAAAAGTGAAGAAGCGAAAAAAGAGGCAAATTGAAGGAAAGTTGAAGCTTGACGTGCTGCACAAACACACGCACAACGGCTTCATCATAATAGGGATGCACAACACATGTGATGACGAGAGAGGAGGTTGAATGGAGAGAGTGCAGAGATATGAGAGGGAGAGAGAGAAGAGGAGAGGTGGAGAGACGAAAGAAAGAGTGAGGGGGGGGGGGTGGATTAGTACAAAAAGTATCTGGCAGATGTGCAGTTCATATCGCACATTTCACTTTTAAAATGCTATTTTTTGGACCAGATCTATGAGAAGATCCGCTGCCAATAAGGCGAAGAACCTAATCGACTTAACATCAAGAAGTAAGACTTGTCTTTTTCATAGATAGAGAATGTTAAATCGAAAGCAGCGTCTTGGAAGGCATGCCACACCTTAGACAGCTAATAGAATCAGACGTCCGCGTGCTCTCGAGACCAGTAAAGCCAATTTAGCCGCAGCCGGCAAAAAGGCGCAGAGGAACAGCCCGGTCTGAGCCCTCTGGAAGGGAATCTCTGTGAGAGTGTACAATTGCCACGGGGGGCGTCAATGGTCCCCTCCGAGGTGTCACCGTGTCGGCTTCTCCTTCAAAGGTTCGCATGCACCTCACCTCTGCTTGCCTGTTCATTCATTTCCTCTCCGGAAGGCAAGTCGCTTTTCCAGGGCTACGGTTAGCTTATTTCTCTCCTTTCTACTACTCTTATTTCCCTCCCTCCCACTTTCAATACGTTTTCTCTCTTTCTCTCTCTCACTCTCTTTCTCTCTCTCTCTATCTCTCTCTCTCTCTCTGCCATTAGCAGAAGCTGGAAGGGAGAGAGTGAATGTGACAGGGCTGCAGAGTCGCACTGCAAGGAGCGACACCTCTCACCAGCATAGCAGAAGCTGTGCCAACTTCCTTCTCGTCATACAGTAAAAAGTGGTAAGTGAGTAGAAGAGACGCAGAAGTCAAAAGGAAGATTCAAAATTGCCCGTTCTGACTGTAAGCGTCAAAGTTGGAGAACCTTATACTCAGGGGGCCAATTTTTGATCGGGTATATAAGCAGCGCTGATAGAGTGTAGTTAAAGTACAGAGAGAAGATTGCTGGTTTGACAGGGAATCACCTCCACGTGATTTAAGAAGAGCTTGCCAGTGTAGCAAGGAACGCAGGGTCAATAGTCAATCAAGGTGGCATGAGCAAGGAATCAGACAGAGACGGCATCTATTATTCTAGAGATAACAGAATAGGCATGAATGGAAAGAGAGAGGAGAGGAAGATAGAAAAGTGAAGAACAAGGAATGAATTAGAGGAAAATGTGAAAGAAGAAGTCATAAAAGGCTATTCGAGCAGAAGAAGCTACCAATGAGCAGCCGACGCTGACAAGATATGGAATAGGGAATAAAATAGGAAATAAAAGCGAGAATTGAAGAGAGAGCGAGAGAGGAAAGAGAATGGAAAAGGCAAACAGAAAGAGAAAGAGAAAGAGAGAAGAGCAGAAAGCAATGTTGTTTTGAGGGAAGTGTAGGGCCAGCCGTCACGGCACGTTCATCACTGATAAGGAGAATCCGCAGTGGAATGTGCGTACTACAAGCCACGGCTGGCCTGGCCATCAACAGGCAAGAGGCCTCTGCTGTGCAGAGTCTGGCCAGAGCAGTTGACCGGCAGACTCAACAGAAGGGGAAGGCAGAGATCGCAAAAGCGGACTACGCAGAGCTTCACAGCCAACCAGGAAGAAGAGCGCTGATGAAATGATACTGACTTTGTCATGGAATTTTAATCTCATTAATGCATGAAACTTCTGGTAAAAAAAAAACACTTGAATAGTTTCTTCATAAAGTGCAAGTCGCATACAAAAGAATCCATTTACATTCTGCTTCTGTTATCATAGACATGCCTTTGTTTGACAGCAACCATTTTCCAGGCAAAAAAAGCTTGGAATCGCGTCGTAGAATGGGCAAATCTTTATTATGTCTAAAAAGTTTCTTTGTCCACCCCACAGGAAAGATGGAATGGAAGAAAGGGCAGATGCGTTGTTATCGAAAAAGGGATGGACTCGGCAGTGGAACTATTGAAACCTCCACTTCCTTTCTGTTAGATGAACAAGGGGCAATAACTGAGGGTCTGAATGAAGAATGCATTCAAAGTGCGGACTATTCCGATGGGGTTCATGATGACGTCAGCAGCCAAGGGACTTTGGAAGCAAAGCAACTAAAACTAAGGATCGACGACGAGTGAAGAGAGAGAGAGAGAGAGCGAGAGAGAGAGAAAACGAGACAAGGAGAGAAAGAAAGAGTTCAAAATGAGTCCCGTATAATGACAATTAAAAGTGCGGCTGCAGGCAGAGGAAGGAGAATTGCCGACACGTCCTCCACATAATGAAGCGTCGCGTGTGAACGTTGCTTACGAAGGACGTTCCATCAGACAGAGAAGAGAGTGTTAGAGAGGGAGCCAGAGAGAAAGTTAGAGATGGAGAGTGAGGACGGGAGAGAGTGGGAGACGGAGAGAGAAGGAGAGAAAGAGAGAGAGAGAGAGAGAGAGAGTTAATGAGAGAGAAAGAGAGAGAGTTAATGAGAGAGAGGGCGAGAGAGTGGGAAAGATAAACTGTTCGGTCACTGTAAACAATGAAAAATAGCGTTAAAAATTAAATAATTCAATCCAATTCAAAAAGAAGATTTAAAAAAAGATATCCGTACGGGAGAATAAGAAAATGTGCTGTTGACAAGGGGAAAGATCGAAGAGAGCAGCCGAGCATGTGTCTGGCCTCGCTTGCTATTCATAAGAGGCCCACTCCACGATGGTCGCTGCCCCAGGCAGACTTCCCTTCCCTCGATTCAAGACATATCCACGGGCCGAGTTGGCAGGGCGCGTATAAACAACAATCCAGGAAGCGAGAGAGAGAGAGCCAGAGGAGTATTTAGTGAAAGAAGAGAAAACGAGATGGAGAGAGAGAGAGCGAGAGAGAGAGAGAGAGAGTGAGGATAGATTCGCTTGACAGTGAACCGATTGGGCGGCGAGGGTGGGCATGGCAGGAGCTGGTGAGGTGATGCTTAAATTCAGACAGAGAGTGCATGGTTAGGAAGAGAAAGAGAGTGCAAAGAAGGACGAGAGAGAAGAGAAAGAGAGATGATCAGGCTGTCGCTTGCAGCTGATGTGTGCAGCAGCCAACTGGACACCCGAGAATCGGCTCGGAAGATAGCGTAGCTCTGCTCCGCCCTCCTTCTCCCTCCGGCTGTTTTCGCCTCGGCCCCACTTGCCGGCCCCTCCTGGCCTCAGAAGTGTGCCTCCCCAGAGACAATTTGTGTATGTCCAGCCGCATACTAGCGGCGGTGTATTACAAAGTAAAATATTGTCGATGAGAGAGCGATAGAGACAGAGAGAGGGAATTAGAGAACGAGAGACCGGAAGTAGGGAGTGAGAGAGGAAAGAGAAAGAGAGAGCGTGTGGTCTGGCATGGAACGACTAGTGCTGGATAGATGGACAGCGGCTAGAAGTGACCGAACAAGAAGTGACCGAATTCTCGGAAGCCGTCGTCAGAAAACAATTCGGATGGAAGTGATGAACTTAGACTTCATTCAAAGAGGACTGAATTGTACGGACACATCAGTCACAAGCAACTTTATGCAGGGCCGCGAATTCATGCGAATAGAGCAGAGTCTGCAACTCTCTTGAGAAAATGTTTTGCTTGTGTTCGTTGACGACCTTCTGCCCTGTTTGTGACCTAGCGAACTCGTGAAGATTATGATAATCGCCGAGGCATAAACCTATCATCATATTGTTCACGTGATGGAAGTGCCTGAGAAGCCGTTCCCCGCTTCGCTGCTCTTCAAGAGCAACGCCATCCGATGGATAGCACATTTGTGCTTGCTTCCCTCTTTCTGTTCTCTCTCTCTCTCTCTCTCTCTCTCTCTCTCTCTTTCTCATCTCTCTCTTGCACTTTCTCATCATGCACTATCTGACAATTCTCGTGTTTCAAGTTAGTTTTTTGGCAAGTTTGTTCTTCCCTCTCTCTTTCTCTCCTCATCTCTTACTATTTCTTTTTCTTCCTCAACTTCCACTCTAGAGTTGCCTGCAGCAGCCGGCTGTAATTTCGGGTGTGCCTGGCTGCGCAAGCCTCTTATTTCTTCGCACCGTACACGAAGCAGAACTAAACAAGCACAGAGATGTCAGCTAGGATTCAAACCCCAGAAGACGATCCCGGATTCGATCCGCCATGTTGTGCTTCCCCGTGACAAGGATCAGACTGTCGCTCAGGGAGACCAAAAAGGATAACCAAACTACCCTGCAAGCGTAAATTATCTAGAGATGCAAAATAAGAGAAACTCTCATTGTTAGAAAATGTGATATCTTCGAACTATGACGCTCGCAAAAGCATAATTTTAACAAAGTAGTCCTTTTGCATGAATACAGTCTTAGAACAAATATACTGACAAATAGCACCTGGAGATTCCCGCCCACAAAAGCTTTCACATAGTTATTATTCACTGGCATACGTATGTACACCGTACTATGCATTTAAATGCCATTGGTTCAGCGGTAGGTATGAGTGATATAGGCAAGAGTGATATGATATATATGTAAGGAGCGATCAGTCACCATAATTTTTGATGCATTACTAGAAAGAGGAATCCTTTGCGGCATCATCACCAAGCATGTTTGTATAGAGGAGTTCGCCTTTTGATGAAACCTCTCCTTTGTGGGAGGAAGGGGATACGAGAAAGAGGTAGAGATGAAAGGAGGGAGAAGGTCATCAAGACCATGCAGGGGATTCTGAAAAAGAGGTGCACTTTAGCGTGTCTGAGTGAAGCTCTTTCTTCAATTCAGAGGACAGGGAGTTCATTCGAGATTCGAGAGAAGACAACTGATTATGCTGGACAGAATCGAATCACACCGAACAACATCAGCAATCTTCCATAAAGTAGGAACAGACTACACTAATCTCCAGATGTGCAAATCATTCTCTCATTCTCTTCCTCTATATCTTAATTGACATATCCTCTTATGAATAGTAGAAAAGCGCGAAGATGTAATCTCCAGCAATTACATAAGAGAAGGTCGTTAGCAATGCGAGACAGTACTTGGTTATGCATTCAGTTTAAAGGAGCTTTCCATAGAGATTACAATGTTGATGCATTTGTGCTAAAGCTTTTTGCGAGATCTTTCAAACGTTGGTTTTTTTTTAAACAAGTGGATTCTAAACTATATGGAAAGTTGCTTTAATGAGGATGCTATGGCGCATTCCCTTGCAATTAGTAGTAATTCACCTTATACTTCACAGTTTTTTTTATTCTCCCAAGAGTTCTGCCGCGCGTTTAATCTGTCTGAAGTTTTGAACATATTTGGAACACTTCTTCGCAACATTGGCGTTGTTGTCACAGGCTGAGAATAAGCTGGAGACATGTGGAGCTCACCACATTCGACCAAATCTCGGCAAATATATTGTCCGCAAAGGAATTCGAACCCTTCACTTGCAAACAATTAGTAATCACGTTATCCACTAGACCACGGCTCTGCTTGGGGAATTATACGATGAGGTTGCAGACAATGTTAGCCCTACCGCTCGAGAGAGATGCAAATTTCAACACATTTATTCAGTCAGTAAAAGGCACGTAAGCCAACAGTGCTGACATGGGATCATAATTAGCATGGGCCCAGCACTAGAGTCCACCGCAAAATGGGATACGAGGGGGTAAGAATGAGATGCTGGCAGCGAGAGGCTACTTCTTTTTTTTCTCTGCCTGTGCTATTTCGTTGGTGACGAGCAAAAGCACACCGGAGCAGCTTTTGCTCGTCACAACCTGCGCCTCCATCTTTGCATTGTCTCTCCATTTTCGTGCTTGTTCTGACCAAGTGACCACCTCAGAAGTTTGAAACAGGAAGTGCACACAAGCGATTAAGTGATCACGAGCTGGATACATGTTCGGAACACATGTGTATTAAGATAGGCTGGCAAATTGCCAATTCTTCTATTGCGAACATGTTCGAAACAAGATTGTTTTGAACATGTTTCAAACTTAAGACAGATTAAATGAGCGGCTGGAAGGCGCTGAAGCAAGCATACATTTCATATATGTACAAGCCTTTGCAAAATTGTGTTCGCTTGCCGTAACCTTAATATTCATTGAAGGCGCATCAATGTTCTAATTGTCACGTAAAGCGGATATGCTCCCGTTACTCTCTTGCAATAAAAAAAGGAAATTCTCGAGATGAGCGGAATGCGGAAGCTGCCAGAGTCTCTCTCCTTTTTACAAAGAGCACAGCTAAGCACGGCGGAATCTTATCCTCTCGACTTTCGCCCCTTGGGGGAGAAGCAGAGGATGCTCTCTCCTGGTCACAGCTAATCGGAACATCCGACGACACCATCTGTGGGAGTTTGACGCCGGCTCATCGCAGGGGGGATAGAGAGACACTTTGGAACATCAGGAAAGAGAGTTTGAAACGAAAGAGAGAGAGAGAGAGAGAGAGAGAGAGAGTTAGAGAGAGGAAGAGAGAGAGGAGAGAGAGGGGAGAGAGAGGGGGGAGAGAGAGGGAGAATCCTAAGGGTGCTCGAATAGTACATGATGTTGCGTGTTGCCGCACTGCATTCCCACACGCCCTCTCATTGCTAACGAGATTCATCTTCACAAGCGTCGCCCTTCTGCTCATGGTCATGCCATTCCTCTGCCACTCTCTCTCTCTCTCTCTCTCTTTCTCTCTCTCTCTCTCTTTCTCTCTCTCTCTCTCTCTCTCTTTCTCTTCCTCTCTCTACACTCCTTTTACTTCTCCATTTCTCTTCCTAATTCTCTATCATTAAATACGATTCCTTCTTCTTCTTTTTCTCCCTCTTACCTCTCCTTTCTACCATATCTTTTCCCTATCCTTTTGGCGCCTCTCTCTTTATGCCCTACGGCATGTGCGATTGCAATCCTATTGAGTGAGAAATATAGAGAGAGAACGAAGAGAGTTTAGAGAAAGGGAGAAAGAAAAAGAGACGTTCAGTGCCCCCTGACCATGACAATCCTCATCAACGAATGCATTCATTGAGGCAGACTAGAAGAGGGTGTCATAAGCAGATACACCGTTGATTGTGTCTTTGTTCATCCCTGTGTTCCGGCCCATGGAAGGCTTCTCATCAAAGACTTCTGATATTTTGTGCGGCTGTCCACTATTCTTCGTGTCCCTAGATATAAATCCGGTGGATTATGCTTAAGCCTGCGAGAATAACGAAAAAACTTTCAAAAATAATATTGGATAAAGAATCAAATCCCTCCGTTCTCGGAGTGAAAATATTAAATTGGAGTTCATCGTTCTTCCCGGTGTATAAAGAAGAAGAAAAGGATGGCGTCTTGTGTATAAATGATCATACAACACACGAGTATGTAAGACAAGAAGAGCGCAAGATAATTTGGCTCATTGCTTGCCTTTTATAACAGATTCCGGAAATCAGAGGAGGCGACAAGTTGGAGAAAGATGGGAGAAGCTTCAAGAGAGACTCCCTTTCGAGGACCAGAGATCGGCCAGAGCAGAAAAAGATGTGCTGCTCGTGATGAGGGAAATTTAACACAAAGAGCACACAGGGAGCAAGAAGTGAAAGAAGCAGGGAAACAGCGAAAGAGAGAGAAGGAAATTCCGAGGGCGTGAAGACTGCAATTTAAATGTTCTTATCACGAATTCGCACATTTCTCTAGCACTCTGGCAGAGTTCTAACAGTTTCCGCGCGAGAGAACGTACCAAATGATCTTTGACAAACCTCTCTCTCTCTCTCTCCCTCTCTCTCTCTCTCTCCTCAATCTGCCGCTCTCCCTCTTTCTCTCACTCGTTTCCTTCTCTGCCTCTCTCTCTCTCTTTCTCTCTCTCTCGTTGTCTCCCTCTCTCACTCACTGTCCTGTTCTATTCCAGTTCCTTGGTGCCTGATTAGCCATGCAAAAAGAATGAGGGCGGATAAGAACAAAGATTTCGGGCGAATAACCAAAAGAAAAATAGCGTACGTGAAAATTAAAAAAAATTTGGCTTGTTCAAAAATGGAAATGTGTATGTATTTTGGCCCGCTTGACATCAGCTGGCTCATCTCTAAGAGGGCCGCATCAAAAAGGAACACGTCGTGGTCGCCTTCCTAAAATGCATAAAATAACTGTATCTTCGCACCGTTTATATCTATCTTTATACATATGTATCTGCACTTCATTCAAAAAAATTTTTTCAGAGAAGACGTCGGTAAAAGCATTTGAGGAATTTTGACAGAAGCCGCTGGGAGCAATAAGATGCGGTTGAAAATCACTTCGGGAAAATTCACTTTGCCAGGAGGAAAGGTCAGCGAGCGGCTTCTCAGAAAAGCCTTGACGAGGGGGGAGCACGTTATTTTCGCCTCCTAAATTATGCCGTCCACTCATCTCTCGGCCAATCCGATCAAAGGCAGAACACGAGCAAAGACCAGCGCATTTCGAAATGCCATCCTTCTGACTCACTTGTCCAGAATTAAGCGTTTTGGCAAGATCATTTACGTATGATGACAGCAGAATAACTAATGACCACGTAGCTCAAGCATTCCTCTGCTTTGCGGACTGACAATAAATCAACAAGAAGATAGAATATTGTGTTCTCTATTCGACTGACTGCAATGCTTGCCGCGCGGAGGCACGCGTCGCAGCAGCAGTGGCAACGGAACGACGCGTTGCGGTCGTGAGCGTGACGCGTTGCGGTAGGGGAAGCAAGTGAAGACGATGACGACGCGGCACGGAGTGCGTTGGCCGGCGATGCAGGGCGCGAAGGGCGGGCGCCGCCGCGGCGGAAGCCCCCTGGCGCCAGCAGAAGTGGCGCGGAGGATGCTAGGAGGTCACTCTCGCCGCTGGCGTCCTCAAGGTCCGAGCACGAACGAGCCAAGGGAATAACCCGCGGCACGCCGGCCAACAACCCGTTGTGGTGATGCTGCGCGATGTGGCACACTCCTCCTCTACCGTAATCCATCAGGAGGATTTTCGGTGTCGCCTCGAAACGTCGAATGGTTGCGGCAGCGATGGTGAAGAGTGACGAACTGATAAAAGGAGTCAATGAAGAACTTGAGAGTGGCAAGCCTGAAATGCAGCACTTTATGACACGCCAATGATCTCGCGCATTTGCTCAAATAAAGCGATCTACGACTTATTGCAGAGGATCGAATATACGAAACTAGTGAAAAGTGTGAAACTGCTCGAAGGAGTATAAGGAGAATTTGCTGGAGTGGGCGATAGGCTAAGAGAGAATGAGACAATAAGACACAGATCAGCGAGTTATACGGTGGGAGAGGAACTCGCAAAAGGGAATACTGAATTGATCTGTCAGGCTATCTGCATGTCTGTGAATGAAGCCTGTAGGCATTCACTATACATCCAAGCATTTCCATGTCACTGTTTACATACTTCTGCATCGCACAATTTCTATCTTCAATTTTCTCTTCAACTTCAACACCGTTCTCATTTTCTCGCCAATTCATCGTAACTGTTTCACTATGACAGACACATATTCTTTTCAGAATTCCTTAAAAACAATGTATTCAGGACAGGAGTTTTTTTCTGCCTTTCATGAATGCTCAAAAAGTTTTGAGACCACTAAAAGCGAACCACAACAAAGAGCGCAGTTTTTTGTTTCATATGAGACTAAATTAGTCAAATAATGCATGGATCGCTAAGTTGAAGTAGAAAAAATTGTAGAATAAAAAGTTTAATAAAGATTAAGTTATTATATGTACAGAGTTGAAACATAAGCGTTTACACATGACAGCACAAGGCTTAATCTATTAGAAGAGATGCAGATATGCTCATAAAGAGATAACCACACAAAACTACATAAGGTACAATCGTGGGAGAAAAAGTAGGAGAGAGATAGAGAAAGAAATATAGTAACCAAGAGGGCAAACGAAATAGACAAATTGAAAAAGGGGATTGACAGAGAGGTCGAGAGGCAGAGAGAGAGAGAGAGAGAGAGAGAGAGAGAGAGAGATGTGAGTGACTGAGAGGCAGAGAGGGCGAGAATTAGCGAGGTATGAGAAAAAGGAAGTGCCCATAAGGCGTTCACGAGCACACATCGCCTTGGTGATATGCAATATTAACGTTGAGAATAAATTGAATAGGTGCATTGGCACGGTCTTCTCAGCAGGAGCGAAGAAGTTTCGAGAGTGAGAGAAAGAGAGACAGAGATAACTAGGAAGACGAGAATAGAGATAGTGGAGGACAATTCCTGTTAGATTTGAAGCCAGCTACAAGCGCAATCTACCAACCACGGAAGAGTGCTCTCCGATTCACCCCTTCAATTATGTTTTTGCTGAATTGCGACCCTTTCAAAGCATCTAGAAAAACGCATTTGAAGATCTCCTCGAGTTTATTAATAGAAACCTCCAATTATTGCCACCGACAACCTCACCACTCAGAGTGCGCGTGAACCTTCTTTAATAAATGCTAGATTGGAATGTTCCGGAGATGAATTTCCTCCAGTTTGGATCGCCAGTCAAGCGAAGCTGCAAGCGCTGGGAAAAAAGCGAGAGAATGTACTAGAAGAGCTCATGAGAATATGAGAATATCCCTGAGGAGTCACAGATTATCACCACATAATGCAGGATTCTAATCCAACAGGACAAAGACTCGCCCATTAAATGGATTCTATTAACACGCAAAACAAGCGTCTCCATTTATGGACAGTAATTTCGCAAATGCCAAAGAGGATGACGATATTTAGAAGAGGCAAACATAGAATGAATGAATAATATGATTGCGTAAAATTAAGATTATAAGAAGAAAAAGAAGAAAAGAAAAACAACTCATTCGTGATCAAATTTGGTGCCGGAAATTACGCGTGAACATGTTTGTCACTATTCAGTAGTGGGGTATTACGAAGACCAGAGAATTACGAAGCTCCTTTTTCCTGTTGTGAGCGTAAATCCGCCGTATCTTTGGCGCTAACGCCGCTTAATTACATATCTGCCTAAATTCTGAAGGCAACAGCTGAATTCCCATGACTAACCAGCACCTACTTATTTCATTACTTCATAAACGTCGGTAAGCCAAAGAAATGTGTGCTAAGATTCTACCGGACTACATAGAAGTAAAAAATTGTGAGAAGAAAATGAGGGAAAAAAAACGCTTCTCTCTTTTCGTCCCCAGGAAATCCTAAATCTTTTAGCATTCAACAATCATCCAGTCGCTCCAAGAATAACAATGGAACACAATCAAATGTTATGTATTGCATCCAGGCAGATTTAGCTGTAGACATACTACATATCACAGATCTTGAATAGACAACTCCGTGGGGAGCCAGCATAAGAGAGAGAGAGGCAGTGAGGAGCAGAGAGAGAGAGAGAGAGAGAGAGAGAGAGAGAGAGAAAGAGAGAGAATGATAAGGAGAGAGAGAGAGAGAGAGAGAGGGAGTGAGAACGGGGCATAAGAGGAGAGAGAGAGAGAAAGATTTAGAGATTACTTTCAGAGTGATTTTGTTCATCTCACGCACAGTACTTGCACTGGCACATTGTGCTCTGGTGAATTCTCGCAACAAAGAACCAGTTGTAACGACTGGTTCGTTAATTGATGTTAAGCAAAAAAAATAACCTTGGATTTGTGTAAGCTTAGGTGTGCATAAAGTTTTGGAAAACATAAACAAATAAAAAATAAGCGGAAATCATTAATCGTTCTCATTGCATTTTACTTAAATGGATTTGCTTTCCCTTTCCCCGAGGCTGGCTGTGTCAAATTATGCAAATGATGTGTGCGAGGAAAAGAGAAAGAAAGAAGAGGAGGAATCTGGAGAGAACTTGGCGGGGCTCTTGTCGGTGCAATTCAGTGTGCAGGAAGAAGGAAAACTGCTCGGGCTCCGAGGTGCGGGCCAATTTTATTACTACGGCTTGTGTCTGGCTGACGTAGAACAGGGAAAGACAGGGAGAAAACAAACGGAGAGGATAAGACGGGCATGGAATGATCAGCGAAGCTGCTAATTCAACCATTGACTTCTCCAAAATAGAGGAAAAAAAGCATACATGCAACGGAAGAAGCTGATGGTGAAAGTATGAGAATTTTCACGTTTTTGTCCAACCATAAAATACTTTGTTCCTTCTGTGTTCAGAGCCCGATGTATCTAGAAGCAAATAATAGGCACATCTGCCGCCGTAGTAAAGTGTCGCTTTTTGAGGGGTAATCCTCAGGATGTTACCCATGAGGATAATATGTCTGAATCTCTGGCATGAGCGTGCTTTCTCGTACTGTCTAGCATGCCACCATTGTTTACCCTCATGGGTAATACCATGGAAAAGGCTGTGGGGTAATGTTTGGGTAACGAGGACAGACCGAGAGAACATGCAATTCTTGGAGACGAGGTTAACCTCATGTGTAAAATGGTTATGCCAATACGCATTGGCATAACCGTTTTTACCTTTCATCGTCCAGCACCAAATTACGAATATAGTAGTTGTGGTAAAAGTAACGGCGTACTGTCCGGAACCATGAGAGATGAAACAGTTAAGTCTATGATGCTTTATTGTTTTCGTGAATTGTTGTTGTTGCTTTTGATATAATAATCATGCGGTTTCTCATTACTTTTGCGCCTAATTGTATGCCAATTACGCTTGAGATACGAACGGAGAGCGAGTCTACCAGCGCGTTTCGCTCAGTGCTCACAATCAGCGCAGCACAACTCCTCGTACTCGTTCTGATCGCTCCATCTCGAGTCGCTGTAGCTTTGCCGCCTCGCCTCGTCTCTTCCTCCAGTAAACTGCACCGAAGGCACTGCTCAGGCATCTCAAGGAGCTCAATCAAAGGTGTCTGTGTAGTCCAAGTTTTGCTTCAATTTTAGATGATTGGGTTATTTTGTTGTTATTTGGAATATTCTTTTTTATTCAGCCTGTTTAACTTCTCGATTAGGGTGTTGCTTTTCAGAATTTTCTCGTTGTCTCCCGCCTGAAAAGTGTGCGTCGAGGGAGGAGAAGCCGACGAGTTGGCGGCCAGTGACGGATCTTCTTCCGCTTTCCCTCCCGATCTTGAGCGGCAGTAACCCAAGCAGGTTCGCTTTATAGATTAAGAGAGTTGACTCTCGCTCGTCCCTCCGCTCTACCAGCATGTGCATTTTACTATTGTTTCTTGCTTTTAGAAGGGCAAGCTTATGGTATTAAGTTCCTTCCTTCCCTCTTCTTTTAATATATTCAGAGTGATTGTTTTGGTGAGATTGGCCGTGCCGGATGGCTTAACTGGCCAACTCTTTTGTAGCCTGAACACCTCCATTTTTGGGAAGACTAAGTTTGCACGAAACATGAAGAAAAACTGCCCCCTGTTCAAGGTGCTGCATGAGGCGGACGTAGTGTGTTGGCGTGGCCTGCTGACGCGCATCGCCGCGGCACCAATCGCGAGCCGCGACGCGTGGCGATGCAGCCGGGAAGACCGCAAGGACTCCCTTCTCACTTACCAACACTGCAGCCTGATCGTCCACTTTGGCTGTCCATCCACGAAGTAAGACAGCAAGTCGCCCTTCCTCTTCGCATGAAAGAAACACGAAGCTCGCATCGCTTCCTTGCGAATGACAAGGGTTTCATCATTCCTGTTGGATTGTATACTCGAATCGTGATTCCTTCATTATTATTTATTTTAAATGGAAATACCTGTTATTTCTTTGGTAGAAGCTAATCTTGCGGTTTTTAACTAGTTCTAGTGCAACAATGCGACTTTATTATTGGACATTCCTTGTAATTTGGTTGGCAGTGATTCCATGTAGAATGTTCATCATGATATCCAAACAAATAGCTAATTTTAGTCTGTATTATAAGGGATGCTGTTGAATTACAATGCCTGTGATCTGTTCTTGTTTTACTGTTGCTCCGTTCTCTTGGGAATTTTCATTTACTGTTAGATAACATTCTTGTTATAAAAAGCTATTTTTGACATTGCAATCATCAAAGAGCAGCAGTCAGCAAATCACGAGGGCTTCGAGAATGGTGGGATAGTTGTAGTCCGCGTCGTAATTGTCCCAAATGGGAGCGACAGTAGAATGGAGATGAAGCAGGAATGGAGCAGGGATAATTGACAACAGCAGAAAAAAGATACGAAAGGGAAAGATAGCATCTTTGAGCTGAGATTATCCTCAGGATAATGTCCGGCGAAACTAAGTGGTAATGGTGTTACCCTCATGGGTAACAACCTCAGGATTACCCCTCAAAAAGCGACACTTTACTACGGCGGCTGAATGAATTGCGTAGCTGTGCCGCACAGTTCTCTCTCTTCAGAAGGCAGGCTGAATGTAAAAATAGAAGAAGATTTCTGAATTGGGTTCAATAATGATATGCTTGAATGCCTAGAGTACAAGCGTGGGCGTTTTCAGAAGACTCCCGATACAGTACGATTGTCATCTCATGCAGGAAGCAGTGCACGCGCACGAGAACGGCAGACCAAAAAGCGCAAAAGCACATTCTAGACACACTTTTTTTTGTTTTCCTTCTACTCTTTCGCCCCTCTCTGTCTCTCTCACACTCTCTCACTCTCTCTCCCTCTCTCTCTCACTCAACATATCTCCTTTTCTCTCTCCATCTCTGAATCTCTCCCTTTCCTTTTCCTATTAATCACAGCTTTTCCTTGCCGGCTAACAAGGCAACTTTTCGCTTTCCGACCACGACGAAGAGGCGACATGAGACGTTCATAGCTTTTTGTCACTGTCCCGCTGTCCGCCTCTAGTCATCTCTGTCTCTCACTCCTTTTCCTTTCTCTCTAACTGCCTGGCTCTCTTTCACTTCTCTCCATCTCCTCCATGTGTCTTTTCCTTCATCTCTCACTCCTTCTTTATGAGTCTGTATTCAATTTCGCCATCTCTTATTAGAAAAAAAAAGTATTGGAAAGAGAGTAGATTGAAGCTATAATGATCCCGAAGTGAACTAAAGTTAGTGGCCACAGAGAGACGAAGAAGGGAGACAGAAAAAAGTGTGAGGGAGAGAGAGAGAGAGAGAGGGAAAGCGAGAAAGAGAGAGAGAGAGAAAGAGAGAGAGAGAGAGAAAGCGAGAAAGAAAGAGAGAGAGAGAGAGTGCAAGACGTGAGAATCCATAAACTTGTATGTAGAAGTGTGCACTTTGCTCTGCCATCTGAATCTGCTTCCTGACGAGCACGAAGAAGCATGGATTTCATGCTTGAGTTCAAATGCCGCCAAAAGTAAGATTCAGAGACAGACAACAATAGACAAAGGTCATATTGATAATGTAATATAGAATAAGGATGTCAGATGAGAACAATACATAAATAAAGACGAACAGGCAGCTTAATAGGAGAGGAGATAGAACGATAAAGAGAGAAAGTGAGAGAATAGAGAGAGAGTTACAGAGAGAGGGAGAGGGAGAGAGAGAATGCACAACATACGATTTGGGAATGGCCGGCCATGGAACGCCGTACTCGTGAACTATTCTTCATTGCTTTTCAGCTGTCTGCCATAGCTGTTTTGGCGACTCGAAGCGTCTTCACTTCTACGGAACAAAAGAGGCTGACTGATGACAGCGAATATCCAAGTGGAGTAAGCATGGTAACTCATACTATCTCAGCTATGTATGTACATACATACATACATATATACATACAATACATATGTACATATATTTTTAATACATTCCATAACATAGGACGATATCCCCATACATACGTTTATAACCTTGAATACACGATCAGGCACCATTTAAAGGAGGGCGATCACCGAAAAAAAATATGTGATATTTCAAATTGCCGCGGCCATTTGCACTCTCATTCGTGCGTGCTATTCTCACGCAGCCGGATATTTTTCTGTATTCGCCCTCCTTTAAAGAGTTTGAAATATGCAGGAATATTTCTAAGCATGGTGCGATATTAAACAAACCACATCACAACTAATAAATAATCTTGCTACGATCTTCTCACAAAAGTAATCAAAACAATGAAGAGAGAGAGAGACCGCATATTTCGCATATGAATATTGAAAAGATCAAAGATCGTCCTTCATATTGCCCGCACAAATTACATAATAAAAAATAAATGAATGACGAAAGAAAGAATTTACGAAGAAGCAGGAGGAAAAATTTTCTGCGCCGTTTACTTAATAAATGTGCACGGTGAAGGTTTATTTTTCTAGCGCGAAAATACCAAATATGCTGCTTAGTAATTAGGCTAAAATCCATTTGACTATACTGTGGCAGATGGAATACAGCCAAGATAATGGACACTAGTGCTACTGCAAACAACAGCCCAGAAAAATACTGTGATTGAAAATATTCGCGTAAACAAGTCATAACAAGGAAGAGAAACGGGAATACAAAAAAGAAAGCAAGTCAGGAAGACATCGAGCAAAGTGTAGAGGAGAGAAGAGAGCACAGGCATCAGCTGATTGTGAAAGAGGGTAAAGATTGTGGAAGAGGGGGAGATTTAGGAGACAGGAAGAGAAAAAGAGAAGGGTCTCTTTTCAAAAGACAATTTTGTTGTCAAGCGACGTTTGCTTTCGCATGTATAATGAAGTCGCGCGCTGGAAAGTTCGCAATGTTGCAAAGAAGTAAAGAAGCTCTGCGACAAACAAGGATGATTTACGAGGCAGAAAAGCAGACACGTGCCAGACAATTCGCATCTTCTGCTTTCTATCTCTCTCCCTCTCTCTCTCTGTCTCTGTTTCTCTCTCTCTCCCTTTTTGGACTCTCTGTTTCACTCTATTTCTTTCTTTCTTCATTTCTCAGGGTCTCCCTAATCTCCATTCTCTCCTTTTCTGTCTTTGTCATTCCTCTCTAACTCCCTGCCTCTATCTCGTCCTCTCGAGCTATCACTATAATTGTCTTCCTTGTCACTCCGCTATTTCTCCTCATGTATCCATAGCACGTATGTTTACTGCCTCGAGCTCTGTTCTAAATATTTACGTTATTTATTGCGAATGGAAGTATTACTATGAGAAAGACAAATGAATTTCTTGAAGATTTAATACAACCCTCGTGTGAAAAAATCACGATAGGAGTCAAAGAAGATGAGCTGGTCTTCAACACATGGATCGGGAGTTGAAAAGAGTTTAAGTTTGACTTAGAGAGGGTAGATTCTGTGAGCCTTGGCGGAATCTAAAATGAAGGGGAATATATGAACATGTGCAAATGAGAGGGGGAGGGTAGGGAGAGAGAGAGAGGAAGACAGAGAGAGAGAGAGAGAGAGAGGACAAAAATGTGATACAGAAAAAATAGAAGGAAGAGACGGACATGTGGCAGGTGGTGGCACCTTTTGCACTTTTCGCCTGAAATTAGGACTGCATATCGGTCGGAGAAGCCAGAGTTATAGAGTGACCGAGAGAAAACGGAGAAAAGAGAGAGAAACAGAGAGAGAGAGAGAGAGACATGCACTTTTTGCGTGTTCAGGGATGTCTTTTCCCTCTCTTCATTCATTTACACTCTTCGCACTCTTTTCCCTGTTACTCCTGCCCTTTTAAATGGCAGAAAATGATTGGCAAGCGGCTTCGGTTGCTGCAACGAGGAAGGGACGCGCATGGCACAGAAGTGGTGGTGAACACGGAAGGAAAGATGCAGTTTTAGCTCAAGTCATGCAATTTCAACGACCTAATATTTAATTCTAGAGGAATCCGATTCTTTGATTCCTGGAATTAAAGCTGGCACTCTTCGGCAGAGAGATTGTGAGAGTGAGAGTGAGAGTGAAATGAAAGAGCAAGAGAGGCCTTTGAAAGTGCAGATAACATCGCATGAAGCCAGAGCGTCAACTTTTTAGATCTTCTGTATGATTTCATCAGGATCCTATTGACACGGGACTCGCTTGCCCACTGAAAAGACGCAGAACAACGGCTGTGCATTCACAAGTATTCTCTCCCTTGACGTCAGAAATGTTCAGAAATGTGTACACATGGGGTGATAATATGTATATGCACAGTTGATTATGATAGGCAATGGGGAGAAGAAAAAGGACACGCATGACATAATGTGATAACGTGTCTTGTTGGGCTGAGCGAGACCGAAGGAAGCATTCAGAAGGATAAATAAGTCACATCATTTCTCATTTGTAGCTTTTAAAGGCTTCAGCCTGCAATATACATCGATTATGACCCTCCTACATATCTAAGAAAATGCACCGACATCACCAGCCTTGCATGTAATGAACGGAGCCTAACGGAATATTGTAGCTATGGGCACCAGTCAGCATTATATAATTATTAAAACTACCACCAAATTATTTAATTATTTGTAGGCCCAAACGAATAATCCCGTGTCATACGAAGCGAATCGGGAGCTTCCCAGGCGGCTGTTGCGGAGAAAAGAAAAGGTCGGTGTAGAAAGGATCAGGTTCAGGCGTACAATGGTATGATGTAAAAATGGGCTTCCGCGTTCTACCGGATTGTGTGGTGACATCTTTAATAACAGGGACAGAGCTAGAGGGAGAGAGAAGAATGAGGGGAGAAAAAGATAAAGAAGACTCATTGTCGATGTCGTGGCGGAAACCCACTTATTTACCGGCGTAGTACAATCGCAGAAACACAGGAAGGCTCTGACGTCACCTCGCAGGGCAAAGAGTGCGATGTTGTCCATGTGGTTCACTTGGGATACGACTGTCACAATGGAGGGCTTCTTTGTTCGAAGCGAGCGCGTATTCAACCCTTATGATTCTACTCATCTATTCACCCCGAGGAAGGATGCACTCTTTCAGAATGAGGAGAGGAAAGATGACAGCTTCGACTAAAGCAAATCAGTCAAGGACAAGAGAGTGAGAAGAACAGAAAGATAGAGAGAGAGAAAGAGAGAGAGAGAAAGAGAGACAGAGAGCAAAAGAACACTTCCTAGAAATTCTCATTAACCAAAGAGGATCGCCACAGATGGGAAAGTGCGTGCGAATGAATGGCAAACAATACATATAAGTGGATGTGTGGTTGCTTTGACTAAGATAATAGTAGAATGACGGACATAAATATCAGTAGCACAGATTATTGATCACGAAAGAACAATATAATCATGGTTGTTAGAGATATGGAACAGAAGTCAAAAGATGAGATCACCAGATGTTGCTTTGCACACCTCTCAATTAATACTCCCTCATCAGCCACTTCTTCGCTCCCATGCTTTTTGCTAATTCACTTGCTTTCTTCTCCCTTCTCTCAATCTTTCTCTCTTTTCTGGCTCTCTGTTCAATAGACACCCGTTCTTTCAGTACTCTTCCCTTAATTTCTTTATAACATGACTTCGTTCACATTGAGTTGAGTACTTCCGGAGCGAGAGAAAGAGAAAAACAAGGAGAGTGTGGGAAGACAAAGAAATAGATATAGACCGAGAAAGAGAGAAGTACAGAAGCAGAGCGAAAGTGAGATGAAAGGAGTCTACGCGTCTACGTCCATTTAGTATTCCCTTTGCGGTCAGCAAGCACACTTTTTAAAGAGAAGAACGAGGCCGACCAGTCACGGGCAGGAAAATATGAGATAATGAGAATGAGAAAGAAATTAATGGTAGTTCTTGGGAGTGTGAGAAAGTACAATTGACAGAGAGAAGAGAGACAGAGAGTGAGAGGGAGTTGAGAAAACTGAAAATAAAAGCGCGACCTGTTCACAAATCAGTTGAAAGGAAAAAGAAAAATTGTAACCTGCTTTGAAACGGCTTTTGGTTGTTAGCCTTGTTAATCATGTTCTTGCAAAATATGAGTTGAAAATAAGGATGTGGGAAAATTTCAACAACACTTTTTTTAGAAAGCTGTACCCAGTCTCGTCCGCTATTTTCTTCAACTACAAAAGTGCTGCAACAACTGCAGACATCCAGCGGATTTCTTTAGGGGAAAAATGTACCAAAACTGCTTGATTAACGAAGAGTCAAGACTCTTTTTTACTTCAGAAATAGAAGTAATTATCATCCAAAATGTTGAATTGATAGAAAAGTAATAGAAGAAAAATGAAGTTGAAGAAACAAAATGAAAAGAACGCACACTGTTGACAAGAATACGCTCGCCCGAGTATGGATTCTCCACCACGGAAGGAAGGCCGAAGTCGGAGTGAGCCAGCGAGGAAGTGAACTGAAAATATTTTCAGATAATTTCTTTAGATTGTCGTTATTATCTGTATAATTGCACATGATATTTATGTAGCTGTTCATGAAGTCAAGAGTCGAACGGCAGACTAGCTGACCGAATTTGGTTGTAGGAGTGAAGCGACTGCGCGGAGGCACGAGGCGACGTTGCTTGGCAGATCACTCTTGGCCATCATGTCCACAATCAGACCACGCGCTTCCACCAGGTTTGAGTTGATAACCTATGAACAGAAGAAAGTTACAATCTATTTTCATTCAGATTAAACATATTCAACTTTTCACTTTTTACATGTGGAAACTAGTCCAACTCTGTTACAGATCCTCTGTTCATCTTACACAGCGGCAACCATAAAGGAATTTGACAAAATCCCACTTCCATCATTTAGGACACGTGTATGCCTAGTCAAAAACTAGTCAAAAAGGGCAAGGAGATGACGGTTATCTTCCGGTTGATCAATCACAGCGGACGCTCTTCTCCAAATCTCGTCTACGCCCCTTTTATCTCATAAATGCGTGGCGTTCCCTGAGATCAGTCCACTTTCGCAGTTCCCTGCTCTCGCCGACGATTTGAGTGCACTCTTTTACTTTGAACTCTTGCGGAAAGCACATCGACAAAAGAGCGACGAAGTTGCTTTTGCTACTTGGCTTGAGGATATCTAACACTATGCTCAATTAAATCAGGGTTATTGATAGAAAAAAAGAGAATATAATATTATTGATTGGTTCCAAAAATGACTGACAGCTGGTCTGGTGAGTGAGAAGGAAGAAGCGGGAAGAGAGGTGCGGCGTGCGCGCAGGGCAGCGTCGCCGAAGAGACTGCCACTGCTGCCGTGTCTGCCGCCCTCCCTCCACGGGGAGCCCCCTCCACTGCTCATGCTCCCGTGGCGGTCTCCCAGGTGAAACACTGCAAGGCATTCTCATTACTTATACTAAATAGGAATATCATAGTCGCATTCATTAAGGAAATGTTCTACAATTTTTTCTCGATAAAATAAGTCAGAAGACGCATGATAACGCTTCCAATCCCTAAAAGAATTCTCTCAAGTTCAACCGTCATCTTCCATTCGTCTCAACAGCCTCGTTTAGTACGTGGACATCTATATAATGATAATACTTTTTTTGTTTAGCCGCACTTAGTCAATAACTGAGCAAATATTTTCAGCCAACCAGAAGAAAACCATTATTTCATTTTAAGAAAACGTATACATTGTTCCACCTGCTGGCAGTTAATGTTAAATATTGACACAATTCTGGCATGAGGTATGAAAATAATTGTCACTACAGTCATTGTCACCTTTTTAAGAATGTCAGTGCTGTTGACGCATGAAAAGCAAAGCTATGGCCCTATTTATTTCTTTAAATAATTGGTTTTTTTTTTAAAAACGTACTGTTGTTCAGTTCTTGCATAAAATGACAAGATCAATCGGCTCGATGATGAATCAAACCAGAACGAACATGAAAAGGAGTGAATATGCAAAGTCCACTTGGGGCAGATGAGTAATCGTACAGAACAATTATGATTGAGAGGAAACATAGAGCAGAGCTCTCACTTTACTAGTGAGGCCGCAAGGAGGAGATGACACATCGAACAGTTGAGCTTTACGGACTATGAGTGACACTGACACGATGAGAGAGGAGAGAGAGTGAGAGAGAGAAGGGGAGAGAGAAAGAGAGTGAGTGAGAGAGAGAAGGGAAGAGAGAAAGAGAGCAAGGATGATACAGAGTGAAAAGGTTAGAGAGAGGGAGACTAGACGAACTTTTCAGAATGAGATGAAGCTAGGAAAGAGCCAAGGAATTTAATATGTACACAGGAGACGACGTGAGCATAAGAAAAAGCTTAATCAATCAAGCCTGGTCAGGCTCATTTAATCGATTGAAATATTAAGTAAAGAAGCCGACGTGAATATTGAGGCAGAAGACCATTGCGTACAGTCCCGCTCAACATTGTTGGGTCCGGTATTAATAGTATTAATAGTATTAATATAAATAATACAAAATGGAATAGCGCGCTGAATACGCATTTTCGTGCCATTTCGAGTAGGAGTTTAACTATTTCGACCATGGAGATTACGGCTGTGAAGACCGTTTTTAAAAATATGTTGAAATGGCAGAGATCTCATAATATTGCACTTAATTGGGCCGTGTATGGGTTCCAAACGGGCTGGCTTCAACTCCTGGACTACAAAGTGCAAAATAAGGTGAAATTTTCAGAGCACTTCTTACGTTTTTTGAGTTTCTTGTTTTATTTCGTTTGAGTTTCTCATTTTGTTTATGTATAAACGACGAAAAAAAGCAAAAAAAAAATTTCGTGCTTGCAAAAATCTGTTCTCAAAAGGGTATCGAACCGAGACCTCAAGATTACCGGTCAAAGACTTACCAATACTCTACAGACGGTACGAACAGATCTGATGATACGTTTCTTTGGACAGCGTCGAATGCCTCACAAAGGAAACGTCGATTCTGAACACGTTCGCTCATACTTTAGTGGGAGACAGAGAGAGAGAGAGAGAGAGAGAGAGAGAGAGAGAGAGAGAGGGAGGGAATGCGAGAGAACGAGAAAGAGGGAGAGAGGGAGAAAGAGAAAGAGAGACCCGTGGAGCGAGAAATAGAGAGCGAGAGAGAGAAAGAGATAGAGAGAGGGCGAAAGAGAGAGGTGAAAGAAGGTGTAGGTGCTGTTAGCTGACAATGAGAAGAAAAAAATCGTTGGTCTAACGTCATACCGTAGCTTCAGCCTTGAAACGCAGAGTAGATGTAGTCGACGCTGCACCTTCTTACGCCTCTTTCTCACTCTCTCTCTCTCTCTCTCTCTCTCTCTCTCTCTGTTTCCCACTAAAGTATGAAACAGAGAGTGTTCAGAATCGACGTTTCCTTTGTGAGGCAATCGACGCTGTCCAAAGAAAGGTATCAGCAGATCGCTACGTACCGTCTGTAGAGTATTGGTAAGTCTTTGACCGGCAATCTTGAGGTCTCGGTTCGATACCCTTTTGAGAACAGATTTTTGCAAGCACAAAAATTTTTTTTTGCTTTTTTTTTTCGTCGTTTATACATAAACAAAATGAGAAACTCAAACGAAATAAAACAAGAAACTCAAAAAACGTAAGAAGTGCTCTGAAAATTTCACTTTATTTTGCACTTTGTAGTCCAGGAGTTGAAGCCAGCCCGTTTGGAACCCATACACGGCCAAATTAAATGCAATATTATGAGATCTCTGCCATTTCAGCATATTTTTGAAAACGGTCATCACAGCTGTAATCTCCATGGTCGAAATAGTTAAACTCCTACGCGAAATGGCACGAAAATGCGTATTCAGCGCGCTATTCCATTTTGTATTATTTATATTAATACTATTAATACTATTAATACCGGACCCAACAATGTTGAGCGGGACTGTACACCGGAAAAGGAAAAAAAAACTGGAATATAATAAAGAATGAATGGGATCATCGACAACAACAATTCATTCAGAAAGAATTTGTCGGAAAGGAAAGACTAAAAACCCTATGATTATATCACTTCGTTCGAATGATATCTGTTAAAGCGCAATCTACCAAAGCTTGCGCAAGGTCACCAACAGGGTCGAACAATGACAGAGTTTGCAGGCTAGGCCACGCATTCCACTATTTGTATTCTTCTATTCAAACACTTCTCTCTATTTCTCTTCTCTTTGTTTCTCTCTCTCTCTCTCTCTCTCGTTTTCTCTCGGACTCCAAGTCGCAAACTCTCTCCCCCGCCTCCAGAGGTCTCAGCGGACTGAACAAACACGAAACACAAATTCATGCACAAGTAAAGACTGCACATATTAACTTGCATCCTTAATGGAAATAGTCAAGGCCAGATTGCCTTGTTCAGTTCGATCTGAAATGGCCAGCCTCCACATCCCCCATCTCTTGACTTGGTGCGGGGCGGGCGACTTCTCACGGAGCACTCACAAAGGGGGGGGGGCCTGGCTAGGTCAGGAAAGGGGGGAGGGGTAAACAGGAAGCAGCACACGGTCACGGCCATCACGGACAACAGTTCCGTGAATCCCCCCCCCCCACCCTCCCTCTGACCGGGGAAAGGGTCGATTCCGTATTTGCCGGCACGCATTACTCTGAAGGAATCATGGAGGACGAGTGTCTAACAAAGAGAGAGAGAGAGTGGGAGAGAGAGAGACAGATACGGAGAGAGAGAATGCTGAGGGCGAGATTTGGGAAGAAAGATCGGAAATTCCATGAAGGACACAATAGTGACTTCACATGGCAACCGGATGAGACACCAATCAAAATTCATGTCCAGTGCTTGTGAATTCTAACGTATTCCTTTACGAGATTGCACATGTAGTTCACATCACACTTTCTGAATAATAGCATTCCATTATTTGTCTAGTGCACATTATCTCACAAATGGCGCGTCCAGGCACCACTGGATGTTCTGCTACTCTCTCTCTCTCTCACACATTCTTATACTCTATCTCATCTCTTCCTGTCCATCTCTCTGTCTCTCTTCACTACTTCTTTTCTCTCACCCTAACTATAATTGTTTCCTCATTCTCCGTGTGAATTCACCTGCAGTGGTGCCAGTTCTTCCTTTTTATTGGTATCAGCCAGTGGTTTGAAAATGCATTTCTAAGCGTGGCCGATGGACAAAAACTGCCCAATGAGGCATCTTGCCGTTTGCGGGATTTTGTAGGCAATTACTGACAGAAATCGCAAGAAGACGAAGTGCTCTTCACCTATTCTGCTAATCTTAATAGCAAGCTGATCTTTGACTAGAGGAGAGTGTAAATTCGTTTTACTTTGTGAAAATTCCGAAATGTACATACGGGTGCGGTTTTGCGAGAGTTCTGCAAATTTTACTAAGGGAGATGGGTGCAACTTGACGGTTCCTCTGACCATGAGAAGAGGGGAGAGGGAAGGTCTTCCACTCAAAACAAAAGTATACTCTGATCTCTCTCGATGTCTCTGCTACTCTCTTTCAACCTCTTCTCTCTTCTCCCTCCTCTCTCTTATACTATTTCTCCGTCTTCCCTTCTCTCTCTCTCTCTCTCTCTCTCTCTCTCTTTCTGTTCTTCTCAGCTGACCAAGAAGAGTGCACTCTGACAAGTCTCCCTGGAAAGAAGATGTGTTTGGGTGCGAAGTGGTCGCAATCTTTGCCAGAAGCCACCCTTGACTCTTCTCTTCGAGTTACAGCATTACAGCCTTGTCCCCGAGAATATCGAAGGGGAAAGGAGAGGATTTGGCTGAGCCCCCGGCACGTGGCCATCCCACCGATCACTAGGACAAGCCAGGGAGAAAGATGAAAAGAGAGAGAGAGAGAGAGAGAGAGAGAGAAAGAGGCAGGGTGAGAGAGAGCACAATTTCTAAAGAGGGTCAGAGAGCGAGACAAATTTACAAGTGGATGAAGCGCCGAGATCAAGGAACTAAAACCGTGATCACTCTCCCCGCTTTCTCTCTCTCTCTCTCTCTCTCTCTCTCTCTCTTTCTCCCTCTTCTCAAAGCGCCATTCAATCATGACCGATATATGTATTTTCAGCTCGATGCCTCTGAGAGTGAAGATTGGATGTGTTGAGTGTGTTCCGATCTGCTTGGAGGTGACATCAGAAGAAAGAGAGAAAGAAGAAGAGGAGAAGAAGGGAGGAGAGGAGTGATGGAATGGAAGTCTCTTGTTGTAAAGCTTCTGGCCCATAGAATGGAATGAGCACAGAATAGAATGCGGAAAGGGGTTCATAATAATAACAGGAACGCCTACGCATATTTAGCATATGGAAAGCAAACATGTAGCTAAATTGATGCCGTTGATGGAATGATTTCCATTGACTATACGAGTAAAGTTAATCCCACCTTTTTTACTGAAAATATATTGTCAAAGAATTTCCGAAATCTCAAATTTAATGGCAAAACATTTGGGGGAGAAAAGGATAACGATGAATGAAGAAAGATGAGATACAGTTTGTGCGAGACAGAAGGAGAGGAAGAGAGAGAGAGAGAGAGAGAGAGAGAGAGAGAGAGGAGAGAGAAATAGAGCGACACATAGCAGACAAAAAATGGAAATGAGTCCAAGAACATCAAAAAACCGATGATGAAAAGCTCCCGCTCTTTTGGAGAATGCAGCTGCTCACAGAAAAATAGCTTTAGCCTGTTTTTTCTTATGTCATTCGTTCGCCTGAACAGGCGGTAAATAAAAAAAAGTAATGGGACTTCTCGAACTTTCATCTCGCCGTGATCGACGAGACCATCTCCAAGATGAAGGAAAGAATTCAATCTCGATGGGAGACAAAACGTCAGAACCCGACGAATTTATCCAAACGCCAGAGATCTTGATTATTAGGACTAGCCCATACACTTTTTGCATCAGAGTTCAGAGTATTTTGTCAAAGTGCAGCAGTGGAGTTTTATATTAGAAACCTGTAAGCAAATGATGATGTTTGTTTCATGTCCTATTTCGCCCCTCCCCTTTATATAGCGACTAAACAGACCTCTCATTGTTACTCTCTTGTTACTCTCATTCCAAATTCAGCGCCAATTCAAACATGAATTTTTCAAAGTCTACAGCCTACGTTCCAAGGAGAGGGCGTCTTCGGTGAACTCTTAGATGGACACGAATGCATAGTAAGGGCGCAAATCTTCAAGACAAGAATTGAGAGAAAGAAAGAAGACGAAAAGGAGAGACTGCTGAAAGTGACTGAGAAAAAGAGACATAGAGCGAGAGAGAGAGAAAGAGGGATCATAATGATGAAGAGAGAAAAATAGTAAAGAATACAAGAGGATAGCCAAGAAGAAAAAAGATGAAACGATCGCTGTCTGAAAGATGAAGAATGAGTGTTCTCCCATCCATATCGAGACAATTTAGATGAATAAATTAGATTTGAAGGAGCACGGCTCTAAAATGAGAAGAGTTGAAGAATGGAGAGAGCATTGTGGGGGGAGGGCGACACAAGGAAGGATAATGAGAAATTGGACGAAGCGAGAATACGAGAGGAAAGGAGAAATGAGACGAGTAGGCGGAAATTAAAGAAAATATCTAGGCGAGAAGAAGAAGGATAAGTTATTGAAGAGAACGAATTGAGTTCGAGGCAAAGTGTCAAAGTGCTGGAGGATGCTGAGGGAAAGATGGACTATTATTCCGAAAGAATAGTTACGCATCAGCAAGAATTGGTTACTACGCAAACTTTGAGTAATATGACAAAGGAATATTTTATTTATTTGTCCAATGTCATAAAAAAAATCAAATTCTGTTCATATAATTATCATACCAGTTTTCTCACTTTAATGATCCTCTACAAGAAGAAATATATAAAACCAAATTTTATTTAAATTTCTTTTGCATAATTCCAAGGCTAAAGTTAATCTCGCTTATTCTCCATGACAACGCTCTTGAGAAAGGCCATTATTCAATCTCCTTCCTTTTTAAACCGTAACGAAGTCGACTTCCAAACTGACTGTCGTCATCTTCGAAGGTGACTTGCCGATCTGGCATTCGACTGGCCATTGCTTCAGGAAGAGAAAATAATTCGGGCCCTCCTCCTCCTCAGAATTACAACTCGCCCTTCAATGGATTCTAGGCCGTGCTTTAATATCAGAACAATAATAATAGACGGCAACGCCACAATCTAACAAAAATTATTGGTTGGCCAAGAAAGAAGAAATCATATAAAAAGCAATCGCATCATGTCTTTTAATCTTTAAAAATCCAAAGGTAAATTCTAAGAAGAACGAAAAATAATGTTTGTTCTGACAATGAGCATTTATGCATGAATGAATGAGATGAGAGAACGGCGGCCGAGAATGCGGAAATGTCTTTTTCGGGTGCATCGCTGTTGAACAAATCTCGTTAGGTCAGCATATAAACATTGACGGAGGGATTTAGGAGAGATAGATAGAGAGAGAGAGAGGCAGGGACAAAGAGAGAGAGAGAACAGAGAAAGAGAGTGTAGAGAGAGAGAGTCGCAAACAATATAATGGAATAGGAATGGGAATGGTTGGACCCGTGTTTTATGCGAACGCCGGCCGTCGAGATTGGACCAGGCACAGGGCTGAGTGAAAAAGGCAGCAAGGAGAACGAGTTGAAATGACAGAGAGAGAGAGAGAGAGCGAGAGAGAGAGAGCGAGAGAGAGAGAGAGAGAGAGAGAGGGCGGGAGGAAAGAGGTTAGGAGAAGGTACCCGACCAAAAATTTAACGATGGAATGGATTGGGATTAGAGGTGAAAGGATGAAGATATGTTTGGGGCGACATGGGTTTCGTAGAGCACCGTTGATCACGACTGAGGAAAGGAGAGGAAGAAAGGGAGGATGGCCAGGTGCTGGCAGGAATGAAGAGGGAGATGGCAGGAAGAGAATGGGAGGGAAGAGAGATAAGTGATGAAGCTAAAGACAGAAAGAGTGAAAAGGGAGTAATGAGAAGAACAGAAAGACATGTTACGGGAGAGAAAGAGAGAATTTAGAGAGTAAGAAGATTGAGAGAGATCGAAAATACATGTTCTTAGTTGCGGATACAGCTACTGGCGTGTGGAGATCACGAGGTGCCTCCTGAGAAAAAGGATGGAAACGGAAAAAAAAACTCGTGCTTAGAGAAAAAGAGAAAAAGTAAGAAATGGAGAGTAAAAGACGGAGTGAGTGAGGGCGAGAGAAGCAGAGATTCAGGACGAGTGGAAGTAGAAAACAAAGGAGATGAATGGTTCGTAGCTAGAAAGAACGAGTGACGCACGACGACGTCACTGATCCTTGACGGAGATTGCTTGTTGATCAAGCAATAAGAGAAAGAGTGAGAGAGAGGGAGATAGAGAGGGAGAGAGGGAGAGAGAGGGAAAGAGGGAGAGAGGGAGAGAAAGAGAACGAGATCATGAAAGACGGAGGAATTAAAAATGAAAAGATGGGAGGCCATCAGGAAGACTTCACTTGGTTCAACTACTATTAATATTTAACCGATGTAATCTAGTCAGAAAATGTCGAAGATATTTTGACAATTTTTTCTCAATTGACATATTCAAGTGACGAGGAGCTGGGAAGCAAGAAGAACAGTGACGAAGAGTGCAGAAGGAAGAAGAAGGAGTGGCCAGGGCATGCATTCGGAATGCGACGAACCACCGCTTGTTCTTTCTTTCTCTCACTCTTGACAGACACACACAATCTAGCCACGGGCAGAGAAAGAGAAAGAGAGAGAGAGAGAGAGAGAAAGAGAGAGTGAAAGAGAAAGATAGGGCGAGAGAGAACGAAAGAGAGAAAGAAAAAAAAAGGAGGGACATAGCAATGTATTATGAGGGAAATAATTTATATCTTATTGGCTTATAACTTACTGAAGTGACAGGGATGCCATGGATTCGTTAGAGACGAAAAATGGAACTGTCCGTCAAACAATGAAATTGAGAGAGATTGAAGAGGGCAGTGCTTTAAGCCAGAAGAAACAATAGCAAAAATGAACTACTCTTCGGTTGGGGGCGTTTCAATAATGACAAAGAGAGAAGAAACGATGAAGTAAGTGATTAACAATAGAGATGAATTGGAGATTGGGATTAGATAAAGCGATTGGGAATTGCGTCGTAGAGAGTAGAGAAATAGAAGGAGAGAAAGGGAGGGAGGGAGAGAGAATGAAAGCATATTGACAAATAGATCAGCCATTAGTAAAGTGGATAGAAATAAAATGGGAATGACTAGACACTGTCCGGTAATTTGCCGCTGTTTATTTCTGACACAAAAGCATTTGACGATGTCCTTTGGGCAGACGTGAAAAATAATGGAATGGAAGAGAACAGAACGGAAAATGAATGGGTTGAGAGAACACCATCACTTCTCGGTCCGTTACTTGTATATGAGAGATATTAGACAGCGAGAGAGAGAGAGACAAGGAGCAGGCGAGAGAGAAAAAAATGGAGCGAAGAAAGAGGACAAGGCGGAGATATCAAGAGGGAAGAAGACGTGAGAAAGAAGAAGAGAACGCATAAGAGAAAGAAGAAAATGCGCGTGGAAAGCGTGTTTTGATAGGCAAAGCATTTGTTTTTTTCAATAGTCAAAGAGATTAACGGCAGAAAAAATGAGAGCGCAGCGCACCATCAAGGACCTGTTCAAGGCTGAGAAGAAAATACAGTCAAGGCAAAAACAATTCACTAGACTCCTATGAGATTACTGTAGTCATTGTATTTTCTTTCAGACTTGAAAAGGCAGACAGACATCGGGTGAACGGCGTGTTTTCAAAGATTGTTCTACTCCGAGTAATACGGTTTTTCTTTATAAAGAAGAAGTGAGGGCGGTGCAAAGGGCGGCAAAGAACTCTGCCAATCACGTCTCTCTCTGTTGCTCACTAAATCCGCTTGTTAAAAGTAAGTAAAGGTAGCGAAAGAATGAGCACTAATTATTTCTGTATGCATCTCTGTACTCGACAAGATACTTATTAATCTTCTTTGTACGACAACAAAAAAATCGGAAAGAGACCAATAAAGCCGAGCTCCGCATCGATGTTCTTTGCTCGCGCTAATATGAAGAGGTGAGCTAGGAGATAATGGAGGATTTGACTGAGAGGATAAACGAATAAAATATCGCCCGAGCGACAACATTTTTTAGTACTGATTTCTCTTTCTATCTCAATTGCTCCCCCTCTTTCTTTCGTATCTCTGTCCTTCTCTTCTCTCTCTTTCTCTCTCTCTAATTCTCTCTTTCGCTCTCTCTCTCTATTTCACCTTCCAGTGTCCGACAAGCGTCACAGGACCTTGTCATATGCAATCGCGAGAAGTTATTGGGAAGGAATACTATGAATGTCTGTCTGCATTCCATTATTGAATCTGCCCGTGGCGGCTGCTGAACTGAGCAGCCAATAAAACGGAAGATCACAAGGATTCACAGGAATTGGAAGACTGCTCAAATGAAGCCCCATTTGACACATACTAATTATTACTAAGAATTTTCCTAAGAAAATAAATAAATAAATAAACCTTTAAAAAAGGAAAGTAGCTGCAAGATACACACACTTTACAATGAAACGATAGGACAAAAACACATGGTCAGTACTACCGTGTACTGGTCAGAATTGGACAAGTTAATAACGATATTTGCAAAAGCACATTATTAAAGGAAATTCCAAACTTGAACATTCTCCGTGATCTTGTAACATCACAAGCTGAATTAGCTTACAGTATAAAATGGCATTTCCTTTCATCTCTCTACCTTTGACTTCCTTCTTTTTTTCTGCTCTATCGCCATCTGCCTCTCTTCTTTCTGCTCACTCTCTCTCTCTCCCTGTGTCGCTCGCTGTCTCTCTCTCTCTCTATCTCTCTCTCTCGCTCTCTGTCGCTCTTTCTGTGTAATGCCTTTCATTGTCCAGTCTACAATTACCGGCAAGGAAAATGCGACAGTAAATTCGTTGAGTTCAAAAGATCAACTGCCTGAGTCTTCAGAAGGCAAAGTGGCAGAAAAATATGTACATAGGTGATAAGATTCTATCGGAGACTCACACGATGTAAAAGGTAGTGGGAGTACATTTTAGTTCTGTGCGCGTGTGCACAAATAAATAAAAGTAACTATTTAATAATCTACACAACTATCACCAATGTGAAAACGTACCTTCCTTTTAAACTTTCAAGACGTTTGCCAAGGTTCTATGATGATTTAATTAATTTCTTTGGACAAACCGGAAACACACGTCACTACTGAGGCTCAAACATTACAAAACCGTATGGAAATAAGATGAGAGGCAGAGATGGAATACCTGGCCGATCTTGGCGGTTTCCAGGAGACGGCGTTGGTGAAATGTCCGCAGAGAGACGGACTCGACGCTCCTAGAAAGAGTTCCTCACTGCTATTTATAAACAAACACTCTTAGAAAAAGCAACATTTCTTCATCAATATTACTTAAAATACTGCAAGAGTAAGATTATAAAGTGTGTACCGGTCTGCCGTGCCGCTCGGCCGAGTTGTAGAGAATCGACTGCGGCGTTGACGGCTGGCAGCTCATATCTGAAGACGAAAATGGAGTTGCCAGCAATTGGGTACTGGTATAAAGACTGTTTCTGCATACATGAATTTCATATCTCATTTTATAAAGTAAAATGATATCTTAATATTATCTCGATATGTACATATGCCAATCACGCAGTTTAAGGAAATGAACGCTGAAGTGAATATCCTGAAATATCATGCATTCTCCTACCCGTAGTGAAAATGTATGAAAAGAAGGTAAGGATCATTACAGAAAACAACACCTCTCGATGGCTCTCTCTCGAAAACAAGCAGATTCGAGCGGAGCCACGCGGAAAATATTGAACAAGCAAATATAATAAGCCAGTCGACTAATCCACGCAGCTAATAAACAACTCTCGATTACTCTCTATTCCCTCCCTTCCTCGCTCAATTTCTTTCTTTCCCTATTCATGGCAGACGCGGCTATTCGAAACTGAATTTTTTTATTTTTTTTATATTTTTTTTTTGCAAGTGCCCATAACAACAGAATTTAAATCCGCGATTTTATGTATATTTTTTGTACCTAACGTGCTTGAAAAGCGGAAAGTAAATTTTGAAACTGGTGATTCCTTAAAGTGCGAGAGAGCGACAATTCTGTATAAGAGGGTGTGCCGTTCCTGGAATGCGTCCGAGTTTACTTCTTTTCAGCTGCCTGCCCGACGAGTAAACGTCACAAATACAATCACGGCAGCAAGAGGCTCCTTTTCTTTCTCTATTCGCTCTTTATTTCATTACTTCCTCTCGTTTATCTTCTCTTCTCCGTTTTCTTTCTTTATTCTTCTTCCGATGGAATCATGGATGGGTATAGCACAAGCAGAGGTTCTATTCCTCCCAGTATCGTCTTCAACAACGATTGTCTGCATGTTCTTTAAATGAAAGGATCAAAAACTGGCAGCACCAAAACAAGGAAGTGACGGGGAGTACAAAAATTCGGCTTCCACCCAACAACGCCAACGCACTCTTTCGAAAATACAGCACAACTAATTGTATGCACATTTGCAAGAGCAAGGGGAGAAAGAGAGGAGGTTCAGAGTAAAAATATGCGGCTAAAAATGGAACACTGCTTCAAAATCTTACCAAAAAAGAATAAAAATAAAGCAGAAATAACGTGTAAAGTTGAGGTTGAAAATGACGAAAAGGAAACGACACTCTAGATATCTCCTCTTTTTTTCCTCTTTATCTCTTTATCCCTTTCCTCGTCCACGCTCTCTCACTCTCTTGTCCTTCTATATTCACTTTATCCGGAATCGCAGTCTCAATCAGTCAGCAGCGCTTCTCGCTGGCCACTTCCTTCTCTCTGTGTCTCCGTCTCTCTCTCTCTCTCCCTCCTTCTCTCTCCCTTTCCCTCTCTCCCTCCACCTCTCCTCTCTCTCTCCTTCTCTCTCCCTTTCCCTTCCCTCTCTCCTTACATCTCTCTCTCTCCTTCTCTCTCCCATTCCCTCTCTCCCTCCATCTCTATCCCTCCTTCTCTCTCCCTTTCCCTCTCTCCTTACATCTCTCTCTCCTTCTCTCTCCCTTTTCCTGTCTCCCTCCATCTCTCTCTCCTTTTCTCTCCCTCTCTCCCTACATCTCTCTCTCTCCTTCTCTCTCCCTTTCCCCCTCTCTCTCTCTCTGTTTCCATTGTTTCTAAGATGCAGCTGCCCCGATAGTCAACGCAGCATCGTGGCACGCATTTCGGCACAGCTAAAAAAACGTAAATGCCTGAAGGCACAAGAGGCGGCTAGATTAAAGAACAACAATTGCTATAGGGGAAGTCGCAGAGCTGACTGCTCATGCTTATTGCCTTCGGCCCCTTTCTTCCTCCCTCTCTCTCTCTCTCTCTCTCTCTCTCTGTCTTGCAGTGTGTCTCTCTCTATCTGTCTCTCTCATTCTCCCTCCTGTCTCTCTCTCACTCTCATTCATTTGTAATCTGCGTGTGTATGTACGTCTCAGTTCATCACGAGGTTTACAAGTAAGTTGAGGAAAGTACGCACGGCATGAATTATCTTGTCTCATTCAGAGCCAAGGCAATTCTGGCCGCCATTCAACGTGACAGACGGCGGCAGGAAGAAAAGAGGGATGGAGACAATTATTGCCTTTCTCTGGGGATGAGGAGAAGCTAGGAAAAGCTCATGACTCGGGCTCGTAAAGGAGAAGGTGAACTGCCGTGCAGAAAGAGGACGACAATGTGACCTTTTTGAAACGGGGGACCAAGAAGGGGAAGCAGGGAAGGGGGCACGTGCAAGAACGCACTCTGCAACAGCTAATCTCTGATCCCTTCTGCAACTCCTTTCTGGCAATGCTCGTAGCTATTCGGAAAGAGAGAAGAGAGACAGAGCGAGAGAGAGAGAGAGGGAGAGAGAGAGAGAATAAGAGAAAAGAGTAAATAGACAGTATGTAGAGATCGCAAAAAGAATCGAGACAACTCTGGCCGGAGGGGGGGGGGAACAGCCTTGCCATCCGGCTAATGAAGCAGAACGGTTGTGGGTGGCGCACTTGGAAGAGGAAACGATTGTGCAGTTCAGCATAACTTAATGCGAAATGCGAGGGGAGCAACGAGAGAACGGAAAGACTAGAGAACGAGAGAGGGTGAGATAGAAGAGAGAGCGCGACAGATAACGAGAGAAAGAGAGGCTGACATGCCAAAAACCACTCTAGAGCACACATATTGTGCCCAAGGTGAGAGGGTAACAATAGCTTCAGCCATATGCGATATTCAAGGCATAGTTGAGAACGAAGTAACAGTGAGTGCGTGCCCTGAATACTCTTGCTTTTTCCCTTCCTTCCAGTTCGAGAGGATTGCCCGTCAGCCAAGAATTGTTCGGGCATTAACCATGAAATGTGCCATTAATCACAGTCTGCGCGCACTTTGTGCCGCTAATATTTTCTTCATTTTATTTTTTTCTAGAACCCAGACCATTTTATGAGCCATACACAAACAGACGACAGGCGGTAGTTCAAAAAAAATACTTGGACGGCAGTCGTGAACGGAAAAAGAAAATGCAGAGACAGAGAGAGAGACAGAGAGAGCGACAGAGAGAGAGATGAGAGAGAATGGAGAGAGAAGAGAGGAAAAGATAAAGAGAGAGAAAGGGAGAGGGAGAGAGCGAGTAGCCAGTTTAGAAAAAAAAAGGATTAATGGGAAAGCGAAGACGAAACATGGAGATAGTTCAACTGATTGAGAGAGAAATATAAAGATAAAGAGAGAGAGAATGGAGGCTAGTGAAGAATGGCTAGCCTCCCAGAGGCAGTTGCGGACTCCTTCTTCATTCCTGTCAGAATATGAAATATGCATGTTTTGTTGACCGTCCCAGACCGGAGAAGAGAATGAGCCGGGATCTCAATTGCTTTGTATGTGTCAGAAGGAGTAGTAAATCGAGGGAAGAAGCGTTTTGATGTGACAGCTGAGAGGAAGCATTAGCCTGAGAAGCTTACTCCTTCTTCTTTTTGGGACTATTCTGAAATAAACAACGCTGGAATGCAAAATAACCGTCAGCAAAATAGATTTCAAAAAAACTTTACTCCATAAAGATTTTCCTTGCTCTTGCGGAGGCACCGAGAGGAAAAGCGGGAATTAAAAAGTGCATGTTTTGAATTGCTGTCTAGGCTAATACTCCCTTCACTGTCCTGCTTGCCTGGACTGCTGCCCTTCATAAACAAGCGGCGCAGCACTGTTCTAGGCAACTGTCTTTCTTGAGATCGAGAATACGTTCTATTACAAGCCATGCACGCTGAGACTTGAATAACTTTCATTCATGTAGGAGAAAAAAATTAACCGTTCTTATCAACATACTTCTACAGTTTAACTCCTATTCACTTTTGAACAACATGACCCTCTCTAAGTAAATTCTTGGCCTGGGAACGGAGTAGATAGAACGCATTTCTCAACTACGTACATACATAGTTATAGAGTGTGACTTTATTTTATCTCTGAAACCAATGAATGTTCCATTAAGCATTGAAAAGCGACTTGTGAGAAGCAGTTGTGGCATCATTTTTATTTTTATCATACTTATATCTGAGCAAATAAAATATGGTTAAATGGACCATGCACTCTATTCGTGTCAGGAAAAATGAACTGTACTGCAGTGTGCACTCTTCGTTTCTAGCAGACACATAAGAGAGTCATTGCGAAGGCGGCACATGGAAGCAAAAAGAAGCGGCTTGACGTTTTGAAACTCAAACGAGATTACAGTAGCGAGGTCTCGACAGGGAAGATGTTGAAAAAGAAGAGATGAACGGATGAGGAAATATATGAAATAGGGGGATGTTGAAATATAGGCTGTGCAATAGAGAGAGAGAGAGAGATGGAGAGAGAGAGTGAGAGAATGAGAGAGAGAGCATGAGAGAATGAGAGATGGAGAGAGAGAGTGAGAGAATGAGAGAGAGAGAGCATGAGAGAATGAGAGAGAGAGAGTGAGAGAATGAGAGAATGAGAGAGAGAATGAGAGAATGAGAGAGAGAATGAGAGAATGAGAGAGAGCATGAGAGAATGAGAGAGAGAGAGTAAGAGAATGAGAGAGAGCATGAGAGAATGAGAGAGAGGGAAATATGGAAAACCAGGAAATGGTAACGCTACTGCATTTCTTGCGCCTTTGTGTTTGTTCCACTTGTTCTTTTAATAATCACGAACCTCGTCATAATTTTTTCCTGACATGAAAGCATTCATCTAAAATAGATAGCATCTGCACAGCGAAGATTAGCATGGCCGCAGCGCGAGGATGACACGCAGATTCGTGAAGCGTTTCAGATATTTTTCTCGAAGTATAGTAACGGTTTTGCTTCTGAGTCATGCATTTATACGCATCACTAGCACTAGAAAATTCAAAAGAACTCGGAAAGTGCAGCAGCTCTGTGACGTCGTTGAAGAAATTAAAAAAAATACAATTGTTGAAAAAGAGGGAACTCAACCGCTTCTCGTTCTAATGACTCAGAATTTCGCTTTCAATTCATGAATGGAACACCGAGAAGAATTCGCCCATTGAATTTGTTTTCAATGGAACATTTTCGCACAAATCTTTAAGACAAACACAGGGAAACTGAGGCTAGCGTGTAGAATATTATAAATGCCTTAAAAATTTCATTTTATTTTTTCCAGTAAACTATTTAAAATTCAAAATTAAACACCTCGGGCTTGCTATATTTTTAACTATTTACTCCACATTGAAAAAATATGATCGATAAAGTGTACCAGAGCCAGGCGAGAGCGAAGGCGATCTTATGTCAATGCTGGCGCTATTGCCGGTTAGGCTGCCAGCCGATGTTATGATGCGCAGATTTCGGCGCGACGCGTTGCGGTCGCGAAGCATGTTGAAACAAGGCCAGATACGAGTGGGATTCGGTGTTGTCAGTGAGTGGCGCAAGGAACAAGTCTGAAGGGGTATTCAGTTGTATTTTTCACGTATTTCGCGTATCAGGAAATGCATTAATATGTATGTACGTATGACAGCAGAAGAATGAGACAACAAAGAGGACCTGATCATGTTCGTAATCCGCGGGATTACAGTGAGTAAATGTGTAATGAATGCTACTGTCACACCAATAACTGGCACTAATACATTCCTATGAAATAAGCCCCAAGTATCGTAATCTTGCGAGTTTCCCCAAACCAGTCAACAAGAATACATGTTAAGTATAATTGTAGGTGTGCAAGTTTAGGAGAACAGAAAAGTGATGAATTTGTCGGAAAAGGAAATGAAGCCATATGTCAAGTGAACAAACACATTCGCAGGCATGCATAAATTAAGCCGATCGGTCTGTCTCACTGGCAGGTGGCTAAGGGGATCACAGCGATCTTGAACGCGGTTTGAGAATGAATGATGCTTTCCCCTTTCCTCAAAGTCTAGCAAAGTAAATGGCAAGCGGGCGTTCTGGTCGTTAGGATCTTATGAACGAGGCCGTCCAGTGACGTGCAGAAAGAGGCAGACGTGCGACAGCTGCTTGAGGGTGGCAGAGAATGCGAGAGATGAGAGAGGGACAACGAAAGAGAGAGAGAGAGAGAGAGAGAGAGAGAGAGGGGGGAGAGAAAGAAGAACAGGGGAGATAACAAAGAAAGTGCATCCATAGACAGAGAATAAGGTTGAAGAGATGAGAGCGGAAGAATGAATGGAATTTGCTCTGGATTGTGGTGTGATATGTTGAAGTAATGAATTGGATATGGTAGGTGGAAGTCAACAATGGTTCTGAAATAGTGAGAATTGAAAACTAAAGTGACGTCCGTAGGCCAAAAAAATGATCACAAAAGAACTGAATATCTAGTACGAACCTTGAGAAGAATGTGGCAAGAGCAGTAAGAGGGTGGAGGGATATGGGAAGAAGCTGAAGGGAACAACAGGGAGATCGAGAGACAGAGAAAGGGAGAGAGAGAAGAGAGAGAAAGGAAGGGAGAGGAGAGAGAGAGAGAAAGAGAGAGAGGGAGGAAGAAACGGATATCGAAATACTTGGGTATGTAATGCTTCTCGAAGTCACTCCTGGGAGAGAAAGCGGGCGATGGGAGTTCGCTTCTGTTTCGTCACGTTCAGGTCACATTGTTGGAATGAGCAGGAATGCGTGACGAAAGGAGTGGATTTCAGGTCGGAACAGGATGAAACACCCGGAAGGAATGAGAAAGAGAGAGAGAAAGAGAGAGGGAGAGAGAGAGAGAGAGAAAGAGAGAGAGAGAGAGCGAGAGAGAGAGAGAGAGGAGAGAGAATACGAGTAGCACGCATGGCTTTGAGAAAGAGAGAAGGGGGTAGATAGAGATATAGACTTCGGGTTCATTTCTGAGCTGAGCTAAGGTACACCGGAAATGGTACATCGTGCTGCACTAACCAAGTGTAAAAAATTGACTAAAATTCCAGCCAATTTTTTTACACTTGGTTCTTTAATGACATAAGAACTTCTATGTATTACTATGACTTTGCAGTCTCCCCCAAGCTATTCAAAAAATTTTAAAATTTACCATGGTCAAAAGGCAGCATAAATATTTTATAAGCTCATGATTTTTATATGAAAAAAAGCCGGAGTAGAAGCCAAACAAATCTGGTGGCCTCCATAAGAGACGCCAATGTAAGCGCTAGGGCAAGAAGCGGTCTGCTTCGCTCTACCAAAGATTGGCGTTATGTTGCCAGCGAATGGAGGGTAACACTGAATGGAAGACAAGGAGGAGATCGAGAAAGAGAGAGAGAGAGATAAAGAGAGAGAAGAATAGAGAGAGAATGCATTAATTCAAAACAAGAGTTAAGACAGTAGAGAGAGAGAGAGATAAAGAGAGAGAGAGAGCGAGAGCGATTAATGGATGGAAAGATGATACGAGAACAAGGAATGCACAACCATTGTGTGGGCGCCGAAATGGAAATCGTTGGCTCAGGGGCATTCCCACGAGCGAGAAGCAACGAAAACGGAAGAGAAAATGAATGGCAACAAGAAATCCGGAATATCCATCTGAGATTGCGTTCGCTGGAATTGTTTGCTGCGCGAGAAATTGGAAGGAAATCGGGAAGCCAGACAGGAAAGGAGAAGTGCTTTCTTACATTTCTTATTATTCTGCTAATGTCAACATAATCTCTTTGTGAATGAAAAGGTTCTGCGCAAGATTCCGCAGTGGTTACCATTTTTTTCACCCTATCAGAGCTTTCTTTCATTATATTTGCAGACTGATCAAGAAAACAGTATGATTTAGAAAGAAGATGTATAATAAGCAGTCTAACACAAAGTTCATATCACCACAGATACATATGTTTAGACAAGCGATCAATGCGACAAACAAATTGATTTGAAAGTGTAAAGTATGTATGTACATAGGCGAAAACTCAGATACGAAAATTTCATCGGATGTAATTTATTAAATTTTGTTGTAATGCTGTTTTCCGAGGTACGCTGTTTGATGTGCCGGTTTTAAAATAAAAGGATCTTTGAGCAGTGTAATCAAAGTGTAATCAACAAAAGAGACCGTTTTGTCGACTGTTTGCTCATATGAAATCTTGGGTGTTCGACAATAGAATGAATAGGCTGATTGTGAGATAATTACAGGCCACGACAAGCGTTGCATTAGATCATATTTTCCATAAAGGAATTACAGAACATAATAGATAACGGTGAAAAAAAACATTTATTTTCAATGGAAAAAAGGAAGGGGCAAGTAGAATCCACACGTAACTTTGACAGAATTGGCTGATTGACAAGCAGAAATATACATACATATTTCATCCGCCGGCAACTGAACAAATACGGCGACAGCAAACTGACAGCTTGGCACTGCTTCGTCACATTTTCAAGCTTTCTCTCTTTCTCTCAATGTCTCTCGCCCTCTCTTTCCACGGAACGAACTGAGCGGCTTTCTGGCCGTAATCGGGCAGCAATCCACCCACACACCTTTATGATGATTACACCGGGAAGAGTGAGTCAAATGCCTGAGGGAGGAATGGTCGATGATCCTGACTGGAAAGGGTTATGATGAAACAGAGGGTTTACTGAGCAAAAGAGAAAGTGGCTACGAGAGAGAGAGAGAGAGAGAGAGAGAGAAAGAGAGAGGGAGGGAAAAAATTAGTGAGAGAGGAGGAGAGAGAAACTTCGAGGGGATTGCCGAAAGACGTGGTATATGGAACGGTCACCGACTTATGGTGCATGCACAATAAATAAGTTATGAAGTTGATAGAGAAGGCAGTGGGGGAAGCGGCTAGCGCAGACGAGTGCAAGTTACAGAGGAATTTAGAGAGGTCCTGGTGTGAAGAGAAGTAATGAGAGAGACAGAGAGAATATGAGAGGGAGAGAGCCTGTGAGAGAATGAGAGTCAGAGAGGAGAAAGATGAATGTTCAGTTAGAGATGATCTGCACGATGGTTTCCACTTGGAGATTTGAATAATTAAATGTCTCGAACATTTTGAAATCGTGGTTTGCTGTGCCAGGAATAGACGTGGTGCAAATTAAAAAAAAAGCCTATCCCTTGGACAACAATTTCAAAGAAGTGTCATTAGAATATGTGATACAGCAGAAGATGACATCATTCGTTTCCTTTTCTGCCTCGTTCCTCTTCCCTTCAGTTTCATCCTGTTTGCCTGAAGCTGGTCGTGCGTGTTTTTGCCACTAGCTGCTTGCTGTTTCTCTGTCACTCACTCCGCCACTCGAACTGGACTAGAAAGACGAGAAGGATCAGGACGATGACTCAGGAAGGAAACCTAGACAGAGAGAGAGGGAGTGAGAGAGAAAGTTAGAGAGAGAGAGAGAAAGAGAGATGAGAGAGGGGAAAGAGATAGGAGAGAGTAACAAAAGTCTCTGCGGAATATACATATGCATACATACAACTTTGATTCGCGAGAAGTATTTAGTATTTTTATCGATACGCTTTCCTCATTCGTATCACAATGAATATCTGTTTTTTATCGCCATTTCGGCGGCGCCTTTCATTCTTCATGATATTTCCTCTGAATTAAAGCGCACTGTTCTTCTTGAATATACACTCCATCCGTGTCAATTCTCTTTCTGTCTGCGTCTTTTAGGAATAGAGAGAGACTCTCGATCGTAAAGCTTTTCAGATATCGTCTTTCGCCCATAGAACTTACACATTCGTTCGCTTACAGGAAAAGCAAGCTAAAAAAACAAGCAAATGCTGAAGTAGAGAGAAATAGAGATCAAATGGAGAAGGCTTGCGTAGGTGACAAAATAGACTGAAAAAAGAGAGGCTCAAACTACAAAAATGGTAATAGTAAAGGTGTCTGGAAGGTTTAAGAAAGAATGGGAATAAGAGTGTGGAGAAGAGAAGAGAGAGAGAAAGAGAGTGAGAGAGAGAGGAGAGTTAAAGGAAGATTCCGAAACTTCAGAAACCGAAGACTCACGGCGGTTGCAGGGAAGGCCAAGGTGTGTACACGAAAAACAAGCAAGCGGCGCCAGACATTTGACGTGATGTTCCACCGGCAGATCAAATGCAGAAAAGTCTTCCTGAAGGTGTTTCTCTCTCTCTCTCGCCTCTCCTTCTCTTCCTCTCACTCTCTCAGTCTCTCAATCTCCCTCTCTTCTCCTGATTAGACTTTGATCGTCTAGGCAAAAGATGAAGGATGAGTGATCGCTGCGGAAAACAAGGGAATTTTGACGGTTTTGCTACAGCGACCACAGAGGATTATTCTCCTCACCATCAGCCGAAATTTCACACCTCTTACTAATCTCCAGTCAGAATTCTCCTCTGCGATTCTCATAAACACATATCATCCTTGTCATGACTATTCTTCTCTTTTCTTTCTCTCTCCCTCTCCCCTCTCTCTTCCTCCTCGCTTTCTCTCTCTATCTCTCTCTGTCTCTCTCTCTCCCTCCCCTTCTCTTTACCTCATCTCTATTCTTCCTCATGATTCCCCGTCAACAGCCATCTTCCTGATGTGCCCATTCAAACAGTCAAAATGGCCAAAGACAAAGGCAACCGCCATTGGCATCAGATGGCTCGAGGGGAGCCTTGAGAATGAGAATGACTCGGGCGCAATCGCGTGCCATCACTTCTTCCTTCTCCTTCCCTTCGCTCGCATACCTAACCCCCCCCCCTTCAGGGCATTCGACACCCTTCAGGAAGGAACGCCAATGAGACCTCAGCGGTTATTTTGCAGTGCAAGGGGGGGGGGGGTGATTGATACCCTCTCCCAGGAGAGGGCACTCGGATGAGCAAGCAGTGCTCAAGTGAGAAAGAAAGAGGTAGACAGAGAGGGAGAAACAGGGACAGAGAAAGAGAGAGAGAGAGGGAGATGGATAGAGAGGGACCCTCAGGTGTGTTCATTCCATCTTGCGGGCACCGTAAGCTTCATTTCACCTCTCCTCCTCTCAGAGCTCTATCCAAACCGAACACGCTTCGCCTCCTCATCGGGAAGGAGTCAGAGCATTGAAGAGCGTGTACCTATCACTAGCATGGAGAGAGAGGAGAGATTGGATGTAGAGAGAGAGTGGGAGGAGAGAAGAGTGAGAGAGAGAGGGAGAGAGGAAGAGAGAGGGGCATGCTAGCTAGCTAAAGAACAACAGCGTTTGGAAGCCGCAGGAGGATGTGAGGAATGCTAAACATACACGAAACGAGCTTAAACCCGCGAAGAGACTCTAGTCTCTGAAGAAAGCCGCCGCCTCTTCACGGCGTGGATTGGCTAATTGCAAAAAAAAGCAGCGTCTTCCTGAACACACCAATTATCAGCGTGCTTGCTTACCTAGTGAAGAAGTTAGGAAGAACTCGTTTCATACAAATCGACCAACTGGAGAATCTGTTACTTGTTGTGTGTAGTTTGTAGCGTCCAAGTTCTCATCTCTGGCGATGCGTACAAAGTTTTGATGTTTGGAATGAAAGAAACGAGACCAGACCGAGAGCAAAGTGGAGAAACACAGACAGCAATCGAAAAAGGTTGGAAAATGAAGGTGAGAAGAGTGGGAGACATTGGTTGGAAGAGGAGAATCAGAGAACGAAGAATGAGAGAAAGAAAATCACCTCAGGACAGCTCTGACTCAATCAGAGAAGGCGACTGGTGTGAGGAGACCGAGAACAGACTTTCGACAGCCTCATGGGTCTTGGTACACATAAGCAGAGAATTATAGAGAGAACGAGGAAGAGAAACCAGAGAAAGAGAGAGAGAGAGAGAGAGAGAGAGAGAGAGAGAGAGAGCAAGGGAGAGAGAACGATGGCAACCAAATTGCACAACGACATCGCTACACTCACGGGAGACTACGACGTGGGAGTCTAGAATTAGGCAGTGATCGAGGGAGAAGAGAGTGAATAACAGATAGAGACAAGCAATGTTAGGGCGTAGAAAAAAGCAAAAAATAGCACACATTTTTTTTCTCAGAAAAAAAAAATGAGCGATGGAGAAGGAAGGCCCAATAAGGAAGAAGACTTGAACAGAGAGAGAGACAAGCACAACTTGGGAGCACCAAAGGCACAATAGTCAACGAGTACCAATGAATCTAATCATTAACGAGCTCTCAATTTTTGATATCATTCAATAGTCATCTTACCGTTAGTATCACCATCAAAGGCACACCACTTTTTTCTTCTTTTGATCTCAACCCTTGCTCGCGGACTTCTTGCATGGGAAGAGGATCATGAAGCAACCCATCCGAGATGGAATGGCCAATTGGCTTTGTGCTTCCCGAGACCCGATCCCACGGCCTGAAAAACGGGAGTGTAATCGAGAGACATCCGAGATCGACTCGATTAAATTGTGCCCGGGTGAGGACATCATCTTGCTATCTGGAACATCTTGCCTCTCCTTTTCCGGAACGTCTTCACTGCTCACCTGCTTCTCTCTTTCTCTTTCTCCCTCTCTTTCTCTCTCTCGTTCTCTCTCTGTATCTCTATATTTCTGCACTCTCTCAAACTCTCTCAAGAAAGCATGCAAGGCGAGACGACGACTCGAGGCAATTTCGTCTTTGCACTTCCCAGAAGCTGAGTCCGTTACGAAGCCCCGCCCCTTGCCTCAGGCAACACGTGTGTCTACATATATAGAGGCCGCTCCCCCTCGGCTACAGACAGCGAATGCCTGCGGAGTCTCGAGACTCCCGCAGCGAATACCGTAAGCAGCACCTGTGACTACCATCAGCGCTGTTTCAACAGTCTTCATTTTACGATATTTTTGTGAAAGCGAAAAAAAAAATAATTAATTTCATACTTTCAAGTTTGTATTTTACTTACTTTCTAGATATCTAGCTATAGAGCGCTATTGAAACGTTCTTTATAGTTCGTAATTTTTTTTCGCAAAAATAGCGTCTTCGGTGTCTAAAACATTGCTTATATAATAAAAGTGTGGAAAGTAGCTTGAGAATGTTCTGAGATGGGAGAGAAATGAGTTCAGATCGTCGAGAATGCGTTGGGGCTCTCGCATGCAAAGACTCGTGCTCGGCGCGGAAGTCGCCGTTCTCCTTCTCTCCGTCAGTATTCACCGCGAATTTGATCTTCTTATTTTTTTTCGGATTTTTCCTTGTTATCATTTGCTGATTCTTCATCAAATCATCATCATCACATAAATTTCTTTCTAACTGATCATAGATCAAATGAGATATCGAGAAATAGGATTGAATTTCTACCGTGGGAGCAAAAAAAAGAGGAGAAGAAATAAATATGATAATCTTTCCCTGACTAAAATAGCGCGATAGCATATTATTTGATATGACGCCCAGTACTGTCATTTCGGCGTTTCATCTTTTTTTCAACATTCTTATTTTACGATATCAGACGGAATCTCTCTCTTTCTCTCACTCACTCTCCCTCACTCTTTCTCTCTGCTATTGTCCTTAACATTGACTCTCTCGCCTCAAGCGATCCAATTACGGTTCGCGTCAATCGGAGGAAGAGCTTCTCTTCTTCGCTGACTGCTTCCCTTCATCTCATGCTCTGTCTCACTTCTTCTTCCCTGCCAGTCCTCTCCCTTTCTACTGGTCTTCTCTAATCTCTTCTCTCTCGATCCCTCTCCTCGCTCTCTCTTTCCCTCTCTTTATAGCTCCCTCCCTCTCTGTTTGTCTGTCTCTCTCTCTTCTCACGCAATTTTTTCCTGTTCCCCATCCCGAACGTCTTGTGCGACGTGTATGCAATGATCGGAAAGTGCGGCTTCTCGCAATTGCCGTGAAGAGAGACCAATAGATCAGCAGAAGGAATCCCGGCGGGAGACATCAGACGGAGTTTCCGTTTCCAAACACCCAATTCACACTTTCCTCTCTCCAATTTCATTTACTCGCAGAGTTTGACAATGGACGGTTATCATTCATTCTGGTGCTCTCTCGCACAAGACACACAACACTGACAATTGGTCGGCAAGTGTTAAAGTTGTTGAAGTACCGGTAATGAGAGAGGACCGAAGGGTCGTCGTGATCGCTCATCTCTTCACCTCTCTCTTTCTTCCTTGCTCCTCCCCTATCTCCCTCCTCCTCTCTCTCTCTCTCTCTCTCTCTCTCTCTTCCTCTCTCTGCAGCTCGCCATTGAATCTTCATCGGCGCAGCTGCCCGAGTCGGCACAGATTCGCGTGAAGCGTCAACAGTGTCGTTGCGTGAGACTCGCGAATGGAGCGGGGATGCAATGCAGTTGCCAGCGGCCACTGGCTGTCAGCAAGATGACTATTCATTATTCTAGTCGCCTTCTGATTAAGCAGTGCATTACTTATGTCTCTATGATATTAGCAGAACGATATAGCAACGCATTTTTCATTTAGCAAACAGAGATCGCTGCGCAACGGGAGAGCCTGGCCGAGCAGCTCACAGACATGCAGACGAACAGGAAGGCCAGGTTGGAAGGAGAGAAGGAAAGAGGGAAGAAACACTCTTAATCAGAATGCAGATATAGACTGGTCTAAATGGTGAAGTATGAAATAGTCAGCATATGAACCGAGACCATTTCCATCTCCCTTTACAGATGCCAGTGCATCCAGATCCTCCTCACCGATAACCCGACCTACCAGTGCATGTGCGACCCGGTAAGAGCACTTCTTCCCCCCAAGAACTCTTGCATTTACGCTTTATTCAGAATTGAAGAGCAGAGCATGTGAGGGATTATAAATATAATTAAGTGCGTGCCTACATGCAACACGGCAACATCCGTCGGAGTCTTCCATCCAACCACGATTGGCACGACTACTGGATACATTCAGCCAAGTGATCCTGCTTCACTAAAAAAATGCTATTTGAATATTGATTTAAACTTGCAAAGACCAGATGAGTTATAACTGTTATACAATTGCAGTGCCGGGAACAACAACTTCGATTCCGACTCCGTTCCCGCCAATCACGACTCCGCCCACTCCAATGCCCACGACGACAACGACTCCTCTGCCCACCACGACGACCCCCCTTCGAACGACCACTTCCCCTCTCCCCACTCCTCCTCCCAGTCAGGGCACTCCACCGCCCACTCCGCCCGCTCCCATAACTTACCCTCCGATGCCTCCTGTCACCTATCCCACTCCCACCGGACCCGGCCGTGACCAGGGAACAGGCGGAGGAGGCGCCTGCTCTTGCATCATGATCCGTATCAATGGACCGGCTAACGCTCAGTACCAGTGCGCTTGCCCCGGATCGGTCAGTTCTTCGCACATGCTCTCTCTTTCTCTCTCTTTAATTATACTTTCTCCATCTCCCTCTCTTTCTTATTCTCTCACTCGCTCATTCTCCATTAAAGTTGCGGGAGAAGTAAATTCCTTTCATGTTCATATTTACTTACCTCAACTCAGGGTACGCCGATGCAGAATCCCGCGACTCCCCAGTACACGCAGGTAAATTTTTGTTGAAATATTTAACAATAAAAGAATAGAGAGAAAGATAAAAGACACAGAATGTTTATTGAATCTACAAATGAATGCAGCCGCCAGAGATGACGTACCCGCCACAGACGGCGGTGCCTGGCACTCTGCCAACGCCGGGTCCGTACACTCCGCCGCCGCCGCCGCCGCCGCCCCTCCCACCCATCACGACGCCGCCCACCCCCACGGTACGCTCATTCTCATTCCAAGCAGCAGCACTCCACCGCTCTAGGAATTCTCATGCGGCTGGCTTAACTGGCTTTCTGATCTACATAAGGGACATTTTGCCTAACATGCGCCATATAACCTGCCTTTGCTAAACAGATATTCTATCAATAGATAGATAAATCAATAGTCTTCCGATGGATAGCCAGGAAGACCTCTTAGCCTAACTCACACGCTACAGCGCCCCACTACTACCATTCCTAACGTCGTCCGCCCAACGCCCGGCCCCTTCCCAGCAACGGCTCTCACGAATGGCAGCACTCCTGGCTGCTTCTGTCTCGACGGCGGGCGGCCGAATCTTGTTGGTTCAAGGAAAAGCAGCCAGTTGTGAGAAGGAGGATAAGATGAGAAACAGAGAAGAGTAAGAGAGGACTTGTCTAATGAAAAAGGCTTTGCTAACCTAATCCGAAAGGGATGCGGCTGCTCCTGCGACTGCCTGACTCTCACGGTGACCGTGCCTTCCGGTGTGTGTGTCTGTCCACAAGACAGCAACGGCCGCGTGGTCACCACGACGACAAGTCCGGTAAGCACACCGAAAATGAACTCAGCTTAAGAAAGCTCTCGAGCTGAACGCAGATATGTGGGCAATGACTCATCCACCTGCTTTCATGAGTTTTCTTTTCCGTCAACCGCGTGATTAACGCTTGATGTGAATACCACTAGCGTATCATTCCACAACTGCACAACGTCGCTTGAATCACCCTCTGCACATTTCAATTTGACTACACAAAATCTGCGTAGAGTGGCCTTTCCTGCCCAATAGACATCTTTAAAAGTACACAAATGCCTTCCCTTCACTCTCCCCTCGCACCTTGCACAGCCATCCTACACGATTCCGACACAGCAGCCAACCCAGCCGGCCACCAACAACCCTCTTCCCGGAGGCACGATGACGGCTCCGCTCCCTCCAATCACACAGGTCTCGTCTGGGTTTGCAAGATAAGCATCATTTCGTGACAAATTCCACTTATAAATATGCACACATTATTTTATTTATTTCTATCCTAGCACACTGATTTAAGAAATAAACAATATTCTAAAACATGCACATAAAATTGGTGCAAAAAGGCACAATTTATGTTGTTGTGTTCCCCTTGTGGCACAAAAACCTCCAAAAACGTGCCAGTACTACAATTCGCCTATAGTGGTGGGGCATTGAATAAGAGGAAATGTGATGATATTGATCTTGTCATGTCCAGACTCCTCCTGGGCAGACACCGCCGCCGCCTCCTCTGCCTCCAGTCACTGGACAGCCGAATCCGCAACCACCCATCACTCTGGTCAGTACTCAGTTGATTCAAAGACTCCTTCTACTTATTAAGAAGAATTCATTAAACTACTAGTTGTATAATTTTACACTTTCGTTAGAAAACTGCGTTTCTAAGTTTTTTTTCGTTTCAAAAAATAACGATGTCATTTAAATGTGTGGTAACTTTTCAGCCGCCAATCGGAGGATCGACTACGACGGGAGCTCTCTGTCAGTAACAAGACACCGAATGTACATTCAAAATCATTGCATTACTTTGGCTGACCAAAAGAGCCTACTCGGCCATCGAAGAGTCGTCTAACTGAGTCCAGGGTGGAAACCAGAAGTTTGACGACGCAGATGTTTGTTACGCGCAAATTGCCTCGGCGAGGCATGCCTCGGGGAACCTGCCCAAGCGAGGAAGAATTAGCCAGTCTTGCTTCACTTCCTGATATGCAACCTGCTTGGCATGTCTCTCGCAATGGTAGCGCAAACATTTTGGAGACTCGCACGCTCTCTAATATTCGGTACACATCACAGGAAGGACCCTAAAGAATCTTACAAGACATGTTCACTGCGGGTAGAATCGTCTCAGTCTCTCTCCTTCTCTCTCTCTCTCTCTCTCTCCTCTCTCTTTCTTCTTCTCTATCATTCCTTCTCTCTCTCTCTCTCTCTCTCTTTCTTCTTCTCTATCATTCCTTCTCTCTCTCTCTCTCTCTCTCTCTCTCTCTTCAGCTCCGACAGCTCTTCCCCTGACTACGACTTGTATCCTCTACCCGATCCAGATCTCGCAGCAGCCATGCGTGTGCATGCCTCAGTATGAGCAGTGTGCGCAGAACATCTGCTGTCTCTCTTCAAGATTCCGCTCGCAAAAGGTAGTCAGGCACTGGAATCTAAATAAAAACTCTTCTTTCAATCCTCTTACTCTCTCTCTCTCTCTCTCTCTCTCTCTCTCTCTTTCTCAACCTTCATCTCTCTCTCTCGCTTTTAAAATATCTGTAATTTCCAAGATGACCCATGACAGATTGATCAGATGGACCCGCTGGCGCCCTTCGCGGATGCCCCTAAGCCCGTGCCGGTCTCTCCCTCGGGCACTCCCGAGACCACATTCGACATGTTCGTCGACATGCTCAATAAGATCAAGAACAAGTTCAACACGAAACGGCGGTAGAGACCAAAGGGGGATCGACTTGACACTTTGTCATGTCCAAACATGCTTGTTTCTTCCTTCTTCTTTTGGACCTTACATTAGCATGTGTTACCCATGGTCATCCTCGTCGGCCACAAGTATTGCCAGCTTCAGTATCCAGTTAAGGAAACGAAGAAAAGAGCTTATCTTAAACGAAAATGATTTTTAACTTAATATGGTGAGCTGTTTTTCTCCAATGTCATGAGAATGACTCTTTTCTTTGTTTTCCTTTCTTCGCTAGCTCACAATTCTCATTCTTGTTTTCCTTGCGTAGGCGCTTCCAAAGTGCAAAGACTGCTAGAATCTCACTTTAATCAAAGCCCTTCATGTCTGTACATTATGTTTCCATTTCGTCGATGGATTCTATAATCCTTTCGACGTTTCGCCGGTATCGAAGCATAATCTTTGTGGCGGTTTTCGACTCTCATTAGGTTGAATGATTGGTAGTGGTGTGAGTGCTAGGTTTGCTTTGCCATCTCTTTGCTGATGTCGTTGCTCCGTGCTTTCCATGCAACTGCCGCGTGCCCAGCAAAGGATGACCACGTGGCTGTTGACTTCTCTCTTCTACGAGGTGCTTTTACATATCCCCCTATTCTGCATGTTCCAGGCCGTCAAGAGCCACAATCTCCCCTCTTCGGCTACGAATAACTTATCAACATCTGTGATCATTTTCTGTATAAATTGCTGTTGATCACCGAACTATTCGAGTAGTCTTAACACGAAAGAAGGGCATCTTTATGAATTGGAATCTTCATTTTCTGAGGGTGATGTCAAGAAGCGGGAAAAAAATTGATGAGACGATGACGTTTCCGAAGGCGACGACTCACAAAATGGCCTATGGCCAGGTACAGAGGAGCGGATATTGAATAGTAGAAATGGAAGAGAGGGATGAGAGAAAGGGAGGAGAGGGGGAAGATAGAGAGAGATAGACAAACTGTGCAAACAAATCCGTGAATGCTTTTCCGTGTATGTCTTCTTCCGTCTACGGGCGTGCTGGGTCTCCTTAGAGAAGTGTTGCTCGCTTCACACTCTTGCACTCCCTTTCTCTTTCTCTCACTCTCCCTCACGATCTCTTCGTTTGAATTTTTTTATGCCAACCTATATGGTTATCCTTTGGCCAAAAAATCATATGCACTTTTCAGCACAACGGGCTCTGAATTTACAAATGTGCATATGTAGTGCATATGTGCATGCATAGTAGGAATATCGTCATTATTTAAAAAAATTCCTTCCTCTCTCTTTTACTTGTTCTTCTCTTTTCCTATGTTAATATCTCTGCCTCTTCCCTCTTCTGCTCGTGTAGAATGCCTTCATGCTTGGATATATCGCTTTTCATGATATATCGCTTTCTTTGAACTTTTACATTGCCTTGCTCTTTTTCTGTCTGGAGTCTGGCAAGTAGTTCCCACCGAACTGAACGGTTCTTTCCTTCCAACGGTTCCATCTTTTCGCTGTCTCTCATATTCTAACACTCAAGCCAGAGCGAAGTCGCGCACACAAATGTTCTCTTTTTGTGTTCTGCCGATATTCTCTTTCCACTCCCAAAAGAAAAAAAGCACGCGCCCGGAAAGCAGACGAGATATCCAAGTGCATCGCACTCACTCATCCTTCCCCGCTTCATTCCAATCATTTTGAAAAGTTCCAAAAGCTTTCTCTTCTTCAGTTCGCTGAACAATGAATTAAAGTTCTTTGAAAAAAAACTTAAACGTTGCATATATCTTTATTCTGCTGATGTAACGAAAGCCAACATGATTACAGTTTCCAAATTTATGAATGGATCACCGGTGACACTGGACGAGCCACTCTACATCTGGCTCGACGACAAGTTGTGGTCGGTGGAATTGAACGAGTCCGGTGTCGATTTCGACCCCGCCACATTCGGAGTCGGTGCCGATCGAGTTCTCACTCGACTTCCTACTGCTCCTCTCTCTGACAACTCTTCCTCTCCCTTCAACAACTCCTCTGCCAGCTTCATCCTTTCTCCCGCCTTTCTCCGAATCGGCTACGTCATGACGCCGTTTCCCTACACGATTCACAACCCTTTCACTGGTCGGGTCTCTGGCATCCTCGCCATGTCATGGCGGAGCATGGCAGATGTCTTCGGCCTACGACTCGAATTCGTGCACTGCCCGAAATGGAGTCAGTCAATCTCCGTTCTGGCTGTGAAGGCACTCCGTCTTCTTATGCCGATATTATTTATTTGTGTTTTCTTTTGTAATTTTCTATGCTCTCAGGCCCGCTGGCACCGAATGCATCAGGTTTCTATGGTGGCGTTCTCCAACAGGTTAAATTTTGTTCTAATATGTAAATTTTTTTTCTTGATTGAGACCAAGCAAAAATGAATATAAGATGCATACGAGTTTTCAAAGATGTTTCAACAAGTTGTGTTGACTGAAGGTGTTGGATGGTGACATCGATGCAATTATGGATGACAACAGCCCGACTTCTCGTCGCTATCAAGACTTCTTCTTTGCGCAGCCTTTCTTCTCCGGAGTGGTTTGCACTTCATTTCTGGAATAGAGAAAAGAAGGAGATTTGAACTTATCTGTGGCAGCGTTATCTGTTCACGAGACGAGACACGGAGACATTCGGCTCTCTCGGGGACTATCTCGTCTTCCCCGCTTCCACTCTTCTCGTCATCTTCGCAACCGTTCTCATAATCTTCGTCGTCGAACGAATAGCTCTTCTTGTACGGGCACATGTGAGAGGCGCGCATTCAGGTATATTTAGAGTTGTTATGTTTTCTTGAAATGTGTTCATACCTCACACACTCAATAGCTAAGCATCGGTCTTTTCAATTTAGCGACTATGCACAAAAGCAGAATATGTAAGTGTTTTAAGTTGGAACATCCTATGTGTACAAACATAGATGATATTTCGCTGTATCTCTCCAGACCGAAGCAGAAAGTAGAGGGGATTGTTTCCGTTTGCGTTGTCTGAGAAAGTGCAAAAGTACTGAATTCTTAATTGGAAGGCGTTCTTTTCCTCTTCCAAAGGGAATGTCAAGCAAACATTGCGGCCAAGGTGAACAGAAGGAACATGAACAAGGCGAAGAAATACTATTAATCTTATTTCAGTCCACTTCAAGCGACTCTCCTATCGAACGTTAGTCCCTCCCTAGTTGCCGTTGATGTGTCCAAAATCAATTATTTCTTTCTTCTTTTGGTGTATTCAACATATTTGTCACTTTTAAATATTTGAACGTTGTGTGCATGTGGAATGTTGCAAGAGTTGCTGCCTCTGCAGATTGATCTACAACGTGCACGCCTTCGTGACTGCGAAATACGCAGTGGCCCGTCCGATCTACGTGTTGCGTGCCTCGGCTGCTCTCTTTCTGCTCTGCCACACCCTCATCCTCTGGCTCTACAATGCACGCTTCGCAGGCAATGCCAGTCAGCCGCCGCCGCTGCCCGCTCTGTTCGTTCTTGCGCCGTTCCAAGTTTTGCAAATAAAATATATAACAATATATTTAGAATGACGACAATGAATAAACTCTAACATTTTAGTACTCTTGATCAAGCAATCGCCAGGCTGCACAGCGGGTCCGCGACGCTTGTCTTCGATGACATGGGCAACTTTCGGAATAACACGGTTGGCTGCTCACAATATTGCAGAACTTTTTAATTAACAATTGTCTCCTATTCCTGCTTTCTCTCTGCGTCTCTGACCTTTCCCCACTGCCAGATGCAGGAGTTCTTCGGCGAGAACGTCTGGGGCGACTCTAGTCGTCTGACAGCCATTTCTAATCTGACAGAAATGCGACGGGCCCTCTGCGCGGACTCTCGCCTGATCGCGTACATGCAGCCTTTCCAGCTCATGGCCGTCAACCCTGCCCTCCCGCGCGTGCGCAACCCATGCAGTCTCATTTCGTCAGATTTTATGTGTATTAAAATAGTATTTTACTCCTTGATGTTTTCTCATCTTTTTGAATGCAGATACATGGCATGCAAATTATTGAGTATGCATACTTTCTAGAGCGTCCGCAGTGCCCAATATGGTGGAGAAGTATCCAGTGCTCATGATTGGAGGGTCGCTTCAGAATCCAATGAGATTTGGCCACCAAGTCAGTTGTCAGAATTGGCTAAAGTACGGTTAGTAAAGACAAAAAAACCATTTCATTCAGATAATTGCCAGACGTCTAGGGTTTCGATTCGGAAAGAAGTTTGACTTGCTGAATGAACGCTTATTTCGTATCGAGCAAGTTAGTTCGCTGTTTTATGACAACAAAATGTCAATTTACACAGTTCAATTTTTGTAAAATCCTATTCGTTTACTTTGAAGATCGAGACATTTTGGTGGAAACGCTTCACTAACAGACCTCGAGAATTCAGCGTCTACGTTGCTCCCTACGATTACAAGCCGATGACGCTCCGGAACATTTATTTGGTAGAGAAAAATAGCGTATTCTTATTACCCAATAACGTCTACTTAAGGAAGTGTATTTATAAGAATAGTATTTTCTCAGATTTTCGTAGTGGCGGGCGCGCTGTATGTAGCAAGTGTTGCCGCCATTTTCGTCGAGGTCGTGGTTTGGAAGCTACAACAGGCGAAGAAGAATGAACAAGTTCCACCTTCGGATAGTTCTTCTACAGTTATTTCCTGATGACTAGCGTCACTTCTCCTGATTTTACAAAACCACTACTAACGACTTTTAGAAGACATTTTTATTCTGCTCAAAACTTCCTCGTAATTTGCACAGCGTGTTCGATGAACGGGTTTCATAAACATGATTGGTTTACTTACTTTTTGGCTTGGTTAACAAAGAAAAAGAATAATATATGTAATACTCGTCCGCACCCTATGTACAGATAAAACTCCTGTTTGTGGACTATTTAACAGCAACGATGTTTGCAACACAACAAAAGTATGAATGTTTACGAGAGAAATTTACATTATATGAGTGGTAAACAACAGTCTGCTGGAATACCACCTCCTTCAAAATCTAATTGCATTGTTTGGAGAAAAGAATTTCATTTCTCATTCGATCTAGTCCGTTGTCGTTTTGATAAGGACCCGAGTATCAAAATAATAATCAGCAATGGTTTAAAAGGAAGGTGTTAGTGCCCGTTTTCATGTATGACATATATGTATGTATGTATATTATAATTTTATTTGATAAGTGATTATTTTATTTGTCAAATGACTGGGGTAACACAATTAAAGAAAATGCGTCGAGTCTTCGTGATTCCGCTTCTGCTTCTCTTCGCTTCTCACCATCTGCGACTGTCCGGCGGGCTGTTGCCGTTTCTGAACAGCGGTAAACCAACAACTCCTCAGCAGGAGCTTGAAGATGTTCGGACTTTGTTTTCTGCATGTGCTGTTATAAAACTGCTTGTTATCACAAATCACAAATTTTCTTAAGTTGTTCATTTAAGATCTTTGCTCCCGTTGCTGACGAGCCAAGAAAGTGTGAAGACTGCATTCACTTGATGAAAGCGGGACGATTGCTGGCAGGCAAGCTGACTGGATGAAGCTTTCTTTACTTATTACTGCATACCATCCATTGAACGATCCTCTCGATCTCTTCAGGCAACCTTCCTCTCAAGGCTGTGATTGACGGGGCGTGTCTGACAATTCCGCTCTGCCCCCTCCTGATCATGCCAGTCATCCGCTTCTACTTCCGTCACAATTCCGACCATCTCACGTGCCATCGGGTCAAGTTCTGCGAGGTTCGTTGCACTTTTCATCTTCAAAACTCCCCTAAGAAACTTTACTTAATAGAATTCTTCCTACTGGAATTGAGCCTTTCAATTAGAAACAGTAAATAATGCATAATTTCTATAAGCACTCTCGTGACGATGATTCACGGCTGAAAAGAGATTACGACTTTCAACAGTCGCCCGAGCATCACCTTATCCAAGTTTTTTTTCGGATCTCGTTCTCTTGCCACATAATTATTTCATATTTTTCATCTTTGAAAATAAAATAATCCCCATAATGCATCCAATTTATCCTCACGCCAGGCTCTGTTGAATCCGAAGAAGTTCACGGTCGAATGATTGAAGGAGATCAAGGAACTCATCGGTGAAGTCATCCGAAGTCATGGCGCTTTAAAGAACGCCACAGAAGACGTTCGTAAGCTCACACTCTTTTGGAAAAAATGCAATAATTAATACTGTTCATAGAAATAAAGGGTAATGCACAAAGAAATGGAGCAATATATCCATTTGGCAAAATAGTTTGTTCTTTTTTCTTTTAGAATATCCGCACTTCCGAACAGCAAGCAGGCAATATTGCTGACTCACTTCTCTCTGCTCTGGCAGAAGAGTCGCCTATAGGGAGTGAGAACGCTGACTGAACACGAACTCGAGCCTATCGATCCTCTTTGAATGCTAGCGAATAATTCTGTAGGGTTGATCGGGAAATACTGAAATATTGTCGATATATTTTGTTTAATGGTTTTTGTTACGACCTATCTCGTGATGACTTTCCAATTATGATATAAAGCAAAACCATTATTTTGAAATTATCAGCAGATATATTATTGACTTTAGCATATTATTGAACAGTTGCAGTCAGAGAATACAAGTATTATTTCGTAGTTCTTTCGAGATATACTTGAACCACAAGCTGACTTCTTGTTTACCTTTGCAAGTGATTCTCTGCTCAATGAATTTTCGAAGAACAGCATCTCGCAATCAACACATCTTTTCCATTCAAATGAGTCTTTTATGGCCGAGTGGCAAGTGAGTGAAGAGAAGAAGAGAAGAGACTCCAGGCTACTTCTTAATCTCGCCCAGCACGAGATCACGCAGCTCTTGTCTGAGAATCTTCCCCGCCGCTGACTTCGGAATGGACTCGACGAAACGGACGCCGCCCGTCAGGTGTTTGAAGGCCGCCAGATTCTCTCAAAAGAATACTAATTTTTCAATGAAAGAACAAGCAAATTTAAAATGTAAAGCATGGTTTCGATGTACGAATTGCTGTCTCGTCTTACTCGCGACAAAGTCGATGACGTCCTTCTTCTTGAGTTCCTTGTTCCTTCGCACGATATATGCACGGATGAGCTCGCCCATCTCAATTGACAAAATATTCCATTATGAAGACCGAATCCAATGGAATTACTCGTTCGTCATGTATTCCGATGACTGCCGCGTCTTCGATGCTGGGATGGGAGATGAGAAGATCCTCGATCTCTGCCGGTGCTACCTAAGCAAAGCAGGGATTCGAGACCAAATCATTTGGAATCATTCATGACCCACCTGATTTCCCTTGACCTTGATGAGTTCCTTGAGTCGGTCGACGATTTTGAGGGCACCTTCTCCATCGATCACGCCAATGTCCCCTTAATGTGACTGATCTCTATCGTCTTGAAGTCTTCAATGATTTGACATAAGAATGGAATGCGAACCAGTCCTCAGCCACTTGTCTTTAGTGATGGCCTCGGCCGTCTCATCTGGCCGGTTCAGATAGCCTTCCATGACGTACGGCCCACGCACCCAAACCTCGCCGCGTTCTCCCGGGGCCACGTCCTCGAGACTCTCCGGGTTGACGGTATAAATCGAGAATCATCTTACGTTGTCTGGATCCTCAAGCAAAGTATCCCCCTCAGAGGGATATGAAGACCCCAAACGCGAGGAACATCTAAAAGGCGGCAACGCAACAGATATCCCCCTTTTGCCTCGCCGCGTTCTCCCGCTTCTTTATTGTCTAATTAAATAATAACATATTCAGCTCCAGTCATATCGATCGTTGTATTTTAAGCACGTGGAAATATTACGGCTCAAGATTTCAGAAGAGTTGATGACAGTAAAATGGTAGATCCTCGTTCCAAACTAACCCTAATCTCGTTGCCGACGCTGGGATAGCCAACGTTGTGAAAGCCCTTGGTGTTGTCGTAGAGGGTATATGCCAATATGCTAAAGTAAGGATTCTTTCTTACGTCACCCGCTCCAATATCTATGCCGTACATTGGCCGAGGTACTTGACGTGAGGAAAACGCGCAAGGAAGGCCTCGCAAAGGTCGGGGCCAGCGGGGGCGGCGGAGGAAAAGACGTGTTGAATGGAGGAGAGGTCGAACTTCCCGACGAGTGGGTGCTTCGCCAGAAAGAGCATCACCGGAGACACCGTGAGCAGGTTGTTGGGCTGGAAGGGATTCGGTATCAGATGGCTTCTCTTATTTTCAGCCAACCCGGTACGCTTCGATCATCTTAAGGAAGTGGAAAGGGTTGAAACCGTCGCTGATGATGCCAGTGTTGCCGCAAACAAGCTGCTGGAATCGGTCACAGTTAACGGATTGGGTCAAGAATTTTGTTGTTCCAGATCAAAACCTTGAAGCAGAAGAGACAGCCGTAGACGTGGTAAACAGGGAGCGACTGGATAAAGTTGTCCTAGAATCCAGAAATATAATTTTTTATATATGTTTAAATATTTTCACTGTAATTGCTTTCAAACCTTTTCGAAGGCAAATTCGGGACCGAAAATCGGAGCGACTTCCTTCTCGTAATGGCTGGAAAAAGATGACTAACTGCAAATCGAATAAGCAAATATGGCCTACCTGGCAAGCATCATGGCCATCGTGCCAACTGCGCGATGGCTGAGGAGGACTCCTTTTGGTGCGCCAGTCGTTCCGGAAGAGTACGGTAGGAGGGCGATGTCATCCGGCTTCACTGAAGAGGAAACTCACTTAGCTGATGCCATCTATTCTAATAAAGCTGTAAGAACAGAAATAAATGAAGAAGATAGTGGACGAACAATTTTCCGGTTTGCGTGCTGGCTGGAACCGCAGAATGTCCCTCCACTCGAAGACGCCCTCCGGCAGGTGATGGGCATTCGCACTCGGCAGGCGCATGCAGATGATCTTCTGAAATGATTCAATCGTCAATGGTACGAAAAGAACCTTCAGAATTCGTGTGACGTGCCTTGATGAAGACGGCCATGACTTTGGTCAAGTACTTCTCCGAGGTGAAGACGACCTTGGGACGACAGTCTTGGAAGTGGCGAGCGAGTTCTCCTGGAAGTAGGATATGAGAAGAGAGAGAGAGTGGAAAGAGGAATGGAGGGAGGTGGCAGCACCCTTCGTGAATGAGGGATTAGAGCCCGAAGCGATTCCACCGGCTGCCATGATTCCGAGGCACATCGGAGCAAACCTGTTACAGCTCATTCGGTCACTTGCATATCTCCTCATATCGATTGCCAACTCGATAACGTTTCCCATGACGTAAACGGCGACGTCGCCGGGAGCGAATCCAATGTGAGTCTGCAGAAAAGTTTGCAGGGACGCGGCCTCAGAAACCACATCGGAGAAGGTCATCGAGTGAGCGTCGTCCGAGGAGTCGATCTGCATGTGCAGCAGTTAATGCACTTCAACAAAGAAGCATATCACCGCTTTTGAAAATGACAGTAAATGCTGACAAAGGCCTTCCTCTTTGGGTCCTTCTCAGAGTGCTGGCGAGCGAAGCGGAACATCGACTTTGCGACTGATTCGCTGGCCACTTCGATCGGAGAGAAGGGAGACGCCAGCGGCCTCTCAAACAGAATATTTCAGTTTAAAGACTTCTTCTCCCTTCTTCAAAGCTGACCTTGTGCGCATTCTTCTTGTACTCGATGAGTCTCAGACACTTGGATCTCTTCTCATGAAACGGAATCTTCTCATCTGCTTGCTGCGGTGTTTGTGTTGAGTAGGATAGCCTCAATTATATGACACACAATCCATATATCCACTTTTTTCTTCAAACTATCGAATTAATTGTGGAATAAAAAAAACCAACATTTTGATGCGTCGGAAGACTGAAGCAGTCACGCGGTGAAGGAGCATTGCGGAGAAGCAGCCAACCTGGCTGCCGGTAATGATAGCGAATGAATGCTCTTCCTTTGATTCACTTTCAATCACATATGCGATTTTGATTATTGCAAGTTGACACCTAATTAAAAGGAAAGTGCGGAGTCTCGAAAGTTCAAGCATTTCAAAGTACTGAAAAATGTACATAAAAACGTGCCATTTTTGGCTCTTAGCTGGACCCATATTAAAATGAAAAAGTCGAAATCTTTTAGCGAAACTGGATTTGTCAAGAATTGTGAACATATTGGACATTTCTTCAAATGTTGCACAGTGATCAAAATGAGAAGACTATCGTTAGTACATTTATATAAATAATATTATTTAAAAGCGATTCCTCACAATCTCAACTATTTATGTACATATGTACATACATACATACATCTGTATTAAATCTATACTCTATTCCTTCATTTACCACCATTCCTCCGTTTAACGATATTTTTTTCCGAGCAAGCTCTTCAATCCTTCGTTTTATTTCCATTCTCATTCGTTATAATTAGTTTGGCTGCGACATCAGAAAATATCTTGGACAGGTCTTGGGCATTTGTCCCTTTCCTATAGTAAGATTAACCATGCGGCGGAAAAACTTAGATTGAGAATTTTGAAAATTGGTTGTTTGCCGCATAACCATAAATACAAAAAAACAACCCGCACAATGAGAACAATTTCATAATACAGCTTGATAAATTGTTCATCACATTGGATTTGCAAATTTTAAATCTTAAAGCATTCTCTCCCACTCATTTCTTCAGTTCTACTATTCTACTCGTCAGCGAGTGGTTGTCTTCACTTCTGCGTCTAAATTTATACTCGGTAAGGAATCGCTTTTCGTCATTTATCAGTTTCACAGCGCTGGGATCGGTGCAGTCCAATGGAGTCCAATCCGGGCCCCCTTGGCTCCCTACGTGACCCAATTATTAAAAACTAAAAAAAAAACAACAATTATTAAATTTTTCATCATGCGTGACCCCTTCACAATCTCACTTCTCAAGCGTTCTTGGCAAATTGCCACGCCTGAGAGTAGCATTCAAACCGGGCGCTCGTCTGCTCGGCTGAACTTGGCATTTTGCCAACTTCTTCCCACTTGGACAAATAATAGACAGGAAAAAAAGCTTTATTCAAGAACACAGAAATCAAATATATGACTCCCAACTGTGAGAATATGCTCCTTTCGAGCAGAAACTTCTCACAAATTGGGAGAAAATTAAATTCTTTATACCGTTAAAAATGCAAAATAAAAGTCCAATACAAAAACAAATAAGCCAAAGCTAATTAGGAAATGTTGCCATGCTCCTTTCGCTCTCGAAAGAGTTACTCGGCAGACTTACAGGCAACATCCGTCCACGATGAGAGAAGAGGGAGGGTGCAAGCGAGAGAAGTTCGGCGAGTGCAGCAGATCCCCATTCACACCTCGTATCCGGCAGCGGTGATTGTCTGAGATGCGCTGGCCCCGCTGCCTTCTTCATACCGAGCACCTCGTTGTAGATGGCTAGAAAAGGAGAGAGAGAGAGAGAGAGAGAGAGAGAGAGAGAAAGAGTGAGAGAGAGAGAGAAAGAGAGAGAGAGAGTCCTTGAGGGGAGAGAAAGAAAGAACGAACCGAATTCGAGTGAAGATCCGTGAGACCCCAGCGTGAAGACGAGTTGGCCACCTTGCGTGGCCAACTCGTACCCTAAATCCCTAAAAAAAACTTTGATTAGACTAACCAAACCTGTGGGTCGTCAAGTGCGTCGTCTGCTGAGTCGGATGAGTCGACAGTTCCACCGAATCACGGAATTCTGCAAAATAGGATTCTCAGTGAGCACTTTAGATGGGAGCACTGAACGAACAATGAATTCAAATAACATCCTACAATAATGGTTGAAAAGGAGCAATTCAAAACCCCTTTTTTAATGATCATCAGACTACAATCACTCTAAAGTTTCATCCCTTCGGAAACTAAGCCTAGCAACATATAACGCCTAATGAAACTTGCTTGTACCATTAAAAGATTTAAATAACATTAAATTGCTTAGTAGTAAAAAAAATCTCACGCTGAGAGTGCGAGCCGATGTTGTCCTTGATCCAAGCGTTGATGCCGCAGTTGGCCCCCTGAACGAACAACGAAATCAATTTAATATCAATGAGTGAAAAAGAAGAGTTCTAAGCAACGTTATTCATTTTTTTTAATGAACATCCGATTACATTCATTACGAAGTTAGATCCTTTCAGTACCAATCCCAAGAAAATATAAGCTGCTTTACCTCTATTAACAAATCGTGCAGCAAAAATAGCGTCAAAGTAAATCATATCGCATCCTGACATTCAGATCTCGACGGATGCCAGCATGGGCCCCTGCACAGATCCCTGCTCGAGAACTAAAAAAAACATATCAAGACATAACATATGGACATCAAAACACAATAGCTATAACAAAGTAACTAAAATTTAACGCCAAAGAAAAAGTATGAATGCTCACAGCTGATTTCAGCCTCATGATGAATTCTCAATTTTCCATAACTGCATTCATCTCGCACGGAATTTTTTCATACAGTAAAAACATATTACGGAATTGCACAGTGGCACGATTGGACTGCCCATTGCATCGCTCCCATACATTGCCCAGCGCTGTGCAGTTTAGTAAAAAAAAATATTGTCATCTCACAATTAAATGAATTCTCTCAATAAATTAATTTTATTACAGAGGAGCACTACATGGAGGGGGGAAGTCGGGATGAGAGCAACGGCCACCGGAGCAGCGAGGGTTCTCTCTATTCTTTATGTTTGCATATCTAGAGACCGCAGATGATTTTTTCAAATAGCAATGCAATGAAAACTAATGATGTTTCTGGGGGTTTTTGGTGACGAGAAACCAAAATCCATAATCAGAAACCCAAACAAAATTGAAATTAAGTAATTAAAAGTCTTTTTTAATATGCTTATTCCTGTGGAGAATGGGACGCCTACAGTATGCCTGCCGATGCATGTCATTATGTCAAATGAAGTTTGGCCGGTCAGATGATCGCTACAGACGATGCATGCTCCTGCTCAACTAATCCTCACCACCCTCAAATTTTGTGCAGTTATAAAGAGTGGTCATAGCTTTAAACAAAACGAAGAAATCTATTGACCACGAAAGTATAAAATAGGTTTTCAGCTCAAAATGTGAAATCCCCTTGATATGCTAAACAAAACATTTTTGATGATATCTAAAAAGTCTTGCTCCGCACCACCCTCAAATTTTGTGCAGTTATAGAGAAAGGCCATAGCTTTAAATGAAACTAAGAAATCTGTTGACCACGAAGGTATAAAATAGGTTTTCAGCTCAAAATGTAAAATCCCCTTGATATGCTAAACAAAACATTTTTGATGATATCTAAAAAGTCTTGTTCCGCACCACCCTCAAATTTTGTGCAGTTATACAGAAAGGCCATAGCTTTAAAAGAAACCAAGAAATCTGTTGACCACGAAAGTATAAAGTAGTTTTCAGCTCAAAATGTGAAATCCCCTTGATATGCTAAACAAAACATTTTTGATCATATCTAAAAAGTCTTGCTCCGCACCACCCTCAAATTTTGTGTAGTTATACAGAAAGGCCATAGCTTTAAATGAAACTAAGAAATCTGTTGACCACGAAAGTATAAAATAGGTTTTCAGCTCAAAATGTAAAATCCCCTTGGTATGCTAAACAAAACATTTTTGATCATATCTAAAAGGTCTTGCTCCGCGGTGTCTTCAAAATTTCTGCACGCATTTAGAAAGGCCATAGCTTTAAATAAAACATGGAAACTTGTTGACCACGACAGTATATAATAGAGATTTAACTCAATTTAAGCGGTGAGGAAAATACAGGCAAAATGTTTCATGTTGCTCTTGACCACTAGAATGGACAGTGAAACTGGTCAAAATGGCGTCTTTACCATCTACTGCCTACCTTGTTGTCGATAAAGAAAAAAAAACATCTCAACAGCTATGAAAACGCGGCGGAAATAATTTTAAACTCAAAAATGTCGTGTTCGCTGGCAAGCTGTGCTTAAGGAACGGGTACGGTAGCACCCGGCCCGAGTTCGCTGTGTCTTACTGCGGTCTCTATGCATATCTTTCAAAACATCGAGGAAGAATAAAAAGAGAAAGAATGGGTCAGTGCTTCAAAGTCGAATTCGGCACACGCATTTAGGCATTTCGAAGCAAAGCAGAAGATGAAGATGTTGCCATGTTTTCAGAGATCGACATTGCATTCGAGCACGACGCCACATCGAGAATGTTGAAGGAAGAGGAATACGAAGGAGATGACGAGGAAGAGTCTGAGGGAGAAGAAGAGAGGGAGGACGAAGGAGAGTCTGAAGGAGAAGGAGAGTCAGAGGGAGAAGGAGAATCTGAGGAAGAAGGAGAATCAGGGGAAGAAGGCGAATCAGGGGAAGAAGGAGAGTCAGACAATGAGGAAGGAGGAAAGTCTGAGAGAGAAGGAGAGACTCAGGAAGAAAGAGAGTCAGAGGGAGAATTAGAGACTGAGGAACAAGGAGAGTGTTCGTCGGTGTTCAGTGAGAGTGACGGTGAACACACGATCCGCAGCATCCCCAGCTTCGCGCGCATTCCGGCCTCAAACACGACAATCAGTGAGGACGAGGTCTGAGGAGTTAAATTGCTTTTAAACAGTTATCACGGCTTGTACAGCGATTGTAGCAGGAAAAGTTTGTGATGGGACTTTTATTTCCTGTCAGGATTCGGAGGATCTTGATGGCACGCGTGCTGCAGGCCGCCATTCCCTTCTCAACATTCTGCAGCACTTGGTTAACACTCGTAGAGCATACGCATATGAAACTTGGTTCATTTATTCTGTTCCAGAACCAAAGTGCAATCGGTGATCTCCGCGAATTTCTCCTCTGCTTCCGTTTGCGTCCTCGCCGTTCCAGTTGGTTGCAAGGCTTAAAAAAATGTCTCTAAATGAAAACTCTACATGGATCAATTTTAGTCATTGACGAGGCATTCAAAGAACATGAAATGGATCTCGAAGAGATGGAGGCAGGTGAGTTATGCACTATTGATTAATACAAGACAATTGAGTAAGCTAATCTTTTGAACGAGCAGTGGCTTCTGGAGAGCGCGTGGCCACCGATGGCTACGGCGCCTGTCTCTTCTGCAGCCGCGACGACCCCATCGGGCCAGTCGGCTGTCGCGAGTGCCGTCAGATTCTCGGCTGCACGAAGTCAGTCGGGAAGTCGGAGAATGCGACGTCCTTTGAATTGCATGTGACAAACGCAGTTACACTTCCCCTTATTACTGATCCATAGTCCTGGATGGATACTCACTCTCTGCAGATGCGCAAAGAAGTGGGCGCTGTTCGGGAGAAGCGGCAGCGCCACTCACTCAAGCTGCCCTCTCTGCAGGCATGGCTATCCTTTCTATTCAGAAAAACTACTATATTCTAATCTATTTGTCGGTTAAACAAACAAATGACCTTTAGTTTTGTTTCTGGCTTGCAGGAAGGACTGGTCGGACAACTTCCTTGTGCCGATGGCTGAGATGGAGGCTGAGTAGGCAGTCCGTCACTGTGCCCTTTCCCCTCCAAATCCATAGAATAAAGCTCTGAGCTGATTTCGATTGATTTGTCAATACAACAGTTCAATGCATACTAAGTTTTATCGATTTCGTATATTGTGAATTGTATGAAATGCTGAAATTCTGGAATTCTGGAGTAGCTGAAATTCTGGAGTATCTCCTTGAAAAGATTGAAAAAGTAAGGAAGGAATAACACGAATTGTCTGCATATATCTGCAACAGGTTCGGCTAAACTCTTAATGTGGCAAGACTGTTCGGCCCCGTAAGCGCGAAACAGTATGACAGAGGGAACGAGAGAACGAGAGAGAGAGAGAGAGAGAGAGAGAGAGAAAGTCGGCTAACCGATTGAGCGGATACAAAGGTTGTCATCCCATTTTCATTCTTCTTTGAAGAATTTGAAAAGGGGATATGATAACACCGTTACGCATACGGACCATTCTTGCATGAACATTAATACTTTTTCTCTTCTCAGAATGAGTAGGATTCGAATGTTAAAAGAACTAAGATAAATGCTGAATTTGTCATGTGTGTAGTGTGCGGCGACCGGTTGCTCTTCTTTTCTCTGCACCACAAAGAATAAATAGACTGTGCTTACATCGAAATGCTTACTACTCAAGTTGCCTTGTGGACTCTTGGTCCTTGAAAACTCTTCTGAGAGATTCTGCTCGCGTACTCTGATCATCTCTTAGAAATGAGAGTGGCCTGGTCAGTGATCCCTTCCCTACTCCACGTGGCCAGGCACCACATGGAGACGTCATCCTAAACGACTGGAGCAATTCTGACAAGAATAGAAATCACTTGAGCGGCTTGCCAAAATTGATAGAGATTCGTGATCTATCAAGGAAAAGAGAATTTCCATGCTTGAATTCATATTGTATTGGCTTGATCTGTCTGAACTAAAAATAAAATCTACAGAGTAGCGTACATATCAGAACAAGTACAGAAATAGTCGGTGGCGCGCTTCCCACCACGTGAACCTCCTGTAGTTTGAATGCGCACCGCTCGAGCACACTGCAATTTCTATCGCTTCCCTATTCATTCTCATAGCATCTCTCTCTCTCTCACTCTCTCACTCTCTCTCTCTCTATTTCTCTGGTCGTTCTCGTCGCCCTCTCTCCTTTTTTCTCTCTGAGTTTCACTCCTTGTTGCATTCCGCGCGTCCGACCTCCTACATGGTCCACTTTTCCACTCTTTAAAAAAGGCCCATTTGTTATCTTTCCTCTGTGACAGCGAGCAGCTGATTGTGGCAAATGTTTAACCAACATCTCGATAATGGTCGTGTATTTCTACCGTCTCCGGACTAAGAATATTTATAGAATGGTCTTCTAATTCCATTGCCTCGATCCTTCTTTAAAGAATTTCTGTGAACGTTTATAATCCACTTAGCATTCTTGTAGTGTAGCGACCGGCAAAAACCTAAGATCTGCCTCGCCAAATTTTTCTGAGAACATGTTGTGACATCGTACAACTAATTCAATCAGTTAATTTAAAACGCTGACAGAACGTCTCAGTTCTCTGCGTACATACATGACATATGTATGTACTGTATATGATTATTTGATATATTGACTGACTGTATATGATATAGACAGTATATGATTATTTGATATGCAATTATGTCGTGATGTTTGTTAATCATATTCACTTAAATTTTTCATTTAATTCAGAACACTATAAACTAATGTTACCTTTCAGAATTAATCGATGCCTCAGAAGTCTCCGTTCTCACCAATCCCCGTATGCACGGAGGGTCTGCACGAGAAGCTGCTCCGGTGCATCTGGAATCACTCCAGAGCCACGCCTGAGAGAGCTGCTCTTGTAAGTACACATTCTATTCACTATTCTTATTGCCGTAATGGGTCTTTCTTACAATATGCATCATATGCTATTTCTGATCAACATGTGTAATGTTTAGATTTGTGCGCCCGAAGGCACTGCCATCACCTACTCTCAACTCTTCAACCAATCGCAGTCCATCCACGCCTTTCTCAAGGTTCAATAACACTAATTCGACCAAAGAATTTTGTTACATATATTGAAAAGAAGAGGTAAACCCGCGTTTTCTGTTGTTAATCCTCATCGTGTGGTCGAATTATATCGCTACATGGCTACATTGTGGCCAATCATGTGTGGGTTTAGAGAACATCTTGCTGAGATAAGAATCTCCCTCTCTCATTTTTCTCCCTTTCTTTCCCTCTCTCTCCCTTCTTGGACTCTTCGTTCAGACAAAGTCCAAAACGTCACGTTGACAAGACAAAGTCCGCTTGGTCTTGCTTAATTGGGGTGAAATATCTTTAGAGAGTCAGAAACTGAAACTAATGTTTTTTTGCCTTATACAAGGACGAGAGAGCATTTGATTTGGAGACACGCGACTACAGTGGTCAAGAAAATTCAAATATATTAAGGCTTAGTTTCGTGCCCCTTCAAGAGAGGCTCTCTGTAAAGATCAAGAAGCCCTCAATGTGCGCCAACCCCCGGAGAAATGTATAAGTTTGATGAACAAAATCTAGTAAGTGTTACCCACTGTGAAAGAAAATGAGAGGAGCTCTCTTAATGCATCCGTTGCTCTCCAGTCGCGCGGTTTTGGCCGTGGCGACATCGCTGCTCTTGTGCTTCACAACTGCATCGAGTGAGGAATTTGAAAAATTTAAATTTTTTTTTTTGTCTCTCACAACACTTTTATCATCCGATCTCACATATTTAAAATCATCTTCTTGCATGTAGGGAATACTTTTATATGTTTTTCAGTCATGCTCTATTTTAAAACCAAAAAAGTTGGGCAAGTTTTCTGAAACCACATGACGTATGCAATTACTCCAGTATTTTTTTTAGTTTTGTTACGTTTATAGTTGTAAGATAGCATTAACGAGATTATTTCGATGTATTGAGATGGCCAGTCTTCTGCCTTGGAGCGTGGGCAGCGGGAGGAGCGATTTCTGGAGCAAGCGCACTCTTCACGGATTGTCAGTCTCTCTCCTTCTTCCCATGCTATCTCTCTCTATCTCCCCCCTCTTCTGAGTCAGCTAATAGTTTCTTAACTGTCACTTTTCAGATGAACTAGAGCGCCAATTCGTGGATTCAGAATGCTCAGTCGTGTTCACAGACGATGTACATCTCGAGAAAGTTCTTCTCGCGTCGAAGAAATGCAAGAAAATCCATGTCTGTTCATCTCATTTTAATTCTATGGCCTGAAATAGTAAATCAAAACGTCGCCTTCAATTTAATTCTGTTACCTACGCTAGATTGAAGATTCCCCTTGATTAGTGAGTTCCTTCTCAGACAATCATCTGCCTCGGCAAGAGGGCATCGGTCAACTCTTCAAAGGTCGTTCAATGGGAGGACGCGATAGCGCACCAGCCGACTGCATCTCCCACGAAAGGTAGTGCGAAATCTCAATTTCGGGCATCTCTATCCCACTCTAGCCATTCTCTCTCTCCCTATCACTCACTCTCTCTCCTCTTTCTCTGTCTCTTTATTACTCACTCACTTACGACCTTTAGACTTAAAGGACCTGTCCACCTTTATCTCACTAGATATGTCGGAGAATGAGAAATATGTAGTGTGATTCGTAATCCCTGCGTTGGCTAAATTGTAGTGAAGCCGGACTCGCTCTCTCTGCTACCGTACTCCTCTGGCACGACTGGCTCGCCGAAAGGCGTAATGCTTAGCCATCGAAGCTTCGGTACCATGATCGACATGGTCCTGAAGTCAGGAGAATTAGAATTTATATAATAAAAGAACACAAATAAGTTAGAAATGCAAAAAAATCTTAAGATCGATTTAAATCAATTTGCCGTATTCTTTCAATCAATCGAACTCTAATGACTGTTGAAACTTCATTAATTCAGCCATATCGAGAGAAACCTCTTCACCCACGATCAAAATGAAAAAGTCCCCGACTGGACAAAGGTAGAAATCGAATTCCTTTCAAAATTCATGTTGTAGACCTCCATTTAGCATGTTCGGCTTTTGTTGTTACTAGGAGCATTTCTTGCTGAACCTTCCGTTCTATCACATCTTCGGATTCGGCGTGCTGAACATTGCACTGTCGAGTGGTGCAACGGGCGTTATTATGAAGTCATTCGACCCGCAAGCTTATTGCCGTGCTATCGATACTTTCAAGGCTAGCCTCGAGCCGAATGCTCGTCCCACTAATATTTAAAATATATTTTAAAGAAAAAGGTAATTGTTGCAGATTCGAATGATCTTCCTGGTCCCGCCAATTCTAATCTTCCTGACAAAGCATCCCATGATCGCCAGCTTTAACCTCAAGTCGATAGAAGTAAGTAGAATGTTTATGTCAGCACAGTTGTATTCTTGCTACAAAAATGTGTCTGAATACTCTATAACTTGGTTTTTTTCGATATGCTCAAAAATGCAAGTCGAGAAAGGATATTTTACATTGCAGTACGTAATCTCTGGCGCAGCTCCGGCAGGACGTGACATTTGTGAAGAATTCCTATCAAAGCATCCAAATGTCAAAATGCTCAGTCAAGGTAAATCTACCGGAAACCAAAACTAATAGTTAATATCGGTTCCGAGCAAAGAAAAAGTGAAAGAGTATGAGCCAGGAATTGTTGAGGATACGGAATGACGGAATGTGGGATGGCCTCTCATCTGCCGAACATGTCCTTCAAAGATGTATTCGTTGGAGTCGGCTCCCCCGGCTCCATGTTCGAGCAAAAAGTACATAGTCTTAGTATAATTGAAGGGAAGACCAAAAGGCTATGTTCTCAACTGTAAAGAGAAACTGCTTGCAGATAATCGACGTTTCAACAAAGAAAGAAGTTGCCATCGGAGAGCGCGGCGAGGTACATATAGTAACAATTGCTTCTAAATAAATAAAAAACAAACTTTGCGATTAATAACAATTTCTCCTGCTAGGTTTGCGTGAGGTCTCCATGCTTAATGACTGGCTACTTGAATCGGCCAGAGGCAACGGCAGAAACAATTGATAAGGAGGGATGGCTTCACACGGGTACTATTCAATTCGGGTCTTTAAGCACATTCATACGTATATTGTTATTTGATTAAATGATGCAATATTCATAACTCTGTAAAGTATTCAGGAGATATTGGCTTTATTGATTCTGAAGGTCGAACTTATATTGTCGATAGGTTGAAGGAGCTCATCAAGGTGAAAGGACTTCAAGTTAGTCATCACAATTATCTTCAACTTTCTTATTCCAGAATTAAAAAGAGAAAGCTCACATTTTCTTCTCTTCTTTCTTCGATTTAGGTTCCTCCTGCAGAACTTGAAGATCTGCTGCTCTCTCATCCACTGGTTCGTGATGCCGCCATCATCGGACTCCCTGATAAGAAGGTTGGACGAGACATTTTCGGCATCTCTCTATTTCATGACTACAGAGAGGCGAGCTTGTCCGTGCTTACGTTGTAAGGGCGAATGATTCTCTCAAGGAGGCCGACGTCATCAGTTTTGTTGCTCGTTAGTTGAAGACTTGAACCATACTGATTTGGCAACCTGTTATGTTTGTCATATTGTTACTGATTCTCTTTCGGAAGAGTAATATAAAACTCCTGCTGTGCTTGCAGAGAAGGTGTCGGCATACAAGCAGATCACGGGCGGCGTCGTCTTTGTTGACGAGATTCCCAAGTCGGCAGCAGGCAAGATTCTCAGAAGAGAACTCAGAGACCGCGCGGCTTCTGAGGCCAAGGCTGCCAAGGCCAAGTTGTAGCCAACGACTGCTTTGACTTGATTACTTTTAATGCTTCTTGGTGTCGACAAAAATGCAAAATGTAAAGATTTTTAATTTCCCTTGCAATTATTCCAAATTCAGTGTTCATTTTGCTAGGCTGATTGATTGTAATGGAACTATCTATTGAAAAGATCTAAGAAAACTTTTCTTTAAATTTTCCTGCTGGTATTTCATTTCAAATTATTGCATTGAAGGAATTGATGGACTCTCGTTCGGTTTCATTTTCACTGTTGGTGTGTAAAAAGTGTGTCTAATTTGTCTGCACATCTTGATTGTTCATTCCAATCTGCTGTGTGTTGCCCCAAGATTGGCTACAGCCGGCTACAGTCTATCGGCTGAGCCTCCTTATCAATTAACCGTGCGAAATTCTCCTTCTACAAAATAGATATTTAGTCCGACCAAGCGAAAACAAAGCAGCAAAAGCTAATCACGTAGGTGGGAACGAGCTGATTATGAGGTGAGCTTGATTCCGAAGGCTTCTCAAGCTTGTATTTTGCATGGAAACCGGCGTGTAATTCTGTAAAAGTGAAATTCCTCCTTTTGAAGGTACATGATTCGAACTCTGTTATCACGGCTGATATTACAAAGCTCCATCAATCGAAGTATTTATGCACGGTTACGAACTTTGATGATTGACAACGGAAGACAATGAAGAAGCTATCTTCGCTTGAAAATGAAATGAAGTCAGAGAAGGAGACTGCCCACCAGATGTGTGCAGCGAGCGAATTCGAAGAAGCCTTAGTTTGTACTACTTTCAACTGTGATGAAGAGATAAAAGTCTTATTGATCACTTAAAGGTCCAAGTTCAAGTTTACTTGTGCATTCACCTAATCAGATGATCTCGATAAACTCGTGTAGTAATGAGAAGAAGAATCGTTTCGAGTGCGCAGTGCGTTGAAAGGCACGCGATCCCGAGGCAGCCCAATGCTTAAAATAATGCGTTGGCTTTTTGTTCCAAAAAGGCCCTGCTGTTTGCTTGTGAAAGATGTGAAAAACTGGCCAAATGGATCGATGGCCAAGTTGAAGATGTGGGCAATGAGGAAAGAGAACAGAGGAGCGCAGATTGTCGTCGTTGGGATAAAAGCCTGTCAGTTGTTTCCTTATCATACAGAAGGAAGATATGAATAATGCAACAGCATGGAAAGTGAATATGCCTGATAGAGAAGAGTGAGATCGAGCTGCCGAGGCATTGCTCTCGTCTTCGAGCCAGATGAGACGAATTCTTATTGAGAACCCAGAAGATGTGAGCGCTCATTCCGTAGACGCCAATCAGGAAAAATAAATTCAACTGAAGAGGAGAGACATGAGTTGCGGGTGCGTGAAGTGAGATGCTGACATGGCCATCAACTGAGAATGCTAGCATTTCGAAGGTCGCATTCATTGGCGATTTATAGACATTGAAAGCAGGCATCAGTTCGATAATGGATTTTACCTCTGGATGGTACTGAATTAGTTAATGCTGTAATGTTTGACGTATCCAATGCCCTTTAAAAAAGTGAGTCTACATTAAGCATTTCAGTTGGATCTTCGATATCAACGACTGCCAACGTCGCGATCACAGTTATTGGAATTATGTAGTAGAAGAAGATCAATGCATTTACGGCTGTGACGTATTTCTGCAAATCATATTAGATCAATTTAAGAAAAAATCCTACTTACAGAGCTTCATTTAGTTAATTTCTTTTGGAAGTAGATTCTTACCGGTTTAATTCGAAAGGAGCAGGTTGGTGGCAGCACTGATTGATGGCGAAAGATTACGGAGATCAAGACAGCGGCACCGACCACCGTGTAGAAGCACACTGCTGCCATCTAGAAAAGAGACCAAAAGTGAAGGAGACAGAAAACAGAGGGATAATCCTTTCTCGCATTAATTACATTTTGACTATTTGTACATAATCAAATAATTTCTATAACCAGCAGAAAGTGGATGTTGAAGTGCGGCTGGCAGAGTGGCCCGTCGCAGTACATAACGAAGAGATCGAAGAAACCGCGGGGGCGGAAGAGCAGAGACAAGTGGACACACGCGACCACGGATTCAGTCTGCATCTCTAGCCTTCTTTTCTCTACTTCCTCTATAATTCGGAACCTGAGTGAGTAGAAGGTATGGTCGGTACGAGTAGGTTGAGCGGGGTGTCTTGGTCATTATCAGATAGAGGGAACATGCAGCGGCAAGAACGGAAACTGTGCCGATGACAGTGTAGTACTTAGAGAGAAGTCGATCAGGAAGGGGAAGCATTCTCTTTGATTCCTTGTTCATTTACTGAGAACTTCCATGCCTCATGTCTTTGCACCAACTTGGAATGCAGCCTCCCGCCTTTTCCACAAAGAATAATTACAGTCTGGCTGTTTTGATAAGCAGGATAAATTATGGAGACTCTGCCTATGAAGCAAGAGCTTACGATAACAATGGAATAAAAATTCTGGAAAAGATGCCGAATAATCTCCCACGCTCTAAATATGTTCCTATTTTTTTATCTCAGTAACATTCCTTTCTGCAATAAAAATGAATACAAAATACGAAGCTGAACAAGTCATCATTATATTATACAGACGCGCTAATAAAAGGGAGATGGAGAAGTGGTTCAGCGAATCTCTGCTCGTCTTCTTCCTCTCCATCCAGCACTTCCTCGTCCTCTTCTTCGGTTTTTCCTTCACTCACTTTCTGCTCAGTGGAGAACCTGACTGAAGGGACACTGGCCGTTGGATGGGTGAGTACCTTCTGGCGCTCCTTTGCCTTGGAGACCTCCACTAATCCGGCATCTGAATCATCCTGAAGATTTTCGAAATCTCCCGTGTAGTCATGGACAGAACAAAGTGCAGCGTGGCTAAAGAGAGGAGCAGCCTGCAGATCAGGAAACACATGAGAAGAAGGACAAAGCGACTGCCACTCGTTGGGTGCGGCTGCAGACAAGGCAATCATTTCATAGAATCAACACTCACGAATTAATAATTATCTGTAACATTCATTTTAATGTATTTCTGTGAAGAAGATCTTCTTCACAAAAGTGAAAGATAGATGATAAGATCTTCAATCAATGTATTTAGGTATACATACTTTGTGCTCTTCGCCGCCTAAATTAAGTACCATCAATATTTTAATATAATGCCATTAGAAAATAAATTTTGTAATATACTACATGCTGGGAAGTACTATAGTAAATGGAGAGAAATTGAGATATGCCGTGCTATTTATCTTGACAAAAGTGGTGCCAGTTTCACAAAAAGTTGAATGTAATTAGTTTTCTGAATTCAGAACGTTAATGTGGGTATATTAGACTTCTACGTTTTTAGTGTACTATGGCAGGTCAAACAATGGGTATAATATATTTATATTTACTAGTTATTTACATTTATGCACATATATGTATGTATAGACGTGTCTTTTGGACACACGAGAAAGTTTGAATTATAATATCAGCACTTTGCAATACATCCGAAGTCCCAGAAGTACGCCATCTTCCGTCGCTATATAAACCCTGATTCGAGTCATATCTCCACTTCTACTCGACTCACTTCCCATTCTGGCCGCAGGCACTTCCACCAACATGGCACTTCTGGACGACAACATCACGAAGTTAGTTTAGTGCGAGGGAGAAAGAGAAATTTCATAATTTTCTACAAGTTAATTTTCTTCGAGAGTCCGGAACCGCACGCGGCTCTGGCCGCACGTCGTCGTAGTCGATCCCCCCGTCCGCCATAAAGGCGGCAATCGAGCTGTCAACCAGACCACCATCGATCTCCGCATATGCAGAGCAAATATCGTCAGTATGCTACTTGAATGAAAACGAGCCGCCAAATATAAAAAAAAGAGATGCTTTGCAGAAAGATTTGCACATCGCAATCTACAGCCTGCTCTTGGGATACGAACCAAACGAACATGCCGTCAGGGACGCGGCGGTTCTTTCCGCACTGACTGCCGCGCTCGCTGCCGCCGCGGCGGCCGCCGAAGCTCACGAGGCCAAGAAAGATCTCCACGAGGTGGGACATTTCTTCTCCCTTCGCTCTCTGATCTCTCTCTCTTTCTCTTTTTCTCTTTCTCTCTTTGTCTCAATCTCTGCTATTTCAGAAGATTCTCGAGACAAAGAGGCTGCCGCAGGCCGAGCTCCAGGCAGTCCATTTGAAGATCTCGGTCTTCAAAGGAAAGCTGAATGCTGCTAACGAGGCCCTCGTCCGGGTGCTGACCATCCTTCCCATTCCAGCGACGATGACTGCGGTCGCGGCCCCGTCCCCCAATCTCGCACTCCTCGCCACGAACATTGACAAGTTAGTTTAGTACGAGGGAGAGAGAGAGACGACTTCATTTTCTTTGAGGGTCAATAACGGAATTCGTCTGTGGCCGGCCAACGCCGGGATTCCCGGCACCTGCCCCAACAGCATCTGCCGCCAAGTGCCTCTCACTGCTGACGCCAAAAAAGCTGTCAGGAGGACCGCGGGCAAGCTGGGAATCTGCAGAAAGCATATTGTGGGTGTGCTAGTTAATGAAAAGGAAACTCCAACAGTTAAAGAGAGTTGCTTTGCAGGATTATCTGCACCTCAACATGAACTTCCTGCTTCTTGGCTACAAATTGGGCAAGAGTGCTGCCACGGATGCGGCGGTCAGCTACGCTCTGAATGAAGCCCTCGCTGCCGCGGCGGCGGCCGAAGATGTTCACGTCGCCAAGCGTGATCTTCACAAGGTGGAGCATTCCTTCTCTCTGCTCTCTTTCTCTCAACCCTCTTTCTCTCTCGCGCGCTCTCCCTGATCTCTCTCTCTCTCTGCTCTACTACTCTGTCTGCTCTCTCTGTTCCATCTATATTTTCTTTTTTCTTTCTCCCTCTGCTCATCTTTCTCTGCTCTCTTTCAGAAGATTCTCCATGGCAAAGGACAGTTGGCGCAAGCCGAGCTGAACGTCTTCTTCGGGAAGATGAAAGAGTTTGGCTCCCGCATGAAGGCTGCAAAAGAAGCCCTCGACCGGGCCATCGGATGAGAGATCTCCTCTTCTCTCCCCCTTTCCCAGGCCGATGTGTGGTGTCCAGCCTCTCTTGGCCCTCGCCCCGAGTCTATCTCTGTCTCTTTCCATACTTCTATGTAAACCAGTAGTGGCGAGCACAAATCACACATTCGCAATCTTTCACAGTTCCTTTCTCCACTATCTGCATTTTCATTCAATTATCCAAGAGCTATAAAAGAAAGGGACAAAGAAATTACCTCAGCAGCGAACTCCCCCAAATCCTCGTCCGCTGCTTACATTTCAACGAGTTCCTTCGGATCAAGATCAGGGGAAACTTGTTAGTTTTCGTTCTGGAACAAGTAATAATTGCAGAACAATATGTCAGAAATTAACCGACTGTCCTCGGGTATAAAATGCAGCCCTGGCTGTATAGCTTCTCGGCGATTCCCATCGCTTGTTTCGCACTTACATAGCTACAATAAACCTAGAAGGAATAGCTAAAGCCGTACCTCACTTCGAGCTTCTCCATTTCTACAGTATCCAGTGCGACAGGGCGAAACTTCTTCGACGGTCTTCTGGTGACATCTTTAATCGTCGCAATCTTGGCTTCTGCGCAGTCATCAAAGAGTGCCTAATCATTGGAAAGTGACTCCCTGTTAGAAAGAAAAGTGTGCCAGTAAGCATACATTGACAAAATCTCGGTCGAGGAATCGACCTCGCTGCCAAAGAAAATCCACTTTCTGCCCGTCACGAGTAACTTCTACTTCCAGTTTCCAGAAAGATTCCGGAATGAACTGTTCAATTTCCTTGTATCGTTCAACCACGAATCCCAAGGTAGTGAGTTGACATCTCCAGTATACTGGAGCTGTAGCTCACAACCTAATCAAGGACTTTTATTTATAAAATAGAAAAGTCGTCATAAACAAAGATACATATTACTTGTTATCCCCAAGAAGTAAAGAAGCCCTTTTTTGTAAGTGAAGAATCTACAGACGAGGGAATGCAGCACCTGAATGGGCTGTCCTCTTTCCTGATCACACTTCGATAAAAATTAATTAGCAATCCAGCGAGGAGAAGAGTTAAGAGAAGTGGAAGAAGGAATTCGTGTTTTATTGAGAATATCTCTTTATGAGTTCTTGAATTGATTTTTTTCAGTGCAGGCAATACGAAAGTGCACGGACGGCAAACTACATCATTCTGTTTAGTCACAAAACACCGTCTCTCAGGAAGTAACGCTTTTTCATCTTTTAAAACACATGCGTTGGGAAATGCAGGCCTCATAAAATTAATTAAATAAAGCAAACAGTTGAAGTCGATAAAGAATTTATTGCATGTTTTCCTTTTAACTGTCTTCATTTCTTTTACCGCATTATACATATGTATGTATGTACATATGTACATATATATGCATATGTACATATATGTATACGTATGTATGTGTTCTCGAGACAAAAATACTTACAAAATTGTGCGAATAATGTTCTACAATTTTTTAAACGTATCGTGGCTCGTTCCGGTTCCAGCCGCTCGAGTCATCTCATGGCTCGTGGGCAGTACTGTATATGCAAATAGATATTCCAAGTACACATTATTCATATTTGCAACATACATATTACTTGATTCGAAAAACAACAATGTTGGATTGGTGAGGCGTACTTCCTTCCGAATAGACCAGTCTGAAAAGGAATGCAGACACGCAGATGACACAAGAAGCTTTCTTTCAACCTTGCCAACTCCCTCCGATAAGTGCGAGTGGTGAAGATGAGAAGAGCCGTGTCCAGTGCACAATGCGAAGACATTCCGGCGAGGGCGAGGCAGCCGACGGCTCAACATATCAGTCAAATAAGACAAGAAATCGTCATATTTATTTTATAAAATGATTAAAAATTTTAAAGCATTCACTGACATTGTCGATCGCAAGCTGGAAAATGTGTGAAGCTGCAATAAACGCGGCGGGAATAGTGAAGGTCGACGTCGGAATCAATGCCTGCGATTAACAGTATTTCTTTTATCATTAGATCAAACCCTTTGCGATCAGTGGATATAGTATCTATAAAGATAAAAAAAACTAGCAGGCGAAATATATATGTACATATAGGACCTGATAGACAAGCGTAAGTGTGAGCTGGCGATGCATAGAACGCGTTCGAGGACTGAGATGGCCTGAACTCTTCTTGAGGATCCAGAAGATATGAGCACTGAATCCGTAGATGCAGGCCAGGAACGAAACCGATATCTCAACAATAATCTATATGGACATGAATATATGTATTTCATGAACAGTTCATGAATGAAATATATATACATATTTTGAAGCCTTTATTAAGTAATAACCAGCGCTTCAAATGCAAAGAGGACGTTCTCTAAATGAGCTTCTCTCGGAGGCTTGTAGGCTTCGAAGGCTGGCATTTGGGTGCAGATAGCGTGTACTTCAGGATATTTCTAACAAATCAAAAAATTCCTTCTTCAAAGAGTCCTCATGAAAGGAAGTACCATGAGCGTTGACATTGAATGGTCGATGTCAATGTTTCCAAGCGCACAGAGAAGAGCTGAGCCACCAGCGAACAAAATGTAGATTCCCGCGTTTACGACAATTACACTTTTCTATAATTTCAAGCAAGCGTGGAAAACAACTTGAATTGCATACCGGTTTTAGCCTCAATGCACTTCCAGGCGGCAGCACAGACTGATGACGAAAGATTATGGAGATCACGATAACTGCGGTCACCGAGTCAAACAGAAAATACATAGTAACCTGATGTATATACACATTGTCTTCATAATATGTATCTCTATTTATATAATATATACATATGTATGTATATAAGTAAGTCAGCAGTCTTGTGCACTCACCAACTGAGAGTGAGCAGAGAACTTGAGCTGACAAAGTAACCCATCGCAGTAGATGACCATCAAGTCGAAGAAGGCTCGTCCACGATAAAGAATAGTGAAGTGGACGGAGGACAGGAATGCGAATGTCTGGATGTTAATATCTTTAAGCTCAAGGAAACGAAGCAATCTTGAAGAATGCAGATGAACCTGAATGAGTAGAACGTAAGGTCGATAAGAGTGGCTGGCATGAGGAGTCTTGAAGAGAATGAGATAGAAAGAGACGGTAGAGAGAAGGAGAGAAGCGGCGCCCATGAATGTGTAGTACTTCGTGAGGATTCGGTCGGCCAGAGGCAACATCTATTTCTCGCCTTTTTCTTGCTTCCTCTTTGAGGACACAAATGACTTCCGACACCTTAGCGCAGCGAAATGAGATCAGCCGTCAAACAGCGATGGAGAGAGAGAGATAATGAAAAATAAATAAATACTAAAATAAATGACAAAGAGAGGAATGACTTGTTTTTGCCAATGCTTCCTGGAAGGAATCTAAGAAGAATGCTGATTGAGCATGCTTTTCATTCGTGGGAAATGTGAAAGGCACCCAGCAAACTTTTCGTCAGAAGCAGCCAGCAGAACGCAGCAAATTGCTCTTTGCTTGTTCTTGGTTCTTAATTAAGCATTCGAGCAACGTTTTTTTATTGGCAAAATTAAAAAAAAGATCCATTTGAACTAATCTTGGAATATAACTATATTCTCTGTATTTATGTATAAATTGAACACAGACCAATACTAAAGACGTCTGGGATTCAGTTGGGGATCTTTCCATTAATGGGAAAAAAAGAGCAGCGTCTCACGCCGAAGCATTCACTCGAGTGCTTTCCAGCACTAATGATTTAGGCGAGAGCGATATATGAAAGGTGAGTAAAAGTCAGAGAGTGCCAGAGAAAGAAGATATGACTACGAGTGGAATATTTGTGCCAGTGCGGTTTGTTACAAATCTGTTACTCGTTAGGCCGTAGTCTCTGTTAATTCGCACTAACTGGCTTTTATTCGCCTTTTATCCAGACCCTGTTTGCCTGCTGCTTACCTCTACTATACAGCAAGAGAGTGAACGTTCCATTTTATCCCTCACAGGTAACAATCATCCTCAGGTTAAAACATCCCTCAAGAATCCGACACTATAGTATAAAGTGATATAATGACATGCTTCAGATCTGCCAGCTTTTATAAATACAATTTATCTTGTGAGAGAAATATCTTTATTATGCTTGCCCGTGCTAATACCGCTTTTCAATGGTAAGACGCATTCGAAAATAAAACATGATGCTAAAATTCCTTAAAAGGATGTTATTACAACTTATAAGTTAGACGATCTAGGGCGACATTTTCTGGATGTTTTGAAGGGATGGAGGGGCATTTGTTTGCTTCTCCTTTGAATGGATCTTCATTCTCTCCGCTTTCTCGAGTGAACGAGGCCGGCTCAGTTGTGCACGCATAGGCGAAGGCAAAGTGACTCTGAAAAAGCTTTCATATAATACGTTTTCGAGAAATATGCTTTTCACGCTTCTACGATATTAACATATGTATATGTACATTTCTTCCCTCTCTTTTTCGCCTAATCTAATTTAGTCTAATCGTCCTCTCTTTTTCACTTAATTTGTTTCCTCTCTCTCTCTCTGTCTCTCTCTCTCTCTCTCTCTGTCTCTCTGATTTATTTTTTTCGTGCATACTTTACTCCTTACCATGATAAGTATGCAGCCGTAGATCGAAAAGACGATCCTCCAACCGTCGATATCCGACTTGCTTTCCAGAAAGATGAGAATGATGGATGGAGTGAAGAGTGCGAAAGACTTTCCGAGTTGCATCATCGAGACAACAAAATGTGAGTGCTGCCTATATGGAGAAATAGAGTAATTCTGCTAGAATGAAATATGTTCAAGACAACTCTCTGCTTGACATTGCGGAACAATAAAAGCAAAAGCGATGCCTGGAGACGAGCACGGCCATCTTGTAGCTGCTGCCGCAGTTGGCTGAGATGCAGCAGTAGACTCCCCCAAAGCTGAGCACGCTCAGCCACGTCCAGGGAGAGAAGCCGATTAGAATGACGAAGACACCTGCATTCGCATTAAGCATCCTCATTAATAGTCCACTAATAGAACGACTGGACATGCTTCTAATAAAGAGTATAAACTCACCGCAGCAAACATATGCAATCGTGTTGAAAGCCAGGAGTTTCTTACGCTCAGAAATACAGCTGAAATGGCATTCAATTTCAAGATCAAGTCTTTTAGTCACTACTTCTAATGAATATACACACATATGTATCTACCTTATTTTATCACTGGAGACTGAAAATATGAGTCGAGTAATTAGCTGCGCAAAGCCCAGAACGCCAATCAAGATTCCGGCCGTCCCTTTCGATATTCCGAGAACCTACTTTTTGGGTTCATTTGGGTTCCAGTTTATATATTTTAATGATAAAGGTAATTAAGAGTTTCCCTCACATAATAAAAGAAAGTAGAATTGTAGTAGTGGAGAAGGGCGGCCACGCAGAGTTCGAAGAACATGCTCAGCCAGATCACGAGAACGGCGAGGTTCTTGCAGATTTTCTCAAACATTTTATCATTGTTTAAATTTGATTGAAAAAATGATTAAGAAACCCTGTACGGAACATCCTTCTTCCCGTATTGAGCGGCGTCTTTATCTTCGTTGATCAATGCTAATTCTTTTGGAGAGACCAATGGACATTTGGCAGGCCGGTCACGATACAAGACGAACCTCCAATCGGATAGTCATTACTGTGAAAGGAGATAGAGAGAATCATTAGAGTACCATGCGGAAAACAGCAAAGCACAAACGATGGCGTGTGCGTAGAAAGACCACTGCCAACCAAGAGTCATGCAAAACTAAACTTCATCTTTCATCTTGGTGAAACAACAACAAAAAATGACTGTGTTGGAGAAAGCGAAAAGAGAATAAACCTGCGTTGTGATGGGGCTGGAGATCATTGAAGAAGCGACCGTATAATAGGTGAGGATGCCAAGAAACGTCGCCGTCTCTTTTAGTGGGGACCAGTCAGTTCCCACTCTTCCGATTGTTACGTAGTTCGCAGCGAATGAAATGCCCTTCAAGAAGAGTGAAACGGAGATAATCGACAGGAACACCAAACTGGAACCATCGACGTAAATATAAAGAAAGGACAAAGTATCTTACTTGTATTAGTCTGAGAACAAGCAGTGGAACGAGTCCAGCACTCGAAGCAGGCGGAATCAAAGCGGTGCTCACTGCGGAGAGCATGCCGAATGCAGTGAACGTCTCTCTAAAATTAAATTGAACATGAGGATTATTGTTTTACAAAATTAACTTGGTGAAAAATAATTTCATCAGTATAAAAACTTGGGATTTAGTATGCACCTTGCTCCAATCCTGTTCGCTAAAACGTTGACTGGAATGGTTGCTATCAGCGTTCCGATGGCATATGCCACAAGAAGTACTGTCGTATCGGCATTACTGTACTTTCCCTCTTTCTTGACGGCAGTCTTAAAATGATTCCCACAACACTTACATCGTTAATACTATTATACTGATTAATTTAGTCCGTAATGCATGTGAATAACTATCGAATGAGCTGAAAGCAGTCAACATCGTAGTTTACAGGTCTCGCTGCTTTCTTGTTTAGCCATTCCGAAACTCTAATTCGAATGCCTTTACCCGCACAGAACTTAGGTAGTGAGCTAACCTCATTCCGAGTAGAGCCGCCACTTGAACTGTCGTCATCCATGCAAATATAGGCGACAGAAATGATGAATCCATTGGAGTAGACAGAGATCAGGCAGAGGAAGGTCACGATCACAACAAGAAACCGATAGCGGTCTTCCAGGAGTGCCAGTCGCATCACTACTGACAGGTTCAATGGAAAAGGGAAACCTCTTTTTCACTCCAATTAATATATAGGAAACATGTGATGGCGTTTAGCGAACGGCAGTAACAATGAGATATTCAATGGAAACGGGAAACTGTCTTTTCTCTTTTCCAATTTTCAGGTTCCAATTAATATATAGTAAACATATGAAGGCGTTGAGAGAACCGAAATAACAATGAGATATTCAATGGAAATGTTGTTAACGCAATTTATGAGTGGGACCACTCTGAGAAGAGGTGACGGGCTCAATCCAATTGCTCGTTATTGGACTAAAGAGTGATGAATACGCACGAGAACTCGGTGCAGGCCGCAGTGCTTCAAGAGCACATGTTTAAGAGAAAGTGTGCCGATCTTGAAGGGAACATGAGAGAAGAGAGACCGACAGAGAGAAGTTACAACAAAGGAACAGAAGAGAAAGCAAGAGTTGGAGAGAGAGTAAAAGAGAGAGGGGAGAGAGAGAGTGAAAGAGAGGGAGAGAAAGAGAGAGAGAAAGAGAAAGAGAGAGAGATTAAACAGCGGCAGTGATGGCGAGCAAAGCTAATGTGTGAAAAAATGGCGCAATCAGAAATCCGGAAATCAGAGAAGCAAGCACAGAATCTGGTTCACGCTGGACAATGCTTGACCATTAGTTTAATAGAGCAAGAAATATCGGTGCAAAAAAGGCAATTGACACTGAAAGGTAGTAACTGAATGGATATAATAGTGCGAGCGGGGATGATGGAGGGCTGTGTTAAGTGGCCAACAAGTAGTATTGATGATTTCCATGCTCTGGCAGTGTGTCCCATTTGCATATGGAAGTTGTCCCAAGACATACTTCACTGTTTAACTGTTCGATAGAGTTAGAAGAGAGCGACAGAGTGAGAAAGAAATGTATAGAGAAGTCACAGAAAAAAAGAATGAAAAATGAAAGGGGAGTAGGTGGGATCAAGTTCTCCTATAATTTGTTTGCTCTGTTTTAATATTCATGAAATAACGTTACTTGAAAAAATATTGTATGTGGACGAACCCAGATCACATGTGTGGAGCAGCATGTTAGATATGAAATTGTTTGTAAGTATTCGAGAGTATTGCACACATATGGCTATTAGTTTGAATGTACTCTACTGTTTCAATGAGAAGACTCGTCGCCTTTTATTAGAAGTAATTATTCCATGTATGAAGTGCAACATTCACCATCAAAGATGATGGATGATTTGTGGTGTTAAAGGGATTCCAGCATATGTAAAAAAAATATATGAAAGGATTCAAACTGATGGGGGAGGGTTCATGTAATCATGAACGATCAAAGAACATCTCCCTCTCTTTCTCTGGAACGGAAAACGTCTTATCACTTTGTACGGTGCGAGGACACAGCCAACAGCATGATAAGATCAGCTCAGCAGCAACGTGGCTGAAGAAGAAATGGCTCTCTTCCCAACTTTCACAATTATTTCATTTTTAATAGAAGCCATCATTCATATGTATGTATGTACATACACATTTACTTGAATTCACCAATCAGAAATAATTATTTCTCTTAAAGATTCTCATAATGCGCTGGAAGAGCCTCCTGAGCTGTTTTATGTTATTCTTAACTTTGCCAGCTGCGAGTGGCTTCAAGATTCTCGTGTATAATCCTCGCTTCTCTCACTCACACTCTAGTTGGATTGGACATCTCGCGGACATTCTTGTGAGGGCTGGGCACGATGTGGTCAGATTCTCACCATTTTCTTATATTGAACTACAAAATATATAAATAAATACATTTTACTTATTGCCAGACTTCGCTGATCCCAGAAATCGATCGTCATGCGAAAGATGGGACTAAGCTCTCCAAGATAATTCGAGTGCCGGCAGATTCAGTTGCACTAGAGGCTCATGAGGAGAACGATGGAATGGACGTAGACTTCTGGGATGACGATCTCACTTATTCTGCAGCGCTCATCGTACGCATATATATATATATATATATATATATATATATATATATATATATATATATATATATGTACATATATACATCACTCTTTCTTCTTCCTCTTTCTCTCTCTTTCACTCTAGATCGGTGAGAAGTTGAAAGCCATTTTTTGCTCTCAATGCAATTCAACGATCAACCATCCTGGTCTTCTTGAACAGCTCCGCGACGAACACTTTGATCTTGTCATAAATGAGAACTTTGACTATTGCGGAATGGGTGAGTCTCCGTTTTCAAAGGCTAAAAAAAGCCGATTCTTTTGTTTTATAGTAAGGCATATTCATTCTTTCATATGTAGGCATCTCCCATGCGATTGGTGCCAAATCGACGGTTGTTTTGTCAACGACAACCCTCTTTGACCACGTAGCCTACGATCTCGGCGTGCCCGTTGTCCCGAGTATAAACCCAGGTCAATTCTGCGTTCTTGTCTTCAAAGCCGATTTCTTCTAACTATTTGATAATTTTAATTACAAATAATTAAATAATTACAGCTTTTTACACGCTCCACCTTGACATCCACTCCCTAAGTAGCCGATTCTGGAATGCGTTTTACACGTACACAAGCTTTATGCGCTGGAATCCGACTCGCGACTGTTGTTCCTCACTTTTCACTGACAAGTTTGGAGTGAACTTTCCGCAAATCAAGGTTTTTAAAACATAAATAATGAACATTGGTATTTGATCTTATTAATTTCAGAAACTTACAGCTGAGGCATCGTTCGTGTTCACGAATTCGGATCCTTTCATTGACTTTGCCCGTCCCCTCCTTAGGAAAGTGGTAGATCTCGGCGGAATTGGCATTCGGGAGCCAAAGCCACTCGGGAAGGTGGGCGATGCTTTAGTCTTTTTAATCCCTATTAAGAAGATAAGAAATATCTTTTAGGGTTAAAAGCTAGAAAATGCTGACAACAAATGTTGGCATCCGCTTCCCTTCAAACTTTTGTTTTCTACGTTGAAGGAATGGGATGAGATTCTTAATCAGCGAGAGCATAACGTTCTAGTTTCCTTCGGCTCAGTTGCGAAGAGTTCAGTCATGAAAATTCATCGGAAGAGAGCCTTTCTAAAGGTAAGAGCCAAAAAAGCTCTGCATTGAAGAACTTAAACAAAATTCATTCGAGGCGTTCTCTCACTTTCCTGCTGTCACTTTCATCTGGAAGTACGAGAGTCCAGAGGATGAGTTTGCAACAAAGGAAGTCGTTCGCGTTCCAAATGTGGTGCTCCGGAAATGGACTCCCCAGAATGATCTCCTCAGTTTGTCGAATTCATTTATTTAGCACGAAAGATGCTTAGATATTTTTGTATTATTTTAAAGTATGCATTTATGTTCATTAAAAACATTTTTTGGACGACACTCGGATGACGGCGTTTGTGTCCCACGGGGGAGCGGGGTCAAGTCAGGAAGCAGCCGCCAGAGGAGTCCCCGTTCTCTTCATTCCACTCTTTGGCGACCAGCCAAGAAATGCTGCTATGATGGAAAATTCCGGTACTTTCATTTCTTGAATTGCATCCATATTACAAATCGACGATCTGACTTCTCAAACACATTGCTATTCCATCTATAACTAGAGATACGAAAGGAATATCGAGAAAGAATTTTTTTTCAGGCGTTGCGGTTGCACTGAGTAAGTTTGAAGCTGCTGATGAGAAGAAGCTAGTGACCAGTTTGCGTCGTTTGCTTGAGACGGAAAGAGAAAGGTTCGATTAAAATTAGTTTTGATTAAAGAAATATTGTGTGTGATTCAGACTCAAAACAAATGCGCAGAAGATCTCCGCAATGCTCGCGAAGAGGCCGATTTCGTCAGAGCAGCTATTCATTAGGTATCGCTAAATTCCCTCTTTTTCACATTCTCTCTCTCCTCTCTCTCTCTCTCTCTCTCTCTCTCTCTCTCTCTCTTTTCAGACATGCTGAGTTTGCTGCGGAATTTGGTAGGCTGAAGTCGCTGACGCCCCGCAGCCTCGAACTAAGCTTCGTGGAGTTTTTCCTCCTGGATGTCATCTTTGTCTCCTTTGCTGCTGCTTTCTTCCTTCTTCTTACAATTGTAGTCCTTGTTAGAGTGTGCTTCCGTTCCTGTTCAAGAGTAAAGAGCGACAAAATAAAGCGCTCGTAGGGGACTATTTGCATATCTTTTGTCAATACAGTTTGATCTCGGCCAAGAAAAATAAATTTCCCACTGTTTTTAAGAGTGACACATTTATCCGTCGGTGTTCAACACGACACAAGTCACTTCAAGACAGCGAACCATCATGAGTGAAAATATTCGCTAGAAAAATGTATGTACACATGTAAGTATGTACAAGCATTCAGGTTAAGCTTCTTTTGAACCTTAAGGATATGAGAATTATGTTGCGTATCTAAAAAAAAAATACTGAATCTTATATCGAGACAGTTCGTAGCAGTCGATACTGCCGAAAATAGATAAGAGAAGGTGCGGGAACCCCCGCGGAAGGAAATGTGACACACTCTCTACAAATCTATCCCACGATTTCATTTATCAGCAGAGTTCGTTTAAAATATATGTATACTTACATGAATTAGTCTAATTATAAAATTATTTTTCTAGTGTTTTCATGAACACATCTTCGTGTGTGTTTGAAGGTAGCGCTTAGTTGAATTGCATAATTGATGGCCGACAAATTGTTTGAAATACGGAGCGCGGAAATTTAAGAGGTTGCGTCCTTTGCTCGTGCTGCTCTTCCAGTATTTCTGTGATGTGTGTGGAGTAAAGAAGAGTTCTTCTAGCGATGCGAGGGACTCCGGACTCTGCTAAGAAGAAGTCGCCCGCGTGGAAGAAGCGCGATCTCATCAAGCGCAAGGTGCGTCGGTCCAGCAGCAAGTCAGTTCATTTTCTACCCAATCCTTCTACCTTTTAAAGCATTAGTTACAACATTTGTTTCTTATCTCGCTGTTAACTGTTTTCACTCGTCTGATTTGTCTTGCTGATATTGGGTGTCGATTACTCATTTGCAAATTGTTGGCTTGTAGTTTAAATGTAAAAAAAATTCTTGAATCCATTTCAGTCGAAATCTGAACGCGACCTTCTCAAATTCGCCGTCCTCCTCTTCCGCCACCACATTGAGCGCGGCTGAATCTCGTCATCCACTCGACGATATCTTGTTTCCGCCGGTCACGGTCGCGCCTTCTAAGAATCCGTTCAAGGTTATCTCGGCAATAACTTTGCACATTCTTTTAAAAAGGAGGATACCCTTTTAAGTCCTGTAATTGGTTGATTTAGCAGCTAAATTGAGTGCGTTGCTTTGAAGATGATCGGGTCTCTTTGAGCGCTCCCCACGAAAGCGGCTTTCTCCGCAGAAGAAGAGACGCCGTGTGGAATCGAATGCGGCGGTTGCGGCTCCAACTGCGCCTCCACCAGACTGGGATGACGAGACGGCCAATGACCCCTTCTCCACTAGCACACCCAAGGTTTGTAGACAAGATCGTTTTTTTTCATTTCGTCCTGTTAAAATATACATTGGTGTATGTTTTAGCCGTTATCAATAGCAACAACGATGCTTCGGCATCCTAGCTCATTTATCCGCTCAAATTCCCTGGATACGGTATGCAACCTCTTATTACCTTGATAGAAGAGCATATTTGGCTGATAGGTGCTGGGAATTCATTTGACATAAGGTCGGTTTGGTTCAGACTTCGTTACTGGAGCAGTATCCAATAGACTTCAGCGGCTACGTCGACGAAGAGAAGAGTCTGTCGAGATTCTCTTCTGGACTGTCGCGCTGCAATTCGAATGTGCAACTGGCGCCTAAGGAAGAGTGAGATTACAATGGCCATTTGATATTCCTTCTCATTCTATAGTACACAATAGCAATCTTTTGAAGCTTTTGCCTATTTCGTAATTTAAAGCCCTATTTTGATGGTCTGTTTTGCAGCGTTGGGAAGAGTTCTCGTTGCATGCCTCTGGATGTTCGATTAGGCACTCGCCTTCGGCTCACTTCTCCTGTTCCTTTCCCATGGATGCCAACCACTTCGGCTCCTGCTGTAGGTGAGGAATCACTTCAAATCTTCATTATATGATCTTTTTCATAGCAGAAAAGTTGAATTTTAGGCGTTCACCACGTTCGTCTGAGCGGAAAAGTACTCCACGACGGCGTTGCCCATGCCAATTCCGTTGCCATCGACAACATGCATGTCAGGACTCGCTTGTGATGCAATACTCTGGGGTTTCTTTACAACATAATACTATGCTCGAGACTGTTTAACAAACAATTAGACTACGACAAAAACAAACATCTCTGGAGAAGGAATAACAGCTTGAGAAGGGACAACATTCATAATGGAGCCAGAGAGATACCAGTATGAAAGGCATAAGAAATGATGATTATAGTCGAAGGCTATGAAAACGAGCGGATATGGAAGATGCATTGATTATCCTGTTTTGCTGTGTATGTATTGATCGAAAGCAGTTTTCTTTAGCTTCCCACGATCCCCGTAGACGACAACGATTCTTCGGCATCGGCTGCAACAACGACTCTCTTGGCGGCGGGTCTCTTGTTCTATCAAGTATGGTCATTTCTGAATCTTTTTTTCAAGCATGAATGTATATGGAGAACTACATGGGGAAAGATGTACTTATTTTGAGTACCCGAGCATAGCGGGGATGTCATTGTTCCCGCGGCTGTCCTCTCAGTTGAAGAATCACAACAAGGAGATGGGAGAATCCAGTGCTTCTTTTGCCACTCCTCTCACTTCTGCCGCTCTCTGTCCACAGTTAATTGATGCTCTCAATATCGAGTGGTCCGTGGCATGTTATTTCAACTTCTGATACATACAAACATCTGATATACCTACCTTTAGCCAATATTCATGGAAATAGTACATTTATGGCAATCTTTTCAAATTTAAGTGGTGCTTCTTTCAAGTGGCGGTGGTATCAACATTCCAAATTATATATTAATGTTGAATAATTTGGATTCCTCGTAGGTTGACTTTCAGTCCTCTGTAGTAAACAAAACATGAATTGTGCATTGTAGGTGCGACAGCATGGAATATTTGTATCTCTCGTGGAAGAAGAGCGAGCGGCATTCATTCTATGTCTGCTGCCCCTCATTCACTGCTCTCTTCACACGTAGAAAGGAGACGAAACAAGCAAGCGGAGAGGCTGGAGAAGCAAGCCAGACTTGCTTTCACGTTGGTTCCATTTGCACATTCTACCTTAATTCCATCTGTAATGAAACCACCCTGTTTTCTTGAAAGTTACTTTTAAGATCGATACAAACGATCGATATTGCATATCGTGAAAGGACTGTTAGCTTTATCAGGTATCCGATTCGGGCCTCAAACATGTTGTTCTCATCACACCGACAACGTCAGGCTTTAGGAGATTCTTGCGAGAGAATGGTTCGGCTCTATTCTCTTATTGTTCCTTCTCTGGTATTCTCTTTCTTCTCTTATTCGTTCCTCCAAAATTCAAGTTTCTTTCTATCGCATCTTTATTGTGCTTTCAATGCCTTCTGTCAACTTTGTTTTAGATATTTTAAAATTGTATGCGTATGTATTTCCATTATCTGCGAAAAGAGCATGGTTTCTATCATCGCTATATTTAGGAGTAACGGTTGAAGTGGTGAGTGCGAAGAAGGCACACAACTCTGGTGGCGGTGCTGGTGGCTTGGCACTCAGAAGACTCACCAGTGACAATGAGGTTCTCTACACTTATTCCGTATATCTTCCCCACTTTACTTTAACATTTTTGATGGTGAATGTACTATTGGGAGGATGAGGATGGTTTTTATATAGCATTTTGTGAAGGAAGCATGTTTCTGACAATTAGTACAATATTAATAAATCATATTCGGGTTCCCATAAATGAATTGCTTGAGATGAGTCGGGCGGGAAGCAGCTGCAGTGGAACCATCGACGAGACTGAGGGATCCACACTTAGCGGTTTGTCTTCTCCATTGCCGCTCAGAAAATTGATCTTATTGTTAGTTCATTTAAAATACTACTGTATTTTAGGATTTATGTTCGATGAGCTGGACAAGGAGAACAGCTGCACGAGCAGTGCTGAACATCCAGCGACACCTGAAAAAGCTGAGAAGGAAAATGGAGAAGAGAAGAAGGAGAATGGAGACGGAAGTGAAAGCGAGGAGGGAGCCAGGTTTCTGCTATTTTAACACTGCATAGCCGCATGTATTTAAAACGGTTGTTGATTGGATGATCAATGCACACTATTGGTATCTTATCTGATGAGGCCTGACGAGACAATAGTCATTGATACTGTAGATGAAGGTATCCTCTGCAGCCCCACGAAGGAAACAGAGGCGGCCGCCTGGCTGAAGACGATCGGAGTCTCTCCGTCCACCACTCTCGGCTTGAGAAAATTGTAACATTTTGACATTTATTTTTTTTAATTAAGTGTAGTTATGCATGTAATCAAGAGTTAATAAGTTGATGAGTTTTCCTCTGATTAATTTGCTGTTCGAAGTCATTCTTTTTAAGCCACTCGTCAACAGCTCGTCTCTCTTCAGGAAGCAATGGAAGTGGAGGAGGAAGAAAGGGAGGGGCGGCGGCAGTCGGCAACTGCACTGTCATTGTCAAGGTTACTCTTTCTGCACAACTACTTCCTTGTACAATCTTCACTTTCAGTGAGAGAACAGTTTACTGTGGAAGTACCTACTTTCAGTTTTATTCCTTTTAGGGGTTTTTTCTACATGTAATGAATACACAATGTATTTGTGTGGCCCTAATGATAAATGAAATGATTCAGGAGACATCGTCAGTTCAAGCTTTCTTCAACATTCTTATGACGTCCACACGCGCAACCAGGGCCATTGCTGGTTATTATTTTGTTTTGAAAGGAGTTCAAATCACGAAACATCTAGAGATTAAATAAGTTTGTTGTAGGTATTCATGCTTCACTTCCGCCGTCACTTCTCGCAGCGCAGCCATTCATTCACAGCCAACTTTCTCAGCTCAAGGTTGGGTACACTTTTTATTTTAGCTAATTAAAGTGTACTACAAGTATATTAATTTATTGATGTTTTTTTTAATCGCTTGGCTTTTCCAGCGGAACTCTCAATGTGTCCGCCGCGTTGGTCGTGGAGGCGCCTTTGACTATGTCCTCGAACTGGAAGGGGGACCGATCATGCCAAACACTGTGTCACTGGTATACTATCTTTATTTTATAAACCATCCGAATAAGCTTATATTTACTTTGTTTCTTTTCGCTTTTGTTGGCCTTGCAATAGGAAGTATTATGTTCTGATGCTTCTTTTCATTGTTCTCACCACTGTATTTAGAAAAGAAGCTCACTGTTCAGGTAGCTCAGTTTGCTCGTCGCCTGATGACGTCATCCGAGAAGTCTCCGTCCACTTCCTCGGCAACTCTGCGAGTCAACGACCGAGTCGCCTACGCCGGTCTGAACTCTCTGCTCGAAGACTCCGTCGATTGGACTGAGATTACCGTCAACCAAGAGGGGCAATTTGCGTGGAAATAACCTTTCTTTTGAATATCATCAAATTTGTGTAATTATGTTTCTTCACTGTTGTAATTCAGCAAGCAAGTTTAATTTTGTCCATGTTTAATAACCTATAGTTTTTTCTCTGTATGAATGTTTCGCTGTAAAAAAAAATTTGTTGTCCTTCCTTGTATTATTTACTAGCATCAACGTTTCCTGTTTATTTAATTATTTTATTTCTGCCTTTATGAGCTGTGGAATGTATTTGATTTCTGATACTGTCAGATCTAAGTCAGTTTCTATGCTGTTTTTGTTTGTTTATGGCATGCCTTTTTTGTTAGTTTAACTATTTTATCAGATAAACTGTTTCATTGTTTATTGTCATACGGGCCAGTCTGCTGATTGCACGTATCACATGGAAGAGGTCAAAGGGCACTAGCGATTTGATTCTGTTGCATAAAATAACAATTATTAAACATCTCATGTAAGTATTGGTTGTTTCTTTTTGCTAGTACCTTATGGGTGCAAGATTTCATCATTTCAGCTTCAATCTAACAGTTACTCTCCAAATTCTATTTCCAAAATCGAAGTTCTTTTCTTTCTTTTCTGCCATTTCCATTACATTGACGGACGGTGGACGGTTGCTTCTCTGCAGGCAGCGGCTCATCTTTCTCGCATCTCCCTCCTCTTTCCCCCCCCCTCTCCCCTCCTTGTCACAAGAATGCGTCCAACGTATTCTTTAATGGCGACAAAGTCGCTGAGTAACGTCAGCCAGGCCCTTACTACCGTTACCAAACCCACCGCATCAGCCAACACTACCGCCGATGAAGAGACCGCTCTCATTTCCAAGGTCGATTGATTTGCTAACAATGAGTTCTTTTCGACGGAGGCGTATTCATATGAATCGGGAAGGAATTACTACGGTGAACTTGAAAAGAAATAATGTCTTGTCATGTAAAAGTATGCCTATAGAAGATGTTTAAGGGTTACGTCATCAAAGGGAACCGCGGATCTTACGTGGTGGATCGGCTGCTTGGCGAGGGCGGCTTCGGCGCCGTGTATCGGTGAGGCCTCGGTTATCAGTGCAAGGCTGCTAATCTAGTTTGAACTCGTTGAGAGTGACGGACGAGAAGAACGACCAGTTGGCGTACGCATTGAAGATCGAGAAGAAGAGCGCAAAGTGCAAGGACCCCAAACTCAAGATGGAAGTGAGATGAAAACCAATGAATCTACCGTTCCTCTTAAGCAGATTGCGTGAAAGTTTTTGAAAAGAAGCAAAGATTGAGGGTTACATGAAAGTCGTGACTGGTTCTACTTTGTGGTCATGGAACTGCTCGGCAGCTCCCTCTCCGAACTCAAGAGACAAATGGCCAAGAAGGTCGTGTGAGGAGATCAATATCGCAGAAGCAGCTAATTGGCATGACAAGTAAGGTGTTCCCACTGGCGACGGGACTGGCGTTGGGGAAGCAGTGTCTGGTGGCGGTGGAGCAGCTGCACCGCGTCGGCTTCATTCACCGCGACATCAAACCGGCCAACTTCGCCATCGGCCGCGGAGAGAAGAAGACTTTTATCCGTCTGGCTTACTTTGAAGAAGAAGAAACAAAAAATGTCATGTTTCTCGATTTATTGAAAGACATTAAAATTGTAAATTTAGTTGAAAATACATCTGGATGGAAAATGTTGTAAAATGAGAATCTTTTGCGTGCGTTTTCCAAGGTCTGTTCAGATCTACATTCTCGACTTCGGCATCTCGCGCCGTTTCCTGAACAGCAAAGGCGTGCTGAAGACGCCGCGAGAGAAGGCTCGCTTCAAGGTTGTCTCCACCAGACAAAAGAGAAGATTGCTAGAAAAGACAGTTTGTCTTGCAGGGAACGATAAAGTTTGCTCCCCTGGCCTGCCATCGCAATCAGGAACTGTCTACGAAGGACGACGTGGAGGCCTGGTTCTATCTCCTCATCGACCTCGTCAACCCGATGGGTCTCATTTCGATTCAACTCTTCTTCTCTCTAATTTATGATACGAAAGCTGAAAGAATGCGTTGCTGGCCTTCCGTGGAGTCGCATCCGCGACATCAACGAAGTCAAGAACATCAAGGAGCGTTGTCGAACCGGCAAGGGCAAGGTCAAGCGTCTTCTCATAATCATAGCCTCTTCTCATAATCTTTCCTTGCACAGGATCGTCTCTTCGTGGAGATGCCGTCCGCGGTCGCCTCTCACTTAGGCCAAGTTATGGCTTATTTCGATGGCCTGAAGTACGTGGACATCTCCCTCGACTACGACTTCCTCCACTCCAGCATCAGAGACGTTTGTCTTTTCTATCTTAAACATGTACTTTTTATTGTTGAATTTTATTAAATTGCAGTCAATCACTTCCGTGGGCGGCAGCCAAACGCTAGTCTGGGAGACGGAGCCGGATATCGTGTGCTGAGGGTCCGAGAGGAGAAAGGGAGACTTCTCCTAGAGCGTTCATTTCTGCAAGGCGAGCATCTCCACTGCCCCTTGCGTGACTTGTTCAGTCCCGATTTTCGGCCTTGCCCTTTTCTAACGCGAACTTTGCAAGTCACGACGCCGAATAAAGTTTTTTCGTGACTAATTTTTGTTTTTATTCAAGATACATATAAAAGGTAAACAGTATACAGCAGAGATCATTAATTGCAATATATACAAGTATAAATATTTTATGAAATGTCTGGCATCTTCTGCTGGACTCTCACTTCCAATGCCTTAGCAGCATGGCCAAGTTGGCAGAGTGCACGAATTGAAAGAGAACAAAGAGCAGCTTCCGGCAGTGGCGGTTGAAGAAGCCGTAGACTCCACTCGCCAGGAGAGTCGACACTCGTCGCATCTCTCGTCGCTCAAAGCACGGATTAAATAGCTTCTTTTAACCAATAGTAATTTTGTTTATAATCTATGATGACGCACTGGCCGACTGTGGACGGCGGGCATCTGCAGTGCTTGCTCATTCAGAGACGCCGAATTCGCTACGCTCAGCGACTTCCGATAGCTCCTGCTGTTTATTTTAGATTGCCTTCTAGTCGTAACTCAAAATAATGATAAGGTAGTCGGAGAAATTGATTAATCCCCTAACCGTATCGCCGTCCTCCCATCGTCCAACCCTTGCCTGAGAATCCTTCGTCGTGGCAGCTGAGTGAAGAGCATCACTGAGATAACGGCCACAATGATTATGATGATCTCGAGAAGTACGTAGACACCTGTATGAGGAAATTGTCACAAAACCAGTAATGCAGAGCATGCGAGTTATCACCCAGCACAGGGAGATCGTGCGACTTGGGCACGTGATCAGCGAGCATTCCGAGGATTACTGTAAGCGACATCATCGTTGCGAGACCGAGGTTGACCTAAAAAAACTGACAAGTATCAATGAAGAAAAAGGTATGTACTGACAGCATTTCCGATTAGGTCATCCTGTTGAGAGAGAAAGAGGCCAACGACGATAAGGCAGCCGAGCAGATGAGACGGGACAATGAACAGCTTCACCCAGAATTCAGGGCTGCGCTTGAGGGTCAGAGGGTAGTAGACCTGCTCAGCGCATAGAGTAATTGACCTACTCGTTATATTAAGACAACCAATTAAAAATATGAGATGGAGGACGTACGACGTGAATGTTGTGTGGCGGGCCATACATAATGTTCGATACAATTTTTCCGCTCAAAGAAATGCCCCATTCGTTCGTTCCCTAAACAGTCTGTCTAGCATGGAATTGTTAAGTATACCATAATAGTAAAGATTAATTTCGTTGAGAACTACTGGATGGTACACCTTCTTTACTTACCCTAACGATACAATCACTGCCTAGTTTTGGTTCTGTACGGAGTTCTTCGGGCAGATAACGGTGCGTGAGAAAGCATACGGCACAACTTTGCGAATCGAAAGGAAACTTTGTAACCTTCAATATACTCAATCAAAATAAATTCCGAATTTTTATGGAAATGATAAACCATCAGAATGTTTCAAAGATAACATTACTCAAAAATATTAATTGTGAAAAATAAGATCGATAATCAGATCTTGATATAACGGACATCAAGGCTGCATGTGTAATCGACAACTTCTGCGTGAAGAGAATAAATATGGCCCGTATTGTTTATCTTAAAATAGCAATATTTTTCTAAAAGGAACTCGGGAAAATAGGTAGAAAAGGCTTTCACCAACTTCCACGAAATGTCTACCTGCCGGGGCGACGCTGCCAGAGCTGGAACTAAAAACAGTTAGGTATCATGAGTATGAACAATGCTGGACGTTTGTGTGCATGCATTGTGCCTCTTTTTCAGATTTTGAATGCGAGTTAATCAGCTGACAAACGCGTCCGATTTTGAAGTCGAATAAATAAGTAAACAATATCAACGTAAATATATGCATCCAAATATCAGGTGTTGCTAAAGTAGAACTGAAATACTTTCTAGGCTCTGGCTACTTTTCTGACCTCTCGCACGAGCTGATCGGCGGTGCCCAGATCTCGTCTGCAGCAATGTAGAGATGATCAATTCCTCCGTAATTGGCTGGGTTCCAGGAGAGACGGCGGTCACGCCAGCCATGCAAACAAAATCGGTTAAAAGTTATACATAAATAACGCCACAATTCCAAATAGTACACACTTTTAAAGAAAAGACTCACTACTCCGTAGCCGATGACGGTGCTGAAATGCTGGCTCCGTTCCTCCTGTTCAAAGAATCTACATGCATCTCTCGGGTTGCGAGAAGACATTCAGGTTACAGATAGTCTGCTATCATTCACGTACCACTGAAGACAGGCGAACAAATTGTAACGAAAGTCGAACTATGGCTGGTCCATCTCCAGTCAGACTGGTCAAGTTAGTGCCATCAGTATCTGGGATGGCACATCTCTAATTATGAGCGAAGAATTGGCCACAAACTATGATAGACTCCGGTGTTGAACGGGCTGAGTCCCCGGCGGTAGTTCAACATGAGATCGTAGTAGAGATGCTCGTTGTGCTCGTTGAAAATGCTGTGTTGATCGAGTTCATTTCCACTGCCTATCCCGGAGGCGACTTTTCCTGCCATAAAGAACTTTTTAAATCAACAAACTGTTTTTTAACAAACCCTGATCTGCAATAATGTTAGTGACTGTCTTCGTATGGTTTGATTGGGCGAAGCTAATGGTAAGACGCAGCCAGAGGAGCAGCAGAGACTGAAGCGACATCCCAACCTTCTCGCCCGTCGCTGTCTGCATTCCCAGACATAAAGGCGGCCACCAAAGCTGCTATGGCCATCCAACCCAACTGAGCTCTCTCTCTCTCTCTCTCTCTCTCTCTCTCTCTCTCTTTCTCTCTCTAAATCTCCTCTAAGCCTATGCTATTTATGTCAGTCTTCTCTCTCCTGATGGCGAAACTCGAATGAAATGTAGCACGCCCTTTCTCATTTTGCAAAGAGAACCCGCTGCCGTAGGCTTTATTGACTTTGCGAGGAAAAAAAAGGCACCAAAAAAAGGCAATAGACTTGCCACTTATGGTAAGAGGTCTGCACTTTCTGTTTCGTTGTTAAGAGGCTTCTGAAAAAAGGCCAAAACAGTGTTAGCTTATGTATGTATGATGGTCCATAAATGAAGAGTATCGCATATATCATTAGTCTTTAGTCGCCCCAACCCTCTCTCTCTGTAGATTGCTGTAATGGTTGAAATGGAGCAATTCGGAGTTCTTCCGAGTGGTTTTCATGCTTTCATCGCCGTGTTCCCGTGTTCATTCTCTACTGTCTAAGAATACTCGCGCTCTCTTCATTATCATGACGATGAAGTCATTAATGCTGATGTCTCACCACACAACACAGCACATGACGGTAGGAAACACAAACACAGGAGGATGCACAAAGACACACGCACACACAACACACAACTCACGGTCAGCACCCTGCCACTCCTGTCTCGTTTCACATAATCATGCTCACAATCAGTCTCTAGCCTCCTCTCACTCTCTTAACCCTCATGCTCTCTCTCACTCTCTCATGGTCTGCATCTCTCATCTCACGTGCACTTTCTCTTCTTGCGCATAGATCTCTTCTTGTCAAAGCAGCCGTGTCGCTGAGTGAGCACAATTTACAAAGAGAGAGACAGCCCATAGAGTTGAGAGAGAGAGAGAGAGAGAGAGAGAGAGAGAGAGACTGGGAAAGTGAGAGTGAAAGAACAACGTTTTTAGTAAGAAAAAAAGTAAGTTCGCCGGTGCCCTCCTTCTTTACCTCCCCACCTTCTCTTCAAGTCACTCCTTCTCAGTCAGGACATGGAATTGAGCGCAGCTAAGGAGTGATAAGGAATCCAACCTTTTTCCCGCTTTGTTCTCTTTGAATCTTCCTACCAATTTTTTCTTCTGTTTTTTTCTTTCGCTGTCTCTCTCCCTCTCTCCTCTTCATGGACATTTCCATACTGTCCATTCCTCTTAAGCAGTTCCCGTAAAACTTATCGGGGAGTATTGTCTTGTTATGAGACTATAAATCATGTTCACATAGTAAGTCTCAGTCTCTCTTTTTCTTTGGATCTCTCTTAATTTCTCTGAATCTCACCAACTCCCTTCTTTCAGATTGCTTCTTTTCTATATTCACACATTACTAGTTCTTTATACAATATTTTTCATCAAACCGTCTATCTCTCGCATTGAATTATTATCACCTTACTTCTTCGTTATCTTACTGCTGCTGTCGGGTTTTTGTGTAAGGCCACTTTTTAAAAGAATGCGAAAAGATAGAGAGAGATACAGAGAGAGAGACAGAGAAGATAGAGAGAGCTAACCATGCAGAGAAAGAGAGAATTCTTATGTTAAAAATCCGCTTGGTATTGCACGGTAAACACTAAGCGGCTCAGTCTGTGCAGCATATTGTGCATATTATGTACATACGGGTAACAAGCTGCATTGAAGGATGTTTCACCCATTCTCTCTTTCTTTCTTTCTCTCTCTCTCTCTCTCTCTCTCTCTCTCTCTGTTTCTCTTATTCTGAATGTGACCCATTTCTCCTTTGATAACATCCAGGAATAGCTTCACTTTCTTCTTCTTCATTAAAATCGTAGAATATTGATTTACACAGCGACGCCGCTTTCTTCTTATTCGAAGGCGTCTAAAAATAGCCTTAACGAGGTATATATGAAGCCGGTTTCGGTGCCTGTCCTCCATCGATAGGAAGAATGGCCATAATCAGTGAGAGAGTAAGCGTTGCTCGACTAATCGTGTTGCCGACCTTGCAGAGCGTGTCTTTGAAAGGCCAAGCTATTTAGCTAATTTGTATTTTGTCATTCTTTAATATCAATAATCATCTCCTTGGTAGAGTTAGTGGTGGATCAAAGAGTTTCATGGAAACAACTTTCATGAATATTTGTATTTATTGGTGGAAATGACGATGTCAGCTCTCTATAATATCGCCGAATCAGATAAGATACTTCTGTGAATCAGAAGACTCGATAGCTTTGATCCACCGTCATGTTTTGATAGATTCCAATCAAGAAAGGGGAGAATTTAGCCGCACTGAGAGAGAGAGAGGCTATGCATCAGAAGTAAGGAGTAGGAATGTACATACATACATACATACATCAAAGCGAGCCGAGAGTGAGCAGTCCCAGTGAGAAAGAGAGATAGAGAGAAACAGAGAGAGAGTAATGAAGAAGAATTGGGGGGAGAGGAGCTATCATATGATATATGAACTAGCCAAATTAGATACATTGTAACACCGACGGCATGTACCTCATCTAGTCAATACTCAGATTCCTTTGCCATTCGATACTGAAAAGACTTGGTAGAACTAGAGGGTGCGAGAGAGAAAGAGAAAGAGAGAGAAAGAGAGAGAGGAATGGAAGGAGATTCTCGCGAGAATGATCTGCTGCCATGAAAGTATTGTGTTGACTGCTGCTTGGCCGAATCGCATGGTCATGTTCTGAATGTATCTGAATGTAGTGTGTCGCCTCTCCCAGTGTAACTTCTTTTTTCATCTTCACTCTTGTACATATTTTTCATGCGCTGTAACTTGTCTTCATTTTTTGCTACTAATTATAATATAAAGTTGCATGGAAATGCAAAAATGCCTAAGTATGGGCTGAGAGAGGATAATAATATAATCCATACTACATATTTACGTTAGTTGAAGAAGCGAGCAGACTTTGTGAACGAGTATTGGAGTCCATATAGATCTTTGTCCCCTGTTAACCACTCTGTGATTTTATTCTTTCTCTGTCTCTCGCCTCTTCCTCTCCCTCGCGTCCCTCACTTTTCTCTCGCCCTCGATCGCTCTCTATCTCCCTACCTCTCTGTCCTTCTCCTCTCTCTCAATTTCTTTCTTTCTTTCTCTCCTTTTCTCTTCTCCCTTATCCCCTGTACTCATCGTGGTTCTTCTTTCCATGGCCTCCATTTCTCGCCCATTCTCTTCCTCATTTCGTCGCTTTCATTCTGATCTTGGTGTTGAGGAATTTTTCGGTTTTTCACAGAAAAAAAGTGTTTTACTCTTCATTTTCTCGTTCCGTGTTCGCCCTTTTTGTCACGGTTCTTTTTGTGGGTTCACTCATTTAATCTCGAGCATCTCTTTTCCTATGCGAAATATTTCTCACATTGTCTTGTTCTCCGTCCCCGTCTCTTTTGGCGTCCATTTTTCTCCCTGTCGCTTGTCTCTCTCTCTCTCTCTTATTTCTATTTTCTCTGCCTGTCTGCCTTTCTCTCTCTCCTCCTCGTTAGTCTTCTTCCATGATTGCACGTCGTCTTCAGCAGTTCGTTCACATGGGCTTTCGCAGACATCTGAACTCTCCCATTTGTCTGCTTTCTCTAGACAGTCATTGTCTCTTTCTCCATTTGGTCTCAGTTTCCTTTCTTCTCTCCCCTTTTCCTCTTTTTTTTTTGCTGACTTTCTTTCTCTCTTGAATCCTCTTTTTCGCTTATCTCTCTTGATTATCATATCTGTTCCTTTTATCATCGTCTTCATATCTCTCTTCCTTCTCCCACCGTTATCGCTGCTCCATCTCTTTGATTGGCTATGCCTATCACCGTCATTGTCTCATGGATTCGCTTTGCGGAAAAGAAGAAAGAGAGCGAGAGAGGGAAGAGAAAGAGTAGTGAGTGCGATGAAGAGAGAGAATGGGGTAGTGAGGAGAGGACCCTGTGCATGCTTCCTTGTTATCTCTGCGTCTCTCCCTTATCTGTAAGTCTCTCTCTGCTACACTCCATTTCTCACTGCAATCAACTGTCGCCTGATAGATCCAGTCCATCTCTTCTCTAACACTTCACCCTCTCCCAATATGCATTGGTCTGCATATTCCATCTTCTTCTTTATTCCACTATTCGCATTCCTTCTATCGTTCCAAATCTTCTGGTATTTCATTCTCTCTCACTATCTTCAGCTCTCCGACTCTCTCTCTCTCTCTCTCTCTCTCTCTCTCTCTATCTCTCGTTCTATTTAGATGAAACACTGTTTTTGTCTTTCACTCTCTTACAGCTCCTCTTGCTCCTTTTTACCAGTCCTTTCACTCACTCTCCTCTCTACTCTCTCTTTCCCTTCTCTCTCTCTCTCTCTCTCTCTCTCTCTCGTTCTTGCCCCTCTCACTCTCCAACTCATTCTCTCTTCTTCTTCCTACACTGAGCTACTGTGCAGCGGCACCCGTCCTAAAATGGAGGGCGAAGTACAAATCCGCCTACATCCCGCCCTTCGTCCACCCTCTGCTTCTCTCTATCTCTCTATCTCTCTCTGTTTCTCCTTCTCTCTCGTTATCACCTTCTCTAAATCCCAATCCCTCCTCATTATCTGTTTATAAGTACTTTGTCTGTGTACAACCTTCCTTTTGCAGCTAGCCACTGGCCAGGCTATCTTTTTTATTGTCCGCTTCACTCACTTAAAATTCGCTGAATGCTCCCAATAGACTATTGTTCGCCAAGTACTCCTGTTACCCAGTCACATTTGTTCGTTTCACATTGGCATAAATATTATGTGGCTGATTACAGAAGTCTCTCTCTCTCTCTCTCTCTCTCTCACTCGCCTACTGGTGCCTCTTCTCCTCCTCCTCCTGCTCTCTCTCTCTCTCCCTCTTTGTCTGACTGCGAATGCCGCACCACTCGATGCCGTCTTCATCGAACGGTAGTGGAGGGAGCAGCAACGGCAGCGGAGGGTGCCATGGCAATGGCCATGCCAACGGGGAAATCGAGCAGTGCAGAGGTATCTTCTTTCTTTTTCTTATGATAAAACGATATATATTTTGAGTCAACTGTGATGAGCTTGTGATCAGAATGTTTTTCAATGTAATTTTGAACGATAGACCAAAGGTGGTGACCGGATGTTCAGTGTGCGGTGACTCGCCTGCGAAGATGCACTACGGAGTGCTGGCCTGCTTCGGCTGCAAGGGATTCTTTAGACGCACGTCAGTCATTCATTCCACTGGTTTAAAAGATAGCCAACTTTTTTTGTTTCGAAACAAGGCGCTGCCCAATTCTCTTGCAAAAGCCATAGGGAGACTGCATGCCGGTTCTTGCCTTAGGGGAGCGAAAAAAAATGCTAACCCATTGTGATGGTTGATCAGCGTGCTAAATATGGCAGGCATGAATCGAGTGACACTCAACGTAGCCACGCCCCCCTCATCGAACTGCCAACTCAATTGTGACGAAGAGACACAAATTCTTTTGTGAATTAATCTTGAAGCAGACTGTCTCATTAACTGGGTGCACTATGAGTACATCTTGAAGTCTGTCGAGGAATTTGTCAGACAATCAGTGAATGGTGAAGGTTATTGTCTGCATAGATAATCCCCTTTAATACCAGAGATTATAATCGGAGTGGTTTAGTGCTTTTCCGAGCAGTAAACTTGGGAAGTCTGAATGGAGACGGTGAAAGATGAGAGGTCAGGGAGGATGGATGCTGGACAGAGCAGGCTGACCTGCGGTAGTGGGAGAGTCAGATGGTAATCGACTATAAATAACAAAGCTGCATATACCTGTAGATGGCTCGTAAAAAAGAGCAAAAAAGGGACTCTGAAGGGATACTGTGTTGAAAAGAAATTAAACTACTCGAATTGCTAATATTTATCGATGATGGAGTTAGCCAGTATGTTAGGTTGGAGAGAAACGGATAATATGAGAGTGAGAGAACTGGGAGACGGTGAGGAATGTGAATTACGATTAATCCGCTTTGCGTGGCGTATTCTGTGGTGGAAGTGAAGAAGGCTATGATATATTCATTCATGTAACAATGTCTCAGATTTTAGTTCATTTGTTGAAAACCGCTAAGTTAGGCATATTTTGAGTAATTATTAAGGCAATTAGTGATTAGTTATTTACAACTCTCTCTCACTATTTCTTTCTCTTTTTCTCTCTCTCTCTCTTTCTCTCTCTCTCTCCTAATAAACGCACAAGGGAGAGCAGTAATAGAAAGAGTCATAGATGGCACCCACTTCCTTGGTGATTCCGGTTTCCCTTCTCTCCGCGATGAATTGTGGAGATGTTTCGCGTGAACGGAGAGGTGGTTCGAGTTCGAAAAGTTTGTGTGCGCACCATTCTTCTCTCTATCTGTTTATCTCTTTCTTTTTCTCTCAGTCGCTCTCTTGCTCTCTCTTCTCTCTCCCCTTTCTTGTTCCCGTTCTATCTCTCTCTCTATTCCGGTCTCTCCTGATGCTATCATGAGACCTCTCTCGCCGCCATCCTTGGAACACTGCATATTATCAACGCAGTGAGAAATGTTACGCAAAATAATTGCACACATTTTATGGAGTTTATATGAAGAGCAAAAATGGAAAGCTTACTTGGCCACGATATTTAACCAAAGATGTATGGCAAAAGCGGTTGCAACATAAATGGATACATAACTGAATGAATTCATGTGCATAAGCAGTAGCATTCCACTTCTGCGTGTAAGACAGTCCTCCTTTCCTTTCTAGCCTGAAGCGTCCGACGGAGTACACGTGCCGCTATGCGGGAAGTGCCTCGTGGACCGCCATGAACGGAACTCATGCCGCTTCTGCCGCTTCAAGAAGTGCATCGAAGTCGGCATGGATCCGAAAGGTACATACCCCCTTTTATTTCGTCTTGCATATATGTGTCTGTATGCATCTAAACAATGTTCTGAAGTGTACTCATAACTGACGTGCTGCAGCCGTTCGCCCCGACCGCGACGCGACTGGCCGTCACTTTGGCGGCCGCGCTGCAGCACGACGCGCGCGAGCCGGCAGCGGAGACGCGGCAGCCGGCGGACTCGGCGCGAGTGTCGCGGAGCCCGACTCGCAGTGCGACGCGGAGTGGGCCAGGAAGCTGCCCGTCGAGATGCGCACCACTCTCATGCAACTCATGAACATCGAACTCATGGTTAGAGGAGTCTCTCTCTCTCTCTCTCTCTCGTCTCTTCTATTTAAACTATCTCTCATTCTTGATTCATCTACCTTATATTTTACGACAATCCCCCTTCATTATTCTTAATTTGCTCTACTTTTCCGGTGACGGGTGGCGATGCCTCAGGCGAGAGTGGCACTTCCCTCTATCCTCTTCCGATCCCTTCACTCCGCCAGCTCCTCGAGGATCCTGGTGTCCTGGATGCACGGCGCACTGAGGTTTCTTTTTTGCAGAGAGAACGTCCTCCAAATTATATTATAACTGCATAGATTTCTTTTCTTCTTTTCTTCCTTCTGAAGATGCGCTACGATGCGTTTGTCCGAGTGGAGCGCAGCGAATTGGTGGCCGTGGCCCACCGCGCGATCATCGCTGCCGTCGACTGGGTCGACCATCTCTTCGACCTCATCGACGCCCACTCTCTCCACGACAAGGTCTGCTTATTCCTTCATTCCTTCATTCATATCTACATGCATTGCGAAGTCTGTACTTGTGCTCTCCAGATAGTTTTTTTTTCCATTTTTCAACGCATTTTTCCTTCTTTCATATTTAGAATATTAAACGAGATAATGAAATATGTGACCAAAGCACTGATTATGTAGAGATGAGCTGCAGATGCTGCTGGTGAAGAATGGCTTTTCCTCCCTCATGCTGTTCACGGCCTGCCAAGCGACTGCAGCTGCTCGTGGTCCCTTCTCCCGTGATCGCCTTCATCTCTGCAACTTTGGCTACGTGCCCAGAGACATCGGCTCAACCTACGAGGAACCCTAGTGGGCCCATTTCAAAGTTATCACTCAATGGCAATGAAGAGAGACAGGGAGAATTATGGAGATGAATGAGTGTGACGAGTAGTCAAAACGGAATACTGTATGCAGTCATCTCGGCGGCCGCGTCGTTCCTCGTGCAATAGACGAATTGGTCGAGCCTCTTCGAGCCATTCATCTCAAGGAAGAAGAAGCCGTTCTCTTCAAGGCAATCATCATTCTCAATCCACGTTAGTGATGCCTGCAAATCATAAGATTCCGCGTTCTTTGCAATGTTGCGATTTCTATCTGATTTTAAAACTACACAATTAATATACGTTTGTAACAGTAATTACAATATGAAGAATGGTGTGTTGCAGAGCTGCGCGGTCTCTCGCAAGACGGAGCAGAAGCTGTGGCTGATCTGCGAGATCGCATTCAAGAGACGCTCTATCATGTCGTCAGGGAAACACATCCGAAAGAGGTTCTGTTCATTTCTAATTGTCCTTTAAAATTATTGTTCATGGGAAATTTGTTCAGGTTGCCTCGTCGCGTTTCGGCAACATTCTCCTTTTCCTGCCGTCTGTCATGGTTTGCTATTTATTTTTTTAAAGAAAACTTTTGTACACAATTTTCGATCTTTACACAATTGCGTATATTTAAGATCCTGGGCAACATGATCTGTGAGAATCTCAGCTTCGTCAATTCGTTTGGTCAAATGGTGGATCCACTTATGAAGGATGTTCTGGCGGAGATTGAAGATGGAGACGAATTGAATGGAAATGTAATGAACACCGAGGAGGTTGGTAGGAAAGTCTTATTTACCACATTAAACGAAGGACATACATATGTTCGTACATATTTATTCATGTACATACATACATATAATTTTAATACAGCTATTTTTGCGCAGTATCTTTCGTTGAGTAGAGTTAACACAAGCCGATAGAATTAATTGCAATCAGACGGAGAACCGTGACAGCAGCTGCAATGGGAGCAATGGCCTTCCCCATTCGGACTCGTGCTCTTCACTCGACTCACTCACTTCATCCTCTGCTCATTCCGTCTCCTCTAACACTTCTTCGAATGGCTCAGGAGTACAGCCAATTACATACAAGTTCGTGCCTCTTTTTCAATTATTGTTTTCTTCGAAATATCATGGATCATGATTCGTACGTTTAATTCCTGGGTTAAGTTTAATTGTATTCCTAGTTACTCGTCACCGTCGCTTTCGTCATTGCAACAGCCGATTCCTCAGCAACAGGATCTGATGTCTTCTCCCATGAATGCTGCTTCTTCTTTGCCGAATCTCGGACAGATTCAGGTTTTTTGAAGCTTCTCTTCCTTTCGTTACGAAAATAGTTGTAAATTTCAATAAAACGTGTTTTACTCAACAATTCCTGTATAGGAGAGTGACCCCGACTACAACCTCACGCTGACTCCCGATATGTTCAGTGGCATGAGACAGGTTTTAAATTTGTCTGTTTTCGACTTTTTTTTATACAAACTTATTTCTAACCTATAACTACAAGTTTAAGTTGAACTCAATACATACTGTAGGCGATGGGCGTGCCGTCGACAGCAGAACAACAAATTGCCGAGCGATCTCGCACTCCTCCGAACTCTCCCGACCGGCCCACCTTCTACATCGAAGCGGCTCGACACAAATTTGCCGTCTCGCAAGCGACGTTCGATCGGTTTGCCCTATTAGTTTCTTCTGTCAAACTGATCATTCTTTTGCCAATAGATATTATTTGATATAATTGTAAATACTCTTGCAGTTACACGGGAATCGGCGTGCAGCAGAGCGGTGGCTACTCGAGCCCTCCCATGATGGGGCAGCCACCGCCACAAGCACTCGCGAAGAGCAACTCGCTCCCTCAGCACTACGCTCAGATGTGCGAGCAGGGTGGGCAGCAGCAGTGGTCGGCGGAAGGACAGGGCGGAGGTGACTCCATGGACTATGACGACTGCAACTCGCCTCAGGGATACTATTAAGGGGAGAGTGGACACAAATAATACTGGCTAGGTAACATATACAACTCTATTCACACATTTATCCATCTACACGCTAATTATTAGCTTAATTGAGAACACGAGTTTAATCCAAAGCAAGAAAATGTAGATTGATTACAAAACGCACTCAAAATTCTCGACGAGTATCCCTGTACTTGCCCTGACGACAGAAAATAACAGATTATGTGAGTGCATAATAAACATTCGCAGCTCTATTATGTTTTCATGTTGTCGTTCTACTTTTTTTTTTAAATCACTATCATTTTTAAAGCTCCATAGCACTATTGTTGTTGCTGTCTTTTACTACATTCGTTGAGTACAATGCATAAGTTCTTTTGTTTGTATGTTTAATTCTTCCAGCCCATCAAAGACCAAATTGATATTTCGTAACAATAATGCGTATTCTTTCTCCATGAATTTCACTCAGTCTAGATCAGTTCCTTCTGCTCATCCTTTCTTAACTCACTTCGATCCGCTCTCCTCGTGTTTGCCTGGTCTGAGATTCCTTTTCGATTCGTGTCTTTCCGTCATTGTCTAATGCATTCCACTCCACATTTGCTCATCGTCAGAGACCTGCTTTCCCTTTTCCTTTTCCGCCTTAAATCTTTGTCGCGAATAAACAAATAAAAAACATTTTCAATTAGACTCCATTGCATTCTAAGAGAGAATATTGGGCCGCAAAGCTGCATTAACATGACCGATCAAGTTCAACGAGTTTTTCTTTCCAATACATTGCCGTTCTACATTAATTTGGACTATAGTTGCTTGCTAGGGCAACACTGGAATGTTGGAACACAAGTGGAGACGCGAGAAGATAATGTGTATTATATATATAGCGCTGGGAGATGGTATACTTTCGTAAGAGCAAAGAGAATAGAGCAGATATATTTGTTATTTAATTATAGTAGATAGTATGATACTCTTCTTAAGTGAGATATCTTCATCAAAACGACAACTATGTTGGGTATTAAGCCGGATCCTGCGTAAGGCGAAAACTCAAACATTTCTCAATTCTTACTTGAACGGCGGCCTGGTAAATGCAATAAGCAAAATGTTGTGCTTTTGCTGCCGAGAATTAAGCAGCTTGGAAAGAAAGTTTTTCCGCGAGATATGTCCATAGGCTTTTGTTATGTACTCTTCCTTTTCCTCTTAGCTCTCTCTCTCTCTCTCTCTCTCTCTCTCTCTCTCTCTTTCTCTCTCTAAGTATACAATCTCTTTAGCGCCTCACAATACAAGCACATTCTTGAATTAGTACGAAAAGAAAAAGTAGCGCCGATGTCCCCATTTAGCAATTCCTACGTTTGGTTTCACATTTTTTAAAACCAGAATGCGATTTCTGCATTTCATACCATTCAGGCACTCTAAAGTGCAATAGTTGGTAGTTTACCTTCTCAATCTCTCTCTTTCTCTCTCTTACTGTCTCTCTCCTTCTCTTTCTCTCTCTCTCTCTCTCTCTTCCGTTCTTCGTGGTGCCAGGTAGTTATGAATTCATACGTAAGTTGATCAGTTGACGATCTACTGCTTACGTTCGGTGTATGGCCGACAAAACTTCGCACTCACCGTTGCTCTCTCTCACGGGATAATGCCCCAAGCGTGACTTGAACAGGGCGGCGGAACGCGTTCTCAGTCTCTCCATATATGGCATCTCCCTCTCTCTCTCTCTCAATCTCTCACATTATAACTCTATCTTTCTCGCGCTCTCATCCTCACTCTCTTTACATGCCTCGTAGCCTCGTTCCAAATGCCAAATTGAGATGCACCAGGCAGAGGAAGCAGTCCAATAACACTCTCCTCTGGTTTCCTGCCAATGATTATGCAAATGGGACGTTGACTTGTCGTCCAGCCCGCGCCTTCTCACTCAAAACCATCCACTCTTGGGGCAGAAAACTCGAGGCTCATTTTACTCCGTTCTCTTCTTCTACTTGTTCATATTTACTGTTCCATAACGGGCAGAATGGCAATGGACAAAAGCTATCCATTATCAGATACAAGACTCTTTCGCAATTGCAAAGATAGAAATCTTCATCGTTAGACAGATGGCAAGCGTGTCGTTTCCAGCTGACGAGTGGAAGGGGAGCTGCTGAGCGGGAGCGGGCGAGAGCTCGGCGCTCTTGGCAGGCAGTTTGCTCGGACTTGCCGCCAAAACTTTCTCTTCGTATTGGCGGCAAGTTTGAATCTGCCGCCCAGATCTGAGTAAGCAATGACGGTGACGTACACGGGAGACGTCGGCAACGCGACCGTGCGCGCCTTCTGCCGGCTGCTCTGGAGATGGAAGGGATCGATTTGGAAGGTCTATTTTTAAAATCTATTTTGGAGGGAAAAATTAAATAATTCTTTGAGGCTGTCCACATTGAACTGATCGCGTGGCTCGTTGCGTACTCCATTTTGGCACTCAGCTATTATCATGTTCTCAACGAGAGTCAGAAGAGGTAAGGGGGATCTTTCTGTTTCATCGCTAAAGAAGGAAGGCACTTGCAGAGTATTCGAGAATCTCTGTGTTTTCTTCATGAAATATGCGGACTTTGTTCCGATCACTTTCATTCTTGGTTTCTTCGTCTCCCTCGTCATCAGTCGCTGGTGGTCCATGTTCGAGAATCTCGGCTGGATCGATATGTAAGTTCCAAAGTATACACACAAAAATGTTTATAGAAATGGAAGTCAGTATCCTTGGTGACCTTAATTTATTAGTCCTGCAATGTACGTTGCTCACCACATCCACGGAGACGACGAGCACGGAAGACTGCTCAGAAGAAACGTCATCCGACATCTTCTCTTCTATCAGGCATCTCATCATTCATTTCACTTCCCCCGCCGGATCACAAGTGCTTGTTAGGTGCTCGTCTACCGTGATATCAGCGTCTGCATCCGGGAGCGCTTCCCCACACTCGAATCGTGTGTTGATGCAGGTGAGGAGAGGGTGACGAATTGGATTAGAGTAAAGGAGAGGGAGAGGTAGAGAGTCAAGAAAGGGATGCAGAAGAAGAGAAGAAGGGAAAGAAAGAAGGAAAGAAAGAGGGAAGTGGAACTCGAAAGGACTTGTTCTCACAGCCTGTGCTTGAATATGTCGACAGCTTGAGGCTATCTGACCTTGGATGAGATGAGTGCCTTCATGCGAATCAACTCTCGCTTCCCTCAATACTGGACTCCTGTCAACTGGATCATGGCTTGTCTCCGGAAAGCACTGGAAGAAGGGCGCATCCGGTCGGACAAGGAGATCGAGGATCTGCAGAGGGTTCTTATTTCTTTTGTCCAGTTAAAATTCTATAAACTGTTTTCCATAGCGCGTAATGGACTTTCGCAACAATCTCGGAAGCCTTATCGGCTATGACTGGGCGCCGATTCCTCTTCTTTATTCACAAGTTGTTTCGCTAAGTGTCAGGTTGGAGTAAGCATTTATAGGTGAATTAAAGGTAGAATCTTGACAAGAAATACGTTTCCCTCCCATATATTTATTATTTATATACTGTCCTTCTTCAGATTATACTTTATCATGGCACTTCTAAGCCGTCAAAATTTGGAAAATGCAGTGGAGGCGTCGTACCTTCCGCCTGTTAGTCTCTCTATCAGAATTTTCAAAGAGAGTTTCATTGAAAATGTCACTTCGCTAATTGAAAGGTAAAATAACTTCAGATCAACATTTATGTGCCAATTGTATCAATCATGCAGTTTGTCTTTTTCGTCGGCTGGCTCAAGGTTAATTAACAATAACAATATTTCACTTTAAAATACATACATATGTACATTTCTGTAAAAAAAAAACAGCAGACTATTCCTTCAAGTTCGTTGCAAACAGAAAATTCAAGTAATGGGCAGGTGGCTGAAGCCCTCTTGAATCCATTTGGTGGTGACGACGATGACTTTGAAATCAATTGGCTTCTCGACAGAAATCTCGAGGTTTAAGATCTTTCCAAGTGCATATATTTAAAACGAAAATATAACATTATTAGAAAAGAAAATGATAACAAATTGGATGTTTGGGTTGGCTACATGATCCTGGAGGAGCGAGAGGCAATGCCCCTGGTCAAAGACAACTTCTGGTCTAGCGAGGTCATCTATCCCTTCTACTCCGAAGCCACCGTCAACCGCATCAACAATCCGATGGTCGGATCCGCCGTCACCAGCATGAAGTTGGTGCTCGCCCTGAGCAGCCTGCTTCTCAATAACATCTTGTTGATTGAGATGCCAGCCAGCTGATTCCGTTCTGATGCTTCCACGGACGACAAACGATGAGGATGAGATGATGAAAGGAGGGCCAAGCACTCACAGCAACACGGGAGCCATGAGAATCGCCTCCTCTCTCAACGGTCGCCTCTCTAAGCTGCGGAACTCGCTATACTCTCTCGACAGCGGAGGTCTTTCCTCTTCCAATTCTCACGCAAAGAAGGATGTCCGATGGGTTCGGTCGTGGCAAGCAAAGAAAGACATAAAAAATTGATTCGGGACAGAAATCAGGACATCCTTCTCTGTATCCATGTCATTGCTATGTACATACATACATACATATGTAATTCTTTTGGAAAAAGTGTAGAAGAAAAGAAGAAGCAATGCAGAGGATGTTGTTGAATGTCGCGCTGGTTAGAGCGAGCATCGTTTTACTCTCGCCAGCCCCGTCAGTGGCGGCGTCTCCCTGCCGGACAAGAGGAGGAATTCGTTGACCACCGTCGGAAGCATCTTCCGCTTGCACACCTCTCCCTCGGTGACGCCCTCCCCGCAGCCACTCTCCTTCTGCAACTTCCATGTCTGTCAAGCTAGCTGAATTTGACTGCGTTCAAAGAATATTAATTTTACATACCTTTGTACAGTACCGCTCAATTTCCTTGGAATCAAATTTGCGCAGTGTCGATAAACGCAAGCAGACATTGCGCCACTTTGGTATCAACGGAAGATTTTCAAGGCGTGAAACCTGGCAGTCGGGATATTATTGGCATGGTAAAACCTTGATTATGGTAAAACTAGAGTGCCTGAAGGCAAAGCGATATGAGTTTAACGAGGAACGCAAGATTTCGTCGGACATTTTCTACCTTTCCCAGTTCAGAAAGTTGTTGAGCGGTACTGTATGTATACACCATGAAGTATGTATTGCGTCATTTATATTTTGATAATAATCTAGGAGATGGAAAACGGCCGTCTCCCCTCCACTGAGAACAGCGGCTACAAGAGCTGCTCAACGCAGAAGCTCGATGAAAGTTTCTATGTTTTCATAGAAATCAAGCACAATACTTTTTCGATTCTGAACAAGGGTGTCAGCTGAAATTGAAAATACGTGAACCATTCCAGGTGCTAATCGAAGAGGAAATGGAGCGCCGCCTTAGCCACGCCTTCCACAGCGGATCGGTGTCGACTGAGAGAAGCGAATCGATCAAGGAAGAAGATCTCACTCCGATTAAGGAATTTGACACCAGTGATCTGAAGCCTGCGTGACGTCACTCGAATGTTGCAGCCGATCCTCTGCCGAAACGATGCTTCAAAGCGCTATTTTAATGTTGATTGAGAATCAACTACCGGAGTGCTTTTATATGCTATCGTCGACTTACACTACAATTCATATGATGATTGACCATGTACAAAACGAGATTATTTTGGTTGACCATGAGCGAGTCTTTTAGATGTATGATGTTATAAGACGCATTTAACTACGCATGAAAGCACTCATCATTACTAGAAACGTCTGATGTGGCTGCCCGCCGAAAATATAAACATGCCGTGTTTCCCTTGTTATGCAATGTGAACTTGCTCTACCACGGTCGGGCGATTATGCAAATGAATGTCAGTCTGATGGCGAGGGCGAGAGAAGAAGGACGGATCAATGGCTACTCAAACACTCGCCACTTGATCTCCACTGTTTTCTGCTCCATGATCAAAGCATTTTTTTTTCCTTTCGCCGACTTTTTCCGTAATCATATATGGAAACATGCTGCTTCCTCTAATAAGTGTTGCAAGTTGTAATCCTCTAACTTTATCAACAGTCTCTTTCCCTTTCATTTTGAGTATGACCGTTTCTTACACTGGCGACGTGGGCGACACTTCGATTCGCACATTCTATCGTCTTCTCTGGAGATGGAAGGGATCCATCTGGAAGGTTCTTTCGATTGTCACGTACATATCAAGTTCAATCATGGTTTGAGGCTGTCTACGTCGAGCTGTTCGTATGGCTCGTTGCCTATGGCATTCTTTCTATAATTTACAACTTTCTACTCGGCGAAGACGAGAAACGGTTTGTTCACTGCACACGCATTCAAGCTTTGTGCCACTTCAAAACATGAGGCTTCCACTTTTCCATTTTTTTTCAGAGTGTTCGAAAATGTTTGTGCCTTCTTTGCCAAATATGAGGACTACATTCCGCTGACCTTCATCCTTGGCTTCTTCGTCTCTCTCGTAATCACTCGCTGGTGGTCAATGTTCGAGAATCTCGGATGGATCGATATGTCAGAGAGAACTTTGTAACGAAGTTCACAGTATTTAATGCATAAATGAAATAGTGGAATTTTTTTGTTTGTTGTTGTCGTTGTTATAATTCACACTGATCCTTGACAGACATGATTGTGTATAATTTATAATTAAAATTAGCTTTATACTTAACTAGCGTCGCGATGTACATCGCGCACCACGTCCACGGAGAAGACGAACGTGGCCGACTCGTTAGAAGGAATCTCATTCGACATCTCCTTTTCTATCAGGTTTCAGATTTGTCTCTTTCTCTCTATCACATTTGTCCCCCTCTCTCTGTCTCTCTCGCTTCCTCATATTTCTCCTCTGATCAACTTGTCTTCTGTTCCGTGCTTTCTCGTTCTTGTTCTAGGTGCTGTGCTATCGTGACATCAGCGTATGCATTCGGAAGCGCTTTCCGAGGCTGGAGTCTTGCATTGATGCTGGTGAAGTTTAATAGTTTGTATATCTATTGCTCATTATTTGAACCACCTCAGTCTAGTTTTCTGACCAGAAAACTTTGAGGGTACATAACGGTGCACGAATTGAAGCACTTCCATCAACTGAACTCTCGTTATCCCCAGTACTGGACACCCATCAATTGGGTGGTGGCTGGGCTGAGGAGGGCAGCACTCGAAGGAAGAATCCGATCGGATAAGGAAATCGAAGACTTGCAGAGAGTTAGTCTGCTATCACTTTCGTTATCATCTAGCTAGCATCCTTTCTCAAGCGAGTCATGGAATTCCGCAACAACCTCGGCAGCCTTCTCGGCTACGACTGGGTGCCGATCCCTTTGCTCTATTCACAAGTCGTCTCCATCAGTGTCAGGTTTGTTGATATCCTGCTGACAGAACGTTAAGGCCTTTGTAAAAAGTAATGAAAAAAGTAACTTTTCCTTCAGATTGTACTTCATCATGGCCCTCTTCGGGCGGCAGTACCTTGACCACGCAGTTGAATCTTCTTTCTTGCCACCGGTATGAATATGCTTGCCGACTTTGCTTCTTCATTTGTCCTTTTAATGTATCATTTTTTGTAGATCAACTTGTACCTTCCGATTGTGACCATCATGCAATTTGTGTTCTATGTTGGGTGGCTGAAGGTCAGTGAGTGTTTATCCAAAACTTAACAAGCGTAATGTTATGTAGGCACTTCTGTTCTGAAAAAAGAAAATTGAGGCTTACATGCATAACCATTTTCTTGTAAGGTGGCAGAAGCGTTGCTGAATCCCTTTGGCGGTGATGACGACGATTTTGAGATCAACTGGCTTCTGGACAGAAATCTTGAGGTAATTCCATTCTCCTTTTACTCTCTCTCTCTCTCTCTCTCTCTCTCTCTCTCTTTTCCTCTCTCTCTCTCACTATCTTCCAGGTTGGCTATATGATTCTGGACGAGCGAGAGCCGATGCCTCTAGTGAAGGATATCTTCTGGTCTACGAGTGTGATCTACCCTTTTTACTCGGAGGCCACCATCAACCGTGTCAACAATCCGATGGTCGGATCGGCTGTCTGCAATAAGGAGTGCGGCTTTCGAGACTTTATATTATATGCCTCCTAAATTTTTGAATTAAATGATTAATTAAAAGTGTGATTTTTCAGATGCCAACCGGATGACGAAGTGGACGAGTCGACTGTGATGCTGCCGAGAACAGTGAACGACGAGGAAGAATGCATTCGGAGCAGAACCAACTCTGTCTTCGGCAATCTGAACAGCCGCATCTCGCGTATTCGGAACAGCATCTTCTACGGTGACAACAGAGGTTTGAGACAACTTATAGTGTTAAACATTGATATACATACATACATATATATGAAGTAGAGTAGTCCAAAGTGTAAATGGGAAAGGGACAGTGAAGGAGGGGCAAGAGCGAGCCTTGCGTTGAGCGCAAGAAGAAGACCAGAAGAAGACAATAAGAGGACGAGAAGAGGACGGAAGAAGACCAGCAGAGGAGGGCTCTACTGAGGAGATGGCTGCCTTGTGCACGGGTTTGGGTAGAATATCGAGAGGGAGAAGCACTGGCAATGGCAGGGAATCATTACCACAGAACATACCAACTAAGTAATGCCAGTCTAAGACGAATGAACAGCGGTCAAACAGAAATGTGCACATAATTAGAGTTGCATGATCTTTTGACATAGCAGGAATAAATTTTGCTCATTTTGATCGAAAGAGTGTATCGACTGAAATAGTTCCTTCCAGCCCCTTCCGCAGCGGCGACATCTCCGATTCCGCCCTGCAATTGTAGTGTCTTGGCCGTAGTTTCCCCCGCGGCAGCCAACAGCCTCTTCACTGCGACTGCTCCTTCGTCTCCGACTCCACAGAATCCTAACTTCTGTCCATTCCATCATTCCAATGGCCCGGTAGCATAAACTTGAAAGAACAGCAACAGCATTAATTGGCAAAATTCTTCTCAGATGGCCGATAATGAGAACGCCGACAATGACGACATGAGAAAGGCCAGTGTCCCGAAGCTCAAGGTCAGTCATCACAACACAGTAAATGTAGTCTTGGCCATGAGTTGCCCTCTAAGATCCTGCTGGAAGAGGAGGAAGAGCAGCGTGCCCCTGAGCAGGAGCTGGAGCAATTCTCCCCCGTCAGCTTCCACCTCGACTCCGACTTGGCCCAGGACACTGACTTGGATGATGATTCCATGTCCACAGCAGATGATCACAAGATGAAGCGTCACAATCGATAAGCTCTGCTTTCATGGAACTTTATAGAACTTTCAAAGATCGATTCCGTGAATCTTATACTTTTTTCTATTTTCAATGCCCGCAATGATAGCTAGAATTCTTACCAGTAATCAACTCTGCAACTGAAATATTTTCAGCTGTTTCTAATCGATCTCATTGTCAGTCAGAATAAAGCATCAGTTTCAAAAATAAATAAGTACCTTATTCATATGTATGTACATACATATTCGAAGAGCGAAGAGGAAGAGGAGATAAGTCTTCACGAGAAGCATTCCTATGCAACTAAAACAATTGAAATCAGACATTGTAATTCTTTCCAAACATCTCTTCCTTTCCAACTCCACCTCTCTCGCTCTCTCTCTCTCTCTCTCTCGTACACTCATAATTTTACTGATGTTCACTGACAACGAGCATGCATGATTGATCGAAAAATAATTGACAGAAAAAAACTTGTTATTGCATTTTGATATCGATGCTTACAGAACAAGGAGATGAATACTCGTAACCTACATACATACATGCATGCATACATGTACAAGATTTTCCTAACCAGCGTCTAGCATTAATAGAATTTAATCATTCCTTTTGCTGATCTTTTTTTTTCGAAGACTTCATATCATATGGATGGATCTATAAATTGATGGAAACTTACGGATCTTCATTTTATTCGTTTTGTTGGTCGTTTCCATTCGTTTTCGCAGTTATGTATTGCGCATCTTTCCACTTCTATCATCTAAATTGTTCTCACCTTATATAACTTCAAAACTCTTCTACTATTGCTCTTTAGCTCTTTTTCTTTCTTTCTCCATCTTTCTCACTCTTCTCTCGTTCTCTTTTCCTCTTCTAATCATTCGCATCATATCACAACATCTCGCCCGGTAGTCTCTAATGGCATGACGATGATTCCACTGAAAGTGATGAGAGAACCAAGAAAAGTCAGGCTCTCGTTCACCTTATCACTTTCAAAAGACATCTTCTTCTTCTCTTTTTTTGACTGGCTCTTTAGTGATCATTCTGTTTCTCTCTCTATTTATTTCTCCTTCGGAAACAGGTTAGCACTAGAGTGTGACTTGCAGGAGTCACAAATGAAGTCTTTATTGAACATCAATCTTATGTACCTACATATTTATGTTCGTTAAGGTCATAGCAAACATTGTTTTCGCAAGGAAGTTATAAATATGTCTGCTTTTGCGAATCTTTTCATTTCATTTCGTCTATATGTCTTGAGGTATGACGGTTACGTACACGGGTGATGTTGGTAACGCTTCTATACGAACATTCTGTCGGTTGCTTGCGAGATGGAAAGGCTCAATCTAGAAGGTTGACATTTCTTGCCATGATTCAGATAGCTTCTCCAAAGGCAAAGTAAACCATTCTTGTTGAGGCCGTTTACGTTGAGTTGCTGGCTTATATAATAGCATATGCAGTGCTGGCTGTCATTTACAATCTTGCTCTCTCTGATCAGCATCGAAAGTGAGCTTTCTTTCTGAGTATAGCGAGAGAGCTCACAGACTACTCGTGCACATTCCAGAATCTTTGAGAACGTTTGCGTTTTCTTTGCAAAATATGCCGACTTCATTCCGCTGACTTTCATCCTTGGTTTCTTCGTTACGATCGTCGTCAATCGATGGTTGTCCATGTTCGACAATGTCGGATGGATTGATCAGTTCTGAATTTATTTTTTCCAATTTTTATTTAAAATGATGGAATATTTATTTTTATTTTTCTTGTTCAACAGTACTGATTTAAAAGGGTAATGTGGAAGGCATAACTACGAGTTGTTGAGTGTTGCAATGTACGCCGCCCACCACATCCATGGAGAGGACGACTTGGCTCTTCAGAAACGTGCGAGAAGAGACGTGCGGCATCTTCTCTTCTATCAGGCACCCTCAAATATTTCCATTTATTTTTATCATAAATGTTTAATTAGTGCTATAATCTGTGAGATTCTGTAAACATATTTATTGATTGAAGGTGCTCTGCTACCGCGACATTAGCGTATGCATTCGACAACGCTTTCCTACTCTCGAATCGTGCAGTGATGCAGGTATTCTGTGATGACAGTTTCAAAAGCTATTTCTAACAATGAAAGGAGTCATGAAATCCCAGGATATCTGACCGAAGACGAGTTGAAGGCGTTCGACCGAATGAACTGCCGCTTCCCTCAGCACTGGACTCCTATCAATTGGGTGATGGCGACGCTGAGGAGAGCAGCTGAAGAGGGACGTATTCGATCTGACAAGGAGATCGAGGACTTGCAGAGGGTGAGTTGAACAGGAGTTGGATGTCTCCTTTGAAGACTTACTCTAGAGAGTCATGGACTTCCGAGACAACCTCGGAAGGCTTCTCGCTTATGACTAGGTGCCGATTCCTCTTCTTTACTCCCAAGTCGTTTCGATTAGTGTGAGGTTAGAGTATGGTAAAAATTTCTTTAACAATTTAACATCACCTATTAAGGCTGTACTTTGTGATGGCTCTGCTCGGCCGCCAGAATCTGGAGCACTCACTCGATCCGTCTTATATTCCACCGGTAATGATGTTGGTATATCTTTGTAGTGGAAAGAATAAGAATGATACAATAATCATGTCACTTGAAGTAAAGTTAGCTTCGTATTGACATGCACAGATCAACTTGTACGTTCCGATCGTCTCCATCATGCAATTCGCCTTCTACGTAGGTTGGCTCAAGGTGTGTTAATTTCCATCATTTTGATATTATTGCATTGTCATGAAATAGGTAGCGGAGGCTCTGTTGAATCCCTTCGGAGATGACGACGACGACTTCGAAATTAACTGGCTTCTTGACAGAAATCTTGAGGTTTTCTCAGCAATATTTTTGTGGCTATATAAATAATTTTGCATCTGCGAGTTCATTGTTAAATAGGTTGGCTTGACAATTCTGGACGAGCGGGGGGCAATGCCCCTCGTGAAGGACCGATTCTGGTCCTCCGACGTCGTCCTTCCTGTCTATTCAGAAGCGACCGTCAACCGTGTGAACAACCCGATGATCGGTTCTGCTGTTGGAAGCTCCAAGTTCGCTTCATTTAAGATTATTTCCTTATTTTAGTTGAACTGTTCACGACTTCAGATTTGACTTGGAGGAAGAGGAGCCCGTGATGATTCCTCGCGTTGTGAATGACGAAGAAGAGTATATGAGAAGCAGGACTGGCTCTCTTTTTGGAAGCCATCTCAAGAGACGAATCTCTCGCATGGGACATGGAGCGTATGCCGTCGAGAGGGGAGGTCTGCTCTCTTCTTTATTCATTTTTATTCATTCTCATTCGCTTTTATTTAGCTATTTATCTTTATTTCTACAAGCTCAGCCTTGCGACAAATTATTACAAGACAAAGATCGATCTGCATATTGTCACGGGGAACCGATTATGTAACTTTTTTCCCAGAAATTTCAAGTGAAAAGGAATTGAATCTTGTTTCAGATCACGAACAAGGATCAGGTAATGTTTTAGTGTTTTACTAATGCAGCGAGATGCTGCTGCGTTCTGTGCCAATTAACATCTTGGTTGACCTTTTCCACGTGCACGTTTTCTTTCCTTTCACATCCATTTATTTTCTGCGAGCAGTGGAAGTCAATTTCTTCAGACTACAAACAGAATTAAGCTACATATGCTACTTTTTATGATAGAATACGAGCTTCTCTTTCGTAATACTGAAACTTTAACGACAATGTGAAATTGTGTATCTAATAACTCGGGGGAAAAATGATGACTGCGTTGCCCAGGGTTCAATTTCCGAAATGCAGTGGCTGCCTCTCCGATGCCACGCAAAAGTTCGGCTGCGATGCATGGCCGGAGATTCTCTTCCATCACTGCTCCTTCTCGACCAGATTCGCCCACTTCCATCTTTACTCCTTTCCAGCATTCTGACTCGGTTTGACCTCTCCCTTCAATTGAAGACAATTATGACCTTCAAGTCAGTTTGAACATTTCGTGCAGATCATTGAAAGCGCCGAACGCTATGACAACGGCGGCTTCGACAAGAGCAGTGACTTCGGGAAGAGCCAGTCTAAGCTCAATGTTTGTGCCTTTTCAAGACATAATTTGTCTTGCAATTGGATTAATTTTATGCGTTTGATTAATTATAAGTAAAAAAAGATATCTTAGATTGTAATGGAAGAAGAGGAGCCCCGTCATGAAAGTGAGAACATTTCCGCGCCCGAGGACGGCTCTCTCTCCAACGACAATTCGAAACTCGCTAAGCTCTTCGAGAAATCAAAATCTGATGAACGAATGAGCTATTCTGATGATGAAGAGGATTCTACTGAAAAGAACACGAAGAAGCTGGACGCTGGCAAATAACTGACGACACAAAATGAATCCCATAGCAATGGAATATAAAAAGGAATCAGATTGTTTTCACATTTCTTTTCACAAGATAAAGCATCAAAGCTCGAGTGCAAATCTGAAGGAATAGTTATGGCTTGCAAGAATTCTAAAGCTGCATTTTTTTATTTATTTCAAATTTTGATATAAAAAGACTGATCCAAAGAACAACGAAAATACACAGAATATCGTGAAATAAAAACAAAATGAGAGATGACAAATACAATTGTACTGACCGTAGTTTATATCTATGTACATGGTTTTATATCCACAAATTCCTTCTTTCCAGCAAATTTTGCCGTCTTTCATGTCTGCCTAATTTTCGTGAAAAGATAAATTCCTCTTTCTCTCTCTCTCTCTTACTTTCTCTCAGTCTTGCACAGCCTATCGATTTCGCTCTCCTTCTCGTGGGAAGAGCTTTTTATAAACGCTGATATGTCACCTGTTATCCCATAGATGCAGATGTGTTTATCAGAGCCTTTGAGCCACATCCTTATATTGACTACCTCCGTCTCTTTTCACAGCCAAGCCACTCTTTTCTTATTCGAACATCCCAGTTGTTTAATATTTCTATATTTTAATTTTATCAAGTATTACGTTATTTTTAAATTATTTTTTATGAGTCTTCGATTCCAATCCATTTTTTTAATGATTAGTGCCTACTAATGCGAGTTCTAGATCCCTTGTTTCTTCAACGGCTTTCATGTTTCTTGCAGTTTCTGTTGGATTTATAATTATCATGAAAAAGTTACTCCTTGCGCATATCTATCTCTATGGTTTCCTGTTAGAAACTTTTCCGTTGTTCGTGTGACACGGGATGAAAAGAGTGGATTTCAGTTTCGTCTACATGCATACATATGCTTGTCTATAGGCATGTACATATGCGTAGTAGATTTGGTCATTCGTGGTTAACGCGTCGATCTAATGAATAGTTTACTGCTTTACAATCCAGAACATTCTATGCACCTTTTGTTACGCGCAGTGAAAATCTCAAGCAGAAAAAAATATGAAAGCAAACATTTACATATGCGTCGATACTTATAATTCATTTAATATGTGACTAGCGCAATTCAGAGTCCAAATACTTTAGAAAGAGAATAATTTAGAATAAAGTCCGTCGCAACCGCGGAACTTTTTTCCCCGATCATAAACACAAGAAACGAACTTTGTGTTGCCAAAACTGATTGTTATACAATCATTTATTCATTCATGGCACTCAACAGACAAAACTCAACTTTTTTCCACTTGTGTACAGAAATACCGTTCATTCAGAGAGCATAAGACATAAGACGCAAAGTGCAACAAATAGGAAGTGTTAATTGAAGAAAGCAGAGATAATAATGTAGATCAAAGAGATTCCTTCTGAGCCGTGCAAGATCTACATTTCCGGGATGAAAGGCGATGTGTTTAACGACAGAAAATGAAAGAGAGAGAGAGAGAGAGAGAGAGAGAGAGAGAGAGAGAAAGAAGTGAAAGAAAGTGAGCGGAGACAGAGAGAGAGAGAGAGAGAGAGAGAGAGAGAGAGAGATAGGAGAAAGAAGGGAAAGAAAGTGAGAGAGACAGAGACAGAGAGAGTGAGAGAGAGAGAGATAGGAGAAAGAATGGAAAGAAGGTGAGAGTGAGACAGAAAAAGAAAAAAAAAGGAATTAGCGCTTTTGCACACGATCGGATTATGCGGAAAAGAGAAGAGAAATGTGGAATGTAGAATGTAGGATATAGTTCGCTCGAAACTACATGTATGTATTTACATAGATGGTAACTAGCTGAATGCTAACCATGAACAAGCAAGAATGCGCTCCAATTGGCGGTTCTCTGTAATGAGTGGGTATGCATGTTCAATTCTAAGTGAATGCATAAAGTGGCCGAGAACAACAAGACAAATAACATATTCAATAATAGAAAAGGAAAATTAGCTATGAAGGCATGGAATGGCTAATAATGCATTCACTTAGAAGGGAACGGCGATTCTGGAGAAGAGACGGCGTTGCCGTGCGCCGTAGTCAACCACTGAAGTTGATACACTTTAACCTTTGTCTCTTTCCATTCGCTAGTGAAGTAAATTTGGGATAATACGTATCTCATTCCTCTTCACACTAATTATCATTCTCTCTGCCTCTTTCTATCTCCCATTCCCTCGGTCAGTCTCTCTCTCATCCTCTGTCTGCACTATCTCTACCTCTCTCCCTCTATCTCCCCCTCTCTCTTCTCTCTGCTCCTCTTTTCCTTTCTCGCACTCTTTTCCTTCCTCTCTCTCCATTTACAGACATATCTTCCTCTCTGTCTCCATGACACTGGTTCCCTCTACCTCTCTTTTCCTCATTCCCGCTCTCTTCCTCCCTCTCTCTTCCTCTCTCTCCCTTACTCTTCCTCTCTCTCTCACTCAGCTTCACTCTTCCTCTCTCTTCTCTTCTTCTTCTCTCTCTCCATATTTACTCACCATCTCGTGGATGACGTTTCTCTGCGGATGCGCTTCTCGCCGCGGGTGAATCGAACATGTTTCTCAAGACATGGAGCATGCTCCAGATGTTGTAGTCTGGTCGAATCGCAACGAAGTGGCCGGAGTATCTGAAGAATTACAACTTTTCGTGTTCCTATTAGGTGCTCTTGGAATGGATGTTGTGTGTGTATCTCTCACACGGCTACTGTACCTGGCCGTGCTGTCCACTTGGGGGTCTCGCTCGCCGACGTCGCCTTCATCGGTGGCCGGTAGAATGCTGTAATTAAGATGCCATTTAATTTGAGGCCCTGGATACTGTAGCCTGTATGCGCATTTCTTCGATTTCGCAATGGAATTACAGAGGAAGCAAACTGACTCGACAAACGGCGGCGGTTGTTGAATGATAACGGCGCTGGCGAAGACGCCGAAGAAGACGAAAAAGAAAAGTGCACTCGGGGGTACTGTAGACTTCATGATGTCTGCACGTGGAATCTGCAAGCAACCAGGTTCATGTGAGGAATAGCCACTCACCGGATGTCAAATGAAAGGCGGGACATATCGAACGAATTCATGGATATTCAAGTTATTATGAGCAAGGATTTTCTATCGGCTATAGCAAAGAACATCGGATAGGTCGTGGTCTTTTTTACCCCGTGGTAGATTCATGTTGCTTTTTTATTCGCGCGAAATATGTTGCTCTGATCGCATATGTACAGTGAATGTAGCAGAGGAGCCACTGGATTTGGCAAACTTGCCAGGTCACAGATGCAATTTTCGAAAGTCGTTGTTAGCCAGGTGTCCAAGAATACTAATAGGACGTATGTATATGTATGTACATACATATGTGCGCAGTCTACCTTCTATTTTAGGGCTAGGCATTCAATGAAGAAAAATGCACTACGAGCCTACGGCGATCATGCACAGATAGAAACATGAGAAGATTACGCAACAATGGCATTAAGATTAAGAATTGCTCAGGTTAAGAGATATGAGAGACAGAGAAAGAATAGTTAACAAAGCAATGCGTAGTAGATGATGAATGTATGACGAGAGCAGCGCCTTCGTGACTCGGCCCACTACTTCCCCCACAATGTCAGCCGCGGACAGACAGTTTTATTCGGTCGGACCGTTCATTTGAACTTGAGAAGCTTGTTTCGATGGGTACAGGGATTAACTGGAGCTTGTGCATACACATGCACTTCTTTTTAAACCTGAACAATTTCTCAGAATGATGAGCCGCGCTTCCCTAATAAGTATGACGTCGGTTGGAGAAATGCACGAAGCAGTGAATGTTATGGCTGTGACTCGGCTGAAGGAGGGAAACATTGACGCCAGTCACCTCGCACTCTCAACAAGTCTCACTCTGACTTTTCCGAATGCACGCATGGATTGGACTGGCACGCTTACGGTAAGCAGCAGAGGCCACTGAGGGACGAACTCTTCCAGCCGAGGCCATTCATGTTCCCAGCCTTACACGACTTAGTCGTGCGATGGTCAGACTAGAGTTAAGCGCACAATTACTACTGATTCGTTGACGTACATGATTGTGAATTGGGGGTAGCGCTGGTGGGAGTAAAGCAAAAGGTGGGAGTGAGAGAATGAAGGGGCGGCTGAGAGAGATAGAGAGAGAGAGAGAGAGAGCGATAGGGAGAGGGAGAGAGAGCGATAGAGAGAGAGAGAGCGATAGGGGAGAGAGAGAAAGATAGAGAGAGAGAGCGACCGGTGAGAGATGGTACCATTCTCTTTACTCTTCTGCGGTATTCTTTTTTCCTTTGCTCTCTCCTACACACTTTTTTCAATCTCACTCTAGCGTATTTTCTCTCTCTCCTTCTCGATGTCTACCTCTCCGTTGTCCCTTTCAATGAGCGCCATAATAAGCAGTGTAGTTGGCAGCAGACAGAATCTAAGAGAACAATGGATGCTTGTTTTAGATGTGGAATACCCCAAAGGCGCCTTCTTGTTCCAAGTTTCAAAGGAAGTAAACAAGTACGTATACGAGAGTATATTTATGCCCGCACCTGCTCTCTCTCTACATTCTTCCCGAATTTTCCAGGCGGTGAGAAAGCGAGAGAAGAAGGAGGTGAGATGAAAAAGAAAAGCGAAGAGGAAACGAGTCATGCCTTGAAGATTCGCACGCGCGCCCGAAAACAAGCGGGTTTAGTATAGTGTGATGAAACGAGAGGAGGAAAGCTTGAAAGAAACAACGCCACCCTCGCAGCTGCAGGCTAGAATTATGTAGGTGCCAGGTAGTGACGAAGACAATGCATATGCATCGTAAAATTAAATATGTACCTGTTGATATCGATTTGCAAATGTACAGAATACTCTCATGCCTCATAAATGATTGCTTGGGGAGAGACCTCACGACATCTCACAGGGTGGGTTCGCTGAAAACAGAAGTGATGAGGCTGCCTTGAAAATAGCTGCAATGCACACCGTGGTTGCAATTATGCGAAGGAGCAACAAGCACAATTAGATGAGCTGCTGCTGTTGAAAGTCCATGATTCAACGCAACTATTGTTCTCATTTGTTCCCGATGAAGAAGGGACTCTTTTTCAAAGAGCGACGGTGCAACTCTGTACCACCCTCACTTTGCTAGCTTCGCTGCATTCTAATTGACAGTGACCTCATCAACCCTGCAGAGATTTTACATATAAAAGATTTCATGTTGTGCGTTATAAAATCTGCAAAATTAAAAATTTACTGCCATTTTAGAGTATAGTTTTTTCATCACGGATACATACAAAGTTACTCGGCAAAGATGCATTTGTAATACATTCTTCAAAGTTTATTTTCGTTTGAAGCGAACGGCAAGCCAATTTGGAAACTGTGATAAAGCACACAGACATCTTCGTGGCGCTCTTTAGCTTTTTTTCTCACCAAAGTTCACCTGCCTGCTTAAATGTCTGGCTGTAATAATAACTAACTTCCGCACTCAACGAACAAGTTGAAGAAGAGGAAAATCACGTATTTCTATGTACGTATCCACTTACATATGTTTGTATGTATGTACATACATATATTTTACATACATACTTATAGTATGTATATGCTTGAACCTCATTAAATCGAAAGCTACGAAACCTCATTAGTAAGAACGCCTACATTAATACTATAATTGGGGAATCATGGCATAATCATATGACGCACCGAATACTTCTTGTATATCACAATTGGGGATTACAGCATATATAAGTGATCTTGACAAATGTGATAATTGGTCATACACGAGGTTGGGAGAAGCCAATGTAGAGAGAAAGAAGGGGAGAGTGAGAGAAAGTGAGAGGGAAATAGATAGAGGTGTAGGAAGCGAGAAAGATGGAGAGCAGAGGGTTGAAAGGTGAGAGAAAGAGAGAAGCCTTCCGGTGTTGTGTCACGCTTATCATCTGAGATCAGTTAAATGATTGCGACCAGAGAACGGACAAGTTGGAGGCAGAGACAGACGGAGATGTTTGCTGTCTGTAGGATATTCCCTTTTCATATGCCTCTTACAGTCTACGTCTCTCGTTCGTTCTCTTTCTTTCCCTCTCTAACCTTCTCTCTGTGTCTATCTTGTTCACCGTCTCGCTCGCTGATTCCCCATCCTCTCTTTATCTCTGTGTGTCTCCTACTCTCTCTCTCACTTTGATTCCTCACCCTCTCTCATCTCTGTCTTGTGCTATCCCGTGTGGATGTTACAGAATGGAATGAAGAAGTGCGAATAGTCACTGAAAGAACAACAACAAAATTCCGACTGAATTACGCGATCGTCACAATCTAAACGCGAAATTTAATTCGAACAACAAAAAATTACTAATTTAAAACTTTCTGTTAGAAATGTTGCACTGTTAAATTCTGCATTCTGATCACCGCTGCAAAATTACATAGTACATACATGCATATGTATGTATATATGTAGACAATAAGTGGAGCCTGTTAATAGAGATAAGAGAACAATGGACAGAATGAGCAGAAGCGTACAATTCTGATTAGAATGGCCCTCGGGAGCAGAGAAGAAATGATAATAGAGACATAATGAGATAAAGGGAAGGAGAGGAAGCGAGTGAGGAAGTCTCGGGAGCAGCAAAGGAATGTTAGATGTGAGACAGGCGGCCTTGGAGCCTTCAGGGAAGGGGCTTCAGTCTGTGTCTTCGGAAAGAAAGTCAACTTGGTATGATTTGACCACTATATTCAACTAACAGACAGGAAAGAAGTTCCGGAAGGTCTTCATTATCTATCATGCTGTTATGACTAGATTCCCGTTCCCCTTCACTTTTTTCATCACTCTCTCTCTCTCTCTCTCTCTCTCTCTCTCTCTCTCTCTTTCTTGTTGAATCCTATCAACCCAACGACGGAGAAAGTTTCCTAATCACAAGGCGCCAAGCTATCACGAAATCATACGTACATATCTCCTTTTCTCAGCATGTCCGAATCTCTCACTGGATAGACATCACATAGTCTCTCTCCCTCCCTCCTAATCTTTCCTATTTTCCCACGAGGGTTTCCTGGATGTCTGCCAACCCTGCATCCGGATCGCATTTCTCCGTGATCATCGTCATCTTAGCAGATTACACCATTAGTTCTGTCGATTCATTATAACGCCTTCTTTCCACACAAGATGCTTTTTCCTATGATATGGAAAGCATGGGCAATATAGGGACAGCATGGAAAAGGCGGACAGGAAATGACATGCTTATAATTTACATCTCACATAATTCTGAATTTATTTATCCTGAAATACATGAATTTCGATAAATTATAAGCCTACGTAACAAACACCCAATGAAGAAGTAAGAGAGCAGCAGCATGAGCAAGCGAGATTTCATGGCTTGGACTGAGTCTTCAATTCGAGGTTTGAGTGAAAAATTCTGCAGAGGAAGCAGTATTTATACTACATATTTGCAGATGCATGCTCTATCCTAGTAAAGGCTGAAAGAGAGAAAATTTCAGAAGAGTTAGAGAGAGGAGGAAAGAGAGAGGAAGACATGGAGAGAGTGGAGATTCTTCTAAGATTAACAGGAGGGGAGCTGACCGCGGATGGACGTAAAAGTTGTTATCAGGCCAAGAACAATACTACCAAATGCATGCGTCGTGCGCTTTGTGTGGGAGAGATGAGTACGGAGAATTCCACGTCACAAAGTGCGTTCCCGGAGAGACCACAAGAGGAGATCCGGAGAAAGCTAATTGAAAGTTCGAAAGCAATCGCGAGTCACCTTGGACTTCTTTTATCATTCCTACGTATCTTCAAGACAGAAAACATTTGATAAATCATCATTTCAAGAGCAGCCCCACAAGAAGATATCATTAAAATATTGAAGAATTCATGGTTGCTAGATATGAACAAAATAAAGAGAAGAGCCTTCCAGTCGCGATTTGTGAAACATGACGAAAGAGCACGATCCACGAGCTTCCTGGGCAGGCCCCTTCTCCTGTTCCTCCCACCCCTTTTAAGCCACTGCCTTCATGAGCCGGATGTGCAGCTCCTCATCTATTTGTCTTCTCTCTCTCTCTCTCTATTTTCATTCTATTCCCTTTGTATCTTTTGCCCTCTCTCTCTCTTCAATCTCTATTCTCTCTCTCACTCTCTCTATCTCACTCTCTCTCTATATCTCACCCACTCTCTCTCTCTCTCTCCAATCTCCGCCCTCAACACTGATTCACCCAAAGGCAACCCCTCCAAATGCCACTTCAAAAGTCACAACAAACAATTGAATAAAAAAACAATTTGTAGATGCAAACATTGTTCTAGTCGCGACAGACACGACAGACATTCTCGGATCATTCGAGCGCATCCGGTGAACATTGAAGAATGAATGGCATTTGGATTTTTTTCTGCGCTTATTTCAATCACCGAGCTGTTTTTGAGTCTACATTATTCTTTCCATTTTTGAACAAACGGAATAGATAAGGTCATCTCGAGGTGGATGTACACTAGCAGATCTGACTCGGAATTTATCAACTCCCCCGCTGAGCTGAAATATAATCCCTCAGGTGATAAAAGAACCGAGCCGTTTCCGAGTACAAATATTTAAAGGGGTATGTCCGACACTGTTGTATACTATAGGGAACGATTATATTGTTTTCCTATGTTGCGCTTTTCTGGTTCACCTTTCTCTCTCTCTCTCTTTCGTTATCGCCGTCCTCACCCCAACCTTTGTTCTTGCTTGTTTTCCCTAGAGTACGCATACAAATATTGCGACACTTGTAAGAGAAAGGAGACCCAGTGAAAGAGAGCAGAAGAATGCCGAATGTGTAGTGAAGAGAGTGACGTGGAAGTGCAATGACAAAATAATCGGAAGACACGTTGTTTGTTGTTGTGTTGTTGTTGTGAAAGTTTAAAAAAAAATTATCAGCCATTAAAATATCCGTCGAAGTTAATGTTACCTCATTTGTAAAAGAGATGAAACTATCGTATACTAGTCAGAATCGGATTAGGCTGACAACCTAGCCAGGGAATCCTTCAATCTTTTCGTCTAGACTATTACTCTGCCGTCTTCTCTAAGTTGCTTTTCGTAAAGCTGATAGTGTTATTGTAAGCGTAAAGAGAATGAGCTGGCTAATGGCCTTGCTGTCATTTTTTCCTGCTCTACCCTTTTAGGAAACATGTCATCTTGGCCGGCATTGGCGGATCCGAAGAATAATTTATCATTTTAATGCTTTCATCAATTCGTCATTTCACAGGAATTTTTAAAGAAGTCCTTCGTGTTGTGGATGTAAATAACAAGTGTTTGCTGATTCATACGAAATATTTCAACAATTCAACAATACATAGCGCTTTTTGACTACAAATCTTCTCCTCGTCCAACTATTTATCAACTAACATAGGATATACATATTAATAATCGTTTGCCACGTGTACGCAGAATGAAAGATTTTTAAGTCATTGAAATCTACCTTTATGCTTTGGGTAGTAATTGTTGTTACACATCGCTTTTTTTCTTTCAACATATTTAAACTACCGGAAAGGAATAAATGTAACATGAGAACCAGATGCACTTGCCAAAATGATATAAAAAGAAGTTTTTAATTCCAAGGAATGAAGATATCTCTAAATGCGTCTAAGATGAATTTACACCACTTATTCTATGAATATCTCTGGCTGATTACTGTGGTTCTGCCTAATCTCATTAACTCGGCATTCTGCAAATGTCAGTGAGCAGACGTTGCAATTCGCGTGTCGAGGAGGGGGATTACGCGGATTTTCTTGCGGGCGTGAAGATAATCAGCAGAGAAATGTGGAAGCTGCAAGAAATTTGCAGTCCCTCGCAACAGTGCCGGAACTAGATTTGGATCACTTTTACCTTTAACAGGGTTCTGCCCTGAAGCTCCAAATGTATTAATTTCTTTAAAAATGTTTTTTTAGTTAATGGAGCAGATACCCTGACTGATTTCAGAACAAAAGTATGATTAGTTTTTAAAAAAAACTTTTATTCAGTGAGAACACAGATAATTATGTCGAATTAATTTATCTTTGGATCGGGACGACTGTGTGATGGGTACAAAGCTGTTATATGCAGACGAATACAGTTGCAATCTACTTGAAGAGAATGATATTCCTTCTGCCTCGTGTTACACTTTATAACATCATTCATACGTGTATTTTGGTATGCACTAGTAAGCTGGAACAAAAGAAGCATATGCATGTAGATACGGTATGCATGAAGAGAATATGTTTACGTAAGGATAAGAGAAGATAACGAAAAGAAAAAATGGAGAGCAAATTAAAGAGAGAGAGAGAGAGACAGGGAGAGATTGACAAGAACAGCCAAATTAGGGGTTCTCGAATTGCAATTCTCGGCCGCTGGCCGATGAGAGCAAACGGCGTCATGCACTTTTCCTACTAATACAGGCAGTTATGGAAAGGAAGGGAATGATGCCTTTCTCTCTCTCTCTCTGAAATATCATGTTGCGAAGAAAGAGAAGGAGAAGTGACGGATGCGAGAAAAGCGAGGAAAAGAACGAATGATGAGAGAGCAATGTTATTTAGATTTGGAAATTAATAATATTGACAACTTTCGGTTAGGTGAAAAATTCCTTATTATGAGATATGCATATATCGTCTATTCGTAGCATGCTCGGGCAAGCGAACTCTCTCGACTTCTCCTTGGCTCATCTCCCACGCGAGGACTGACAGCACATAAAGCTGCCTCCTATTGGCGGTCTTCCTAAAAGGGTAGAGCAGGAAAAAATGACAGCAAGGCCATTAGCCAGCTCATTCTCTTTACGCTTACAATAACACTATCAGCTTTACGAAAAGCAACTTAGAGAAGACGGCAGAGTAATAGTCTAGACGAAAAGATTGAAGGATTCCCTGGCTAGGTTGTCAGCCTAATCCGATTCTGACTAGTATACGATAGTTTCATCTCTTTTACAAATGAGGAAACATTAACTTCGACGGATATTTTAATGGCTGATAATTTTTCTTTTAAACTTTCACAACAACAACACAACAACAAACAACAAATATCGAGAAGAAAACAAATACATTTGTAGGTACACTTATGTATCTACATACATACATACATATTCACATATCGAATACCATAAGATATGTACATACATACATACATATGTTTATATCCAAGTCTTCTAGCAATTACAATAGGAAGGTGTTAATATGTGTACTATGTAGAAGAAAGTTTATATTGTTCTAATGAAATAGTCAAAATGAAAAAGTATCACTGTAAAAAAATAGGCATAATGAACTTTATCTCACAATACGAATGTTTTCCCATGTGAATGAAGTGTCATGTTGACATCATTCCTCCTTTTTTCCACATCTGCCTAGATTCCCGAATATTCAGCCCCTTTACTTTATGACAACGCTTCAAAATGCGTTTCAATAAGTTTTGTTGTTCATGGAGTTTCTTCCAATCTTCTCAAATGTCTCGATCCTCGATTCCAAGATTTGCCATCAAAGATTTCGCTAATCTCGAAATCCCCCTGCCGCCTTGCATGTCATCTCACGCTTAATAACATGTAATATCACCTTGTATTCCTTTTCATCAAATATGCTGACATGTACGGCTGTGAAAAATTTTTGGTCAAAAATGGACGAACTTTCTCGTCTCTTTCAGATTCTGTTCTGTCGGCGAATGTCTGCACCTTTGATGGCTCTTGAGATAAATCATTTGATCTTACATATAATAAGGATGTGAATTTGTAGATACATAAATGCACAGTTTTCTTTTTTAAAGCTTTTTTTGTTTTTTTTTCACTCTTCCTCACTCACTCACACTCTCTCTCTCTCTCTCTCGCACACCCTCACTCTCTCTCTCTCTCTCTCTCTCTCTCTCTCTCTTACTTTCTCTTTGTGCCCTTCTAAGATAAGACTCCATGATTCGTGTATCTTTTCCATAGTTGCTAAGAATAGACTCGTGACTTCCTAACTCTCGGCTGGATTAGTATCCATGCGTCTTCATCACTCGTTGTAGTCGTCATTCCTATTGCCACTTTGTAATCTAACAACTCGCCCCTTGCAACGACGCAATCATTTATTCGCCTCTTTCATGAGATTTGCTTTCTTTCTGCATAATGGAGGCATTCATTCATGCATAGACATGGAAGATTTCTACTATATGCATATGCATGTGAGATGTATGTATGTACATACATATATGTATCTGGCTTTAGCTTTAGAAAAGGCATAGAGATTCTTTCAAAAACGCATAGATCCTCCATTTAATTTCAAATACGGCCATTTTATCCAAGTTTTCTTCTCCCCCGTTGCGTGTTTCTCCCTTGTTTGATGCTGCTCCATCTGCCTGTTACTATTGCCGATTATCCTTGTTTTCCTCTTCTGACTCCTTTTATCTCCATCACTCTTGTTGTCTGCAGAACTTCCTGATAAGACGACCTTTAAACGGTCTCCTTGCCAGGCAGTTCTAGGCCTGATATCTTCACCGCTTTTGCATTTACCCGGGGCTGTAAGCAAGGCAGATGTGAATGTACAAACGTTTTTATATCCTAATAATTAGCTTGCTTGAATCCTTTACGAAATGTATGTATCAAGCACGTATGTATATGTATGTAAGTATGTGCAAAAGTATAAGAATGTAATACGCCAATGATCAGGAAAGTGCTCAAGAACAGCTCCAAATGACAGGTAACGAAAACGGCGAATAGTTTGTGTACTTTTGTGTTCTGTTCCGCCTTCTCCTTTCATAGCCCTGCCCGCATTTGATGTCTTGACAGTTCCTTTACCGTTTACTCTCCTTCTTGAGCCTTCCGCACATTTAAAAGCCACACAACATAAGTGCGCGCGTGTCTGACTCTCTCTTTCCCATCCGGTCAAAAAGCACTTTATGGGAATGAATTCGTTGCCAAGACTTTCTTTTTGTTCTGCCAAGAAAGTTACGCATAATTGTCCAGGTCGTGACTCTCTCCAAGACAATGATCTCTCTTCTCGTTCTCGCGCTCTTGGCAGCTCTGCTTTCATCGTCACACGCTTCTTCTTTGCTGAAAGAAGAGAAAGATGACAACAGCCACGAAGAACTCAGTCCTCCAAAGGTTATTATAAAAATAGCTTTATTTCATTTTAGCACTATCATATTTGTGCATGGTTACTTTAATTACTTTTACCGTTTTAAATTAAAAAAAAAATGACTGGTGACACATAGATTCTCGTGTATAATCCTCGCTTCGCTCATTCTCACTCCAACTTCATGGGAAACGTCGCCGATGCGTTAGCTGAAGCTGGCCATAATGTGGTGAGTGGTCTTGAATGATGGAGAGACAAAGGGAGAAAAGAAGGCGAGAGAGAGAAGAGAGAGCGAGAGAGAGAGAGAGAGAGAGAGAGAAAGGGGGAGAGCGATAGAGTGCTGATGGTGTGGATGAAGGGGCCAAGGAGAGAAAGCCCATTTGATCGTCCTTGTTCCCGAGACCATGGAATAGATTCCTGACTGTTGTTTATGCTGATCCCTGCCACGACAGACCTCTCTGGTGGAAGTTCTCTACCCTGGCTTCTCCGACTGCACCTCGAAATCGCGTCTGATTCTGGTGCCTGGACACGCACCATCGGTGGAGATGTACGGGGAGTGGATGAACGGCGAGAGCGGAATGGCCAAGATCTGGCTCGGCTCTTCCGAAGACCAGGGAGGGCTGCTCAAGGTTTCTTTCATTTTCGGAATTAAAACATTTCCTTTTATATTACTTATTTTTGCAAGTGTAATTTCTTACAGCAAATGCCAGTGCTGCGCGACTCTTTCGCTGGCCAGTGCAACTTCACCCTCCATCAACACGGACTCATCGAAAGACTGCGTAGTGAACACTTTGATGTTGTCATCGCGGAGAATTTCAACTTTTGCGGAATTGGTCACTGACGTTTTGTGACGACATTCTTGTTTATTCGCTGTTCATTCCAATCCAGACACTGTGATTTCAGATGTGCAATCATTGGACATAGCATAATTTGTTCCTTTTTCTCAGGAATCTCACATCTCATTAGCCCTCGCTCTCTCATAATTGCGAGCACAACAAATCTCTTCGACTACCAGGTTCAGCTCTGGACCTTCTTCTTATCCGTCTGTATCAATTGAACCAATCGCTCTCTCTCATTCCAAATTGGCATCACTTTCGTCACTCTCCCTAATCGTTATAAACCGCCTTCTAAATAGAAGCATGTTTACAGGCATACCAACTGGGTGCACCACTTGCTGCGAGTCACGTTCCTGGTACGATTGTGAGGAAGAGAGAAGGGGATTGATGAAGACGAGTGAAAACAAGGGGATTAAAGGGAGACACAACACAACACCCAAAGCACGGAGAATGGTTGACAGTACAAAAAAAGGAGTTGACGGATAAGTTGACACTCTATTGAATGAAAGACTAAGCGAACAGGAATCAATTCTTCCTCTACCGTAATCCCATCATTCTTCCAGGTTCTTTCGCAGTGAAGATGGAAGAGATGACAATGTGGCAGCGGCTGAAGAATCTCTACTTTATTTACTGCCACTGCCTCTTCTTCGGGGGAATGGAATCGGGGGCGCAGAAAGTGTTCAGCACTCTCTACGGGGCCACCTTCCCACAACTTGGTGTAAGTTCTTCCATTCTTTTGAGAATTCCATGTTTATAAAATTGGCATATAATATATATTGCACAATGTCACATAATATTTTCAAAATGACATGTTCTGATCATTTAGTTTGCACCTCTCACGAGACTGCAGTTGTGTTTTTATAACCAGGATATCACAGCGAACGCATCCTTCGTCCTCACGAACACGGATCCCCTCGCTGACTTCTCTCGCCCGACTCTCCGCAACATCATTGACATTGGCGGACTCGGAGTCAAGGCGCAGAAGCCGCTTGCTCAGGTATCAATCATTCCTCATTTTACATTGGCCGCACCGGCAGAATGTATGTACCCAGCTTCACTATTTCTGTCATTTTGTTAGCAGATTAATATAAGTATGTAATAGAAAATGCGTGGATTTTTCTTTCATAATCTTAATCAGAAGAGAGAGACAAAGATATAGGAATGGCTGGAAATCCTGGATCTTCGACCCCGCACGGTCATCGTTTCCTTCGGAACCGTCTCCCGTTCCTATCTCATGCCGGAGGAGTACAAGGCTGCCGTTAGCAACCTCTTACCCTTTCTTTGTTCCCAATGGAAGTTCCTTTTCCTCTGCAGCTTCTTCTTGCCATCCGACGATTTCCCATGGTGACCTTCATCTGGAAGTACGAAAGGGCGAATGATTCGCTGCCGGTCAAAGCAGACAACGTCATCCTCGTTCCGTGGATGCCTCAGAACGATCTACTCTGTACGATTCGCATTTTCGTTAGATTTATGACTTATTTCAACGGTTACTAAGTTTTTGCATTCAATCTCACAACAAATTTGGATTGTAAGAATAAGAAGTGTAATTTGAGATGACAGTCGCGTGGTTGCTCTGATCTCCCATGCTGGGAAGGGCAGCGTGGGGGAGGCAGCCGTCCATGGAGTGCCCGCTCTCTTCATTCCTCTCTTTGCTGATCAACCACGAAATGCAGCCACTGCCGCGCATCTCGGAGTCGGCAGGCAACTATCTTTTCTTTTTTTAACCATTATTTATTATTTTTATGCGTATTAAGGTATTCAAGTACATTATACGAGTACTCCAACAAGTGCAATTATACATTTATTGCAGCAGAAATTGTAAGAATATGTAGAACCTTCATTGCCTTTCAACATTCAGGATAATCGACAAGCTGAAGCTCGGTGATGAGGAGACACTGGCAGCAGAAATAAAGGAGCTGCTCGAAAGCGAGAGGTATGTAATTATTCATAGAGGGTTATTGTGCATTATTAAGGAATACTATATTTCTTGTCTTAACAATCTGAACTATGTATGTACATTATCTTTGAGCTTGCGCAAGAATGCACGAGCATTGAAACGGACGCTGGCTGGTCGGCCATTCCAAGTGAGGGCGATCTTTCTTGTTACCTTTATCATCTTCATTGATAACGAACTGACGTCGAGCTCTGTTCAGGCCCGTGATCTTCTCGTCCAAACTGTCGCTTTTGCCTCCCGTTTCGGGCCACAAAAGGCGCTTGACTGCAGTGTTAGCCATGTTTATACTATTTGTCATCACTCAAGTACGAAGTGTCTGTTTTGCTGGTCATGCTTCTCAAGCAAGTTCTTTTATCGAAAGAAGGGGCTTCTAAAGTCCCTAATAGTTGAACGTGCGCACAAGGGAATGGTCTCGACTTCCCCCGAGGTTATGAAATGAGCAACATACATATATGTATATGTACCATTCTAAAGCTCTCGTCGAGTAGATAACGGAAATGTTAATCAAAATCTCCTAACGGATAATTTTTGCTCGAAAAGCCCGAAAAAGAAACCCATAAAATTGACACTTTCACGACATCTTTAGACTCTAAACTTGATGTATACGTGTAAGTAGGCCAAAAGACAATAGACGACAAAATACAAATATGTTTCAAAAAGTTCATTATATCGCCTTAAACAAGTGTGGATACATTATTTCCAGCTGCATCTTGTTATTTGTTGCACGAGCAACTCTTTGCGATTCCACATTTATAAAAAAAACCCGCTCGGTTTCAAAACGTTTGCGGCTGGAAATGCATGAATTAAGCATTACAGGTGAACGGATTTTTGTTATCCTTCAAAAATCCTATCTATAAATATAATCCGTTAGGAGATTTTGGTTATCATTTCCGTTATGTACTCGACGAGAGCTTTCTAATATAATATAGCTCAGTTCATAACCTCGGGGAAGCAGAGACCATTCCCTTGTCAGGGGCGCCGCCTGTCGTTCCTGGCCTTCCACAACCTGGACATCGCCCTCGTCGGCGTTGCTCTCTTTCTCGCTCTTCTCTTCTTCCTTTCCTTTCTCTTCTTGGCTGCCACTCGATTCATGCGCATTCAACTGCAACAGTCGAGTAACATCAAGATTAAGGACAACTAACTAACCCTCTCAAACAGAAAGTCTGCAATTTCAGAAGGAGAGAGAACAAATCGAGTGTAGGAGAGTTTGTGAGACGCAGAGATAATGAGAGAGAGAGACAGAGAGAGAGAGAGAGAGTGATGCAGACAACGATTATGTACTTTTGTTAGTTGTTAATCTACATGTTTGTGTCTCTTTATTATTGAGGTTAATTTACTTGCACTGTTGTTCAAATAATAGGTATGTACATGAGATCAGAGAATATTCAAAAAGCTGTATGTGAAAGGTGAAAATGTCTTGTTTTAATTATGATGTATTCTCATGCTAAACAAATTGTCTGTTTTCAGTATTCGAGAATGGCCGCTCCATAGAAGCATATCCCATACCATTCGTATTGCATTCAGATGTGTTGACTTATTATTGAATACAGATGTATATTTTCTAAATCTGACGGGCAGCCAATCATGCGATGCTGGGAACTTTCCTCCATGTGTACATATTGTTTTCTCCTAAAAGCCATACCGCGTGCAAGATATGATAAAAATGAATTGAACGTTTCTTTTCTAAACTTTCTGATAAGAGATGCTGTTATCGGGTCCGCTCTCTGCTCGTTTGAGGAATAAAACATTCCCCTGGTTGCATCAGTCAAAAGTCGACCAAGTTGTCCATCGTTCTTTACCAGTTTTTGGCACTTACAACTCATTACTCGGTACACACCTACATAGATAACTCTGTGCACAAGGTACACCAGTTGGGTACAAGAGGAAGTCCTCTGTACTTGGTCAACTCGTCATATCCAAACAGGCCATTCACTCAGTTTTCTTCTCAGTAACCCCTCACGTTCATGGCAAAGTCACTGTTCTTCGTGCTCGCACAGAGTTCGCACCCCTTTTTCTCAGCCAAACACTATTTCGACTCTCCCTTTCCTCTCTCTCTCTACCATTTCTCGTACTCAATTTATACATCTCTCTCCCTTCTTTCTCCCTGTCACACTCTCTTGATCTCTCTCCCTCTCTCGTCCTCGCAATCTCGTTCCATCGTTCTTTTCGTTTTAACCTTTCACCAGCTCTCTCCCCATCGCTATGGTTCGATGATGATTGAGGCGCGTTGATCAACAAAAGTTTGATTATTTCTTGCATTTCCTGTCATTTCTGCTTGTTTAAGGCGCACTGTTCCGATGAACTTTGTGCCCGTTCTACTTTTCTTTTTTCAAGTATTTAATACCTGAAAGAAATAAAATTTTGGATGGAAAATACCTGTCTTGTATATTTCGCATATTCATTTGGTGGAAGTTCTGTGATAGGCCTTTCATAGGGGCCGACATGTCCTTTGGGATGGGACGAGTTTTCGCTCACGCTATCTCTACTCTCTACGTCTCCACATCTGCCACTCCAGAAAACGGAGATAGTGCAACCTCTGGGCACACGCCAAAGGTTTGAGCTATCCTTATCATTAACAAATCAACGTTTTCATTGTCATTGATATCAATGATCTATTGATATTCATTCTTCTTTGAGATTCTTGTCTACAATCCTCGCTTTGCTCATTCGCATTCCAACTTCATGGGAATGAACGCTGATGTTCTGGCAGAGGAAGGACACGATGTGGTGAGTCACTTCCATTCTATTCTTTCTGTACTAAATGAGGCTTAGTGCAAGACAGGATATGACTGAAAATGACCTTACATTTTAGACGTCACTAATTCCGATTTTATACCCTCCATACAAAGATGGGACGACAAAGTCGCGGATTATTCATATAGAAGGTTATTATATGTATATTAACATGAAATTGCCCCATTTATTTGATTAAAAAATTTTTTATTAAAATATTGTGAATGGTGATGCAAATGAATATGGCTAATGGTTAAGGGAATCCGGCGACAGTTGCGTACTTCGACGCGGCGATGAATTCCGCTGGCGGTATGTCCAAGATTTGGCTCGGCTCCTCTGAGGATCCCTCAGCCATGCTCGTGGTCAGCTCAAAGGAAAAACAGACAATTAGGAGATATTCAAAATATCATACTACATACGTTGTATAAATTACAATGAGTTTTTAGGAAATTTCTTTTTTTTTTATTCGAGGAAACTAGAGATATTTTTAATGATTGTATTTGTTTTTAAACAATGTTATATGTTCATTTTTACAAACTTAGTGCATGAATATGACTTTGTTTAATCTGGAATCTGAGGACCAATTTGATGTAGCAAACGCCGATGCTTCGCCGCGTGTTCTCCGAGCAGTGCGCAGCCACGATCCGCCATCCCGGACTCATCGACCGACTCACCAACCAACACTTTGACGTCGTCATCGCTGAGAATTTCGACTTTTGTGGCATCGGTGAGTCTCGCGTTGAAACGGAAGGACAAGCAATGGTTTTAGGACTCTTTCATCTTATCAAGGCGCGCTCGCTCATTCTCACGAGTTCTACGAACGCTTTTGAATACCAACTCTACCAGATGGGAGCGCCGCTGGCCGCCAGCCACGTTCCAGGTCATTGTATTAACTTTCTTCTACGTTGAAAAAGGATGCATGAAAACCTAAAATATCCACTGTTATTGCAAGCTACTCTATATTGAACTCCCCCTTTATGGCAAATTTTTATGTTCTTCTATATCATTAAAATGGTTGGAAATTAAAAACATATCAATTCTAAAATTTACGAACTTTCAGCCTCGTTCGGTGTTTTGATGGAGGAGATGACAATGTGGCAGAGATTGAAGAATCTCTATCTTCTCTACGCGAATATCCAATGCTTCAGCCAGATCGAAGCGGGCGTTGAGGCTGCCCTCAAAGGAATCTACGGAGAAGAGTTCCCAGCTCTCGGTGTAAGGCTCATTTGAAGAGAGAAAGGTCTGAATGATATCATCTTCTTCGTTACCGCAGGAGATCACTGCGAATGCGTCGCTTCTGCTGACGAACACGGATCCCCTCGGACTTCTCTCGTCCGACCCTTCGCAACATCGTCGACATTGGCGGGCTGGGAGTGCGCGCCAAGCAGTCCCTAAGCAAGGTGACTACTTTCTCACTCTTTATCACGAACAGATCTTCGAAAACTCTTTGTAACCAGATAAAGAACTAGGTTGTTATTTTTTAATGAAGTTTAAAAAGAATTAAAATAATGAATAACGACAGGAATGGGAAGAGATTCTGTCGCGGCGGCGTCGTTCGTTCGTCGTTTCGTTCGTAACGGTTTCTCGGGCCTTCCTCATGCCGGACGAGTTCAAACGAGCTGTGCGGCTTTTATAAACATTTCTTGCAGCTTACTCACCATTTTTATTGTTTTCATATTGTTCCCTAACTGATGAATCTGAATGATCTACCATTCAGTTGGTGTCTGCATTCGCTCGTTTCAATGACACTACAACGTTCATCTGGAAGTACGAGAAGGACTCTTCCACTCTTCCTCTCTCTGCTGACAATGTGGTCCTTGCAGAGTGGATGCCACAGAATGATCTGCCGCACGATTAATCTCCCTCGAGGACATGGACAAGCGTCTCTGATATGTCCAGGACATTTTATTGTCCATGACATTTCAGAGACACTTGGTAGACATGTCAGGGACAAATTTTCCAAAGGGAGAAATTAATGTTTTATTAAATATATTTTTCTTTACATGACATGCACACGTTGCATGTTTTTTTTCTCTCCAGACTATGAACACTCATCTTTAACAATGGAGACGAGAGAAAAGTGCACAAAGCAGCATCAGACATTAAGCATTTTGGAAATGCTTCCATCTTTTTATTTTCAATTCTTCTAATCAGCACTACGAATATTTTCGAGGCGAAATATGCTTGTAGATATTTTGAATTCTTTTCCAGCAAAAATTCCCATAGATATCTCCTTCCATTACTTCATTAAGTCAATACAGAAGAGCGATGAAAAACAAGTTTATCAAACAAAACAAGAGGCAGAGAGTGAGAGAATTAGTCGACGAGGCCGAATCTCATGTCGTCGTCTTACTTCTCCTTCTCTTCCTTCTTCACCGTCTTCTCCTATTCGGGAGCGGTGGCTGGCGCGCATCTTCTGAAAGCGGAAAATATTCTTCTATTCGCCGGTCAAGTGAGCGGAGCTCATCTATTTAATCAGCAAAACGTATTTGAGAACAAATCACAGAATTAAGAAACAAAACGACAGTGGATGCGAATTAAAAAAAAAAGATTTTTTGAAAACTGCTTCTCCTACCAAAAGTAGCAGCTACAGTACGTATAAACAGTACGATTGACCCTTCAATGAGACAAAGTCATAACTTTTGTCTCGGAGACACGAAATGACATTCGGCGTGTTTGTTTCGCCTCTCTTAAAATTGCATACTCTCTCGCCTTCCCAGGATGTCATGGACATTGTCCCTGACATTCTTAATGTCTTGGACATAATATTTTTCCAAAAGTGTCTGCGACATTTCAAAGACACCTGAGAGACAGATGCGAGACATGTGTATTAACATAGGCATTTTTCTTAGTGTCTGCGACATTTGTCTGCCACCCCAGAAAATGTCCTGGACATATCCGAGACGCTTGTCCGTGTCCTCGAGGGAGATTAATCGTGCGGCTGCTCTGTAAGACTTTCCACAAATGTTCTTGCTAGCGTGGAGAATGAGTCATTCAATTGTAACTTTGGCCTCCTCAGACATGGCATACTTCAAATATTTTCTTCCAAGATGATCCCCGCGTTGTCGGAATCCTTCCGCATGGCGGGAAGGGCAGCGTGGCCGAGGCTGCGGAGCATGGAATTCCCGCTCTCTTCGTTCACCTCTTCGCTGACCAACCAAGAAATGCTGCGGCTGCTGCTCATCTTGGAGTTGGAAGGTAAAGGGAAAGAACGAGGTCAGGGGAAAAAGAGAGGTCGAGGGAAATATAGAGAACGTGGGATAAAAAAGGAAGAAAACAACCATGCGGAAGATGGATAGAGGCCGAGATAGACGATGGATGTTAGAATTGGATGAAGAATGGCTTAAGATTTTAATTGAATAGAGTGATCAACAAGCAACAGCTCTCCGATGAAGTCGCTATTGCGGCTGCAGTCAATGAAATTCTCGAAAACGACGAGTTCGTTTAATTTTATGGAAATTATGTTTAAATAAATATACATTCCTGTACATACACAAGTGTGCAGATTTAATAGATAGATGTAAATGTCTCGTTGTCAGCCTAAGCCAAGCAGCGCGATCCCTGCAGCAGACGCTGGCCGGCCGTCCCTTCCAGGCACTTGAACTCCTCACTCGCACCGTCACTTTCGCCGCGCGCTACGGACCGCAGAGATCACTCGAGTACTCGGTTTGTGATGAGAGAATCCTCTGCTAGGCATATTGGTCTATTCTATTGAAAAATCATCCAGAACAGAAATCAAATAAAGAGATAGAAATCAAACAAATAGGGTCGGAAGTTGTCTTTCCTCGCCTTCCACAACTTGGATCTTCTTCTCCTCGTCGAGCTACTCCTTGTGCTCTTCCTCATCACTATTTGCCTTGGATTGAAGAGTATTTTGTCCCGCACCTCTGTGAAGCAAAAACGACAATAGTTACAGCAATTAAAGATCAAAAATATTTCTGCATCAGTGATAAATGATACGGGTGCACTTGAGGAGTATTTAAAATGAGACAAATTTCGATTGTAAACGGATATGATAAAGCATAAGTTGACTGTGCAAGTGTTGGCTACTTTGAGATCATCTCCAATCTAGTGACAGACATCTTCTAGACGCGGGTCAGCAATCAGTCACAATACCAATGTTAGAAGTTCTGGAATTGTGACGAATTTGTTTGAATAACACAATTTTTAATCGCTTAAAAACAACTTTCAAACATAGGAGTAATGGAACATATAGAAAATGAGGAACGTGCAGAAACCAGTTATAGAATCAAATGAAAACATTTTATTTGTTCTTTAATAAAATGTAGAAATAGTGGATAATTTTCCTTGACGTCAGCTCTCCCGACTCTGCTCTTTCTTCTCTGGTCCCTCTTCCTTTCTAATGCTCTCTCCTCTCCTACTCCCTCTTCCTGGCCGCCTCTTCCTCCATCATGACCATCTTGAGTTTCCTGGCAGGTCGAACTCTTCTCGGCGCTAGCCTTTTGACCTGCGCCGTCGACTCTTCTCCCCACACGAATGACATCAGATCCACCGTCTGAAGAGTGGGTTGCTCAGAGCCAAGTGTATGTTTGTTGTCAACAGGGCATTTGCATATTACATATGTTAAGACTAACTAATATTATGACTAATTTAAAATACTTGAAACATAGAAAGTGAAATTACTGATACCAGGATGAAGAAGAAGACTCCGGCAATGACAAAGCCGAAAGAGAGAACGACGGCGACGACTGGAAGACTCAGCAGACCGCTCTCCAGGAAGGGCACTCCCACGTAGACAAGATGGGCGTTCACTCCCGTTATCACTACCTGCAAAGAGATTGGCAGGCTATATGCTCGGAATATAGCGAAATAGAGACGAAACCGATTAGGAACCAAACATTTTTGAAGCCTTCATCAATATAGGAAAATTTTAGGTCGTGTTTACACTTGGAAAAATTTACCGGCTTGCATTAACAATCGCGATGAGAAAGAGACATGCGAACTCTTTCCAAGCGACCATTCAGATGTCGTTGAAGAAGAGAAGGCCTTCTGATGATATCTGAAATAAAGCATTATAAACTATGTAGCAAATGTCTGTCAAAATTGGATATAGCTTTACCTTGTTATCATTTAGATTGCGCAAAAATTAAGCGAGCTTGCCTGTTCGGGCAACCACTCGCAGCAATTTAAGCGCAGCAGAATGAGATTCTTTAATTTTATACATTAGCTTAAATGAGAAAGAAGTTAGCATAGAATTTAATAAGATATGTGATTTCTATGTGAAAGAAAGAAGTTAGCATAGAAAAAAATTGCAAAAGAAGTTAGCATAGAATTTAAGTTGAACTTTCCTACATCCACCTCTTTTTACTCTCTGCTTTGATCTTCTCCATCCACGTGCTGATCCAATCGATTTTCCCAATAATATTTGCTGATAGTGCATCCTCATTCAGCGTGGGACTTTCCAGAACTCAAACAATATTGTTATACGAAGCTGAGTTTGAGCTTAAGACGAGTTAACTGAGAGAGCTCTGCGCAATTTCTGCACATTTCCAAACCCTAATTTATTAAGATGTGAAATAAATTATTCGAATTTAAAACTGATCCACGCTAAATGATTTATGTATATATCATGAGAGCACCGAGTACAAATTCAGGTTAAATAAGAGGAAGATTCTGGAATGCACTTTAAAGCTGCCAAAAGTATTAAAGCAAATTTTTTTCGCTCTTCATTCATTTCCTCTCAATTCTTCACCCGCAGTCGGCTTTGCTCGGCTGTCAACGGGACTGCCAGCGATGTCCACTCCGGAGGCCTGTTATTCTTTTCACGCGATTTTTTTAGTCTATATAGCCTTCGTGAAAAAAATACTTTATTTTTGTAATTTTTAGCATTCAAATGAATTATGAGAATCCAAAGTCGAACTTGATTCCACCAGAATCCTAACGTCTCGGGGCAGCAGCCCAATACGGAGCAAGCGCCAGCGGCCGCCGCCTCCGCGACTGAACAGAACCAGGAGAAGCCCAAGGAGGAGCCAGCAAGGGTTCACTCGTGCCATTTAAGAATACCGAGCGAGGCATTTTTGATAGTTAGTAGTTACGTAGTATTTAAGGGCAATGCAACTCCGCTGAGGGCAGATGACTATAAGAGGAAGGTTTCATCACGGTTTCCGCCATTGCACGTGCCAAAGGTGACAAAATCATGCAATGGAGAGTCTGGTCCAAGAAGAAGTTTGCATCTTCACATTACGAGAAAAATTGATGTAACTGCAAGAATAATTTGAGCTTCTTTTTACTGATAAATTTGTTTGTCAATGTTTAGAAATCCAATGGCACTCAAACATTTTTAATTAACTTCAATTAAGAATTTTTGATTTGCAGGTTATCTTAGTTATGTTTTTATAACGAATTTCAATTAGTTTAGCTCATGCATCCAGTCGCTCACGAGTGGATCGACACTGTCATCAAGCGGCTGGACAGTTTGTATCCAAAATACCTTATTTGATGAATAAATTGATTGGCCAAGTCTGAGAAAACCTTATGGTTAATATATGAAGTGTTATTCTACTTTAAGGAATTATGACGGACACTACCCTGACGGCAGGCCGTCTCCTGGCAATCGAAGAAATCACGAAGATCATTCAACTCGTCACTCCGCTTCTCATGGAAGACAGAACCCTCGTCGACTGCCCGGTCCCTGCGAAGATCATTGGTGATCTTCACGGTCAGTTCGAGGTAAAGGCTCTGAAATAAGAATCATTTGAATCAAAATTTTTACGGAAGTAAAAATTTTTTGGAAGTAAATCATAATGAATTGCTCCGTCCAACTTCAGCACCTGCAAAAGCTGTTCGACCTGATCGGTCGCGTCCCCGACCAGCGGCTGCTCTTCCTCGGCGACTATGTCGACCGAGGACCGCAGTCGGTTGAGGTCTCTTTTAGTATGTTATATGAGTCAAGTTGAGACGTCGACAATGAATGAATCTTCCCTTTATTTCAGGTGATGGTGTACCTGTTTTGCCTGAAGATCCGCTACCCATCCCGCATCTTCCTCCTCCGCGGTAACCACGAGACCGCCCCCATCAACAAGATCTATGGCTTCTGGGCCGAGCTCGTCAAGAAGTTCGGCTACCCCGGGTGAGCAATTATACTTTAATCAATGATGATATAATTTTTGATATAAGTATGTTCTACAATTTATTTCAGAGTTGGCCTCTGGTGGGACTTCAACGCTGTCTTCAATCGCCTTCCCCTCGCTTGTGTCGTGGGCGAAAAGGTTTATGTGTTCTTATGGTTAGAGAGGAATTTGTTAGAATGTTTTGGGTTACGGCAACGTAATCAGAGAAATGTTAATAATGAACAAGTTGCCGCTTTAGATTCTGTGCATGCACGGCTGACTCTCGCCCGAGTTGACTTCTCTCGCCGTGATCCGTAACATCGTCCGCCCCTGCGAGCCCATCGAAAGCGGAATCATTGTCGACCTCATCTGGGCCGACCCCACCAACAAGGTCGGTATACGGTAGTTTGGGAAGCAAAGTCTCGATTCATTCCTGGCTTTGTTTACTTCTTGCTTTAATGACAACTACTTCTCTCCTTTCTCAGGGCGATGGCTGGTTCCAGAGTAACCGCGGGATGAGCTACATCTTCGGCCAGGCGGTCGTCCACAATGCGTGCAGGACGCTTGGCGTCGACCTCATCGTCCGCGCCCACCAGGTTTAATACCTTTTATAACATTGATTAGTGTAATAAGAGAAAATACGTAATGTTCACAAAGAATTGTATTAGAATCTAGTGCATCAAATTGCAGGTGGTCCAAGACGGCTACGAGTTGATGGTGGGCCGCAAGCTCATCACCGTCTTCTCCACGCCCAACTACTGCAACTTCTTCAACAATGCCGCCGCCGTCGTGTGCGTCTCCGAGGATCTTCAGGTTTGAGAGGGATAACTAAATATAACTAATCAATATATGTACATATAATATATAGTCTAAATATATGTTTCTCTCTCTAATTGAATTCTCTTGCAGATCTCCTTCCAGCAGCTTTCCGTCCCCATGCCAGAGGGAATACGCGGCCGTCGCGCCTTCGTCGTGGCTGCCGAGGTTCCGCCCCCCACGCCCGCCCCTCCTTCTCCTGCCACGCCCGAAGGCCCCTGAATGTAGTCGAAGAACTCACGTCCCTACCCTTCTCTGTCAGCTCTTCTCGCCTGTCCCAGCTTAGTAATAAAGTGGATTTTTACCGAGACGCTCAATTCAAGGAAAGCAGGAGAAGAGTAAATGATGATAACAGAAGGCAAGGGAAACGAAAAGTGAAGGAAGAAAGAGTTGACATTAATACGCGAGCAAACTGCATACATATTTATGTACATACATGTTTGAAATATTCATTGGAAAGAGGACAGAAGGTAAAGAAACAACATGGGTTATAAGAATTCTTGGGATTCGGCTTGATTCTTTGTCCTCTAGTATTTAGTATTTTGTTTTTTCTTCATTCTTGAATAAACATACATGTATGTATGTACATATCAATTTCTGATGAAAACATCCATAAATAAATGAAACTTTTTAGTGAATAAGATTCCTGTTATAGATATAAAAATAAGGCTGGGAAGCATTCTTTCCATATTTCATCTTACTGTCCATTTTCGGTGGCAGTCGGCCGTTTTCATCGCTTCCGAAGGGATGACAGACTTCGATCCCGGTGCGCTGAGGGTAGCCTTATATTTATCAGTTTTTCATGGAAACCTTCATTTTCATTCTCTTTCATTGTTTAGATTTAAAAAAAGAACTCCTTCTATTCATTACTTTATTTCAGGAAAGAAGATGCAAGGATTGCAAGGATTCTCTTCGGAAGAACGTGGTTCTTGTCAATATGGTACTTTTTATTTATTTATTTTACATTTATGATTTTATTCTTCCTTTCAAAACGCAGCGTTTCACCAAATTTTCAAATGCTTCTCCATCTCGAGTGGTCTATATTTCGTTTTCCTTTCAGTTACTGACTTTCATCTACTCCCTGACAATTGCCGTGGACGAGCTCAGATGGGACGGCGGCATCTACTGCATGTTCATTCTGTTAGTTCTGCACTGAGATTAAGTTGCCGTGATTAGGAAGCCGGGCTAAATCTCTCACAAGCAGGTCCCTGCTCTCTTTCCTCATCAATATCGTTGTCTTCGTTGTGATGCGCCACAGCTTCTTCGAGACGCAGTTCCTAGCTGTCAGAGCGTTTCCTGGCCGTCATTTCTAATCTGTCAATGATCCTTGTTATCAGGCCATGATAGTGAGTGGAACGGCGACCATCTTCATGCTCGCTTGTCTTATCACAGGGACGGTCAAGTTCAACTCCAATGAGGACCCCTTCAAGAGCCGACTCGCCAACTTTGGACTTGTAAGCAAGATGAATTGATAATTGTTTTTATAGAATACGATTGAGAGCTGTAGAGGCATGGGTTTCGCTTATTTTAATTTAAACAAAAGATCATGCAGTTCATCGCTGGAATCTGCAGTCTGCTGAATCTCCTGACCGTCGTCTTCTTTTTCCTCTTTCGCAAGGTGAACGAACTCAAAAATGAATATATGTACATATGTCCAAGAAAGCAATCATTAATCTACCAGTTTTGCAGGTTGAGCCCCTTCTCCAGCCGAGGACACCGGAGCATGGGTCCTCTGCTCCCCTGCTCTCCCCATGGGAGGGAAGCCAAGAGTGGTCCTCGGGCAGCAAGCCGAGAACGCCCTCAACGCACACTGCCATGGTCAGAGATCCTTCTGCCAAACCTTAGAATGGCCTCATCAATATTTGGTAGATTTCTGAAGAAACAAAAGGATACTAATAATTGTTGATAAATGAGCCAGAGACGAACGATTCCTTCTCCTTCCAGTCCCCATTGACTCCGACGCGCATCTCGCTCCACAATGCGGATGTACGCACCGCGATTCCACACGACGGAGAGGACAAGAAGAGCGACGGGAACAGTGAAAGCCACTCGAGGGAGAAGAGCCACTCCAGGTGAGAATCACACCTTTCTGTCTGTGAGATAATTATTATCCAGTAGTGACCACGACGAGGAAAAGAGGTCTTTGAAGAAACCGTGGGACAAGAAAAGGTGAGGAAGATCACCGTCAAAACATAACAGCCAAAGTTCATACGGCTGAGGAAAAGAAGAGTGAGGATGATAGAGCGAAAAAGGGAGAAATTTATATGATGACAAGAATGGAGTGCCGAGAAAAGAGTGGGTGTGATAAAAGAACGAGAGAGATAGAGACATAATTATTCCCGATCCTCATCCACGAATCGAAAGAAGGATGAGGGCAAGCCTCGCACCACGGATGAAGCCAGCAAGAGCGACCGCAGCCAGGACCGGGAAACTTCCAAGTCAGCGCGGAGCAGAGGCTTTCTAGTGTAGCGACTTTATCAGAAAGTGTTGAGGAGCTCCCAACACAGGCGAAGAAAGAGGAACAACCGCGACAGGTCTGCTCCCTTTTGGACTCCTCAGGCTGTGAAAATAATCAGTGCGGCAAGGCGGAAGGAGAGCAAGCGACGCTCTTCTAAGAAGTCCAGGTGCGAGTCACAATTCAGTGCCATACACGTGACCATTAGCATACTAATCAGCAATACGTAGAGCAATTAGCTAAGATTCGTGATTGCCAGAAGACATTCCGACCGTGACCGGGCCGATAGCCGAAGTCGTAGCAGGTCAGGAATCTTCTGGAACGGCTAAGAAACACAGTCCTATTACTCATACAAACAGCTCCTTGCCTCATTCAGTTTGCGCGGCAAGAATCATGACAGGCGGCCGAGCAGCAAGAACAGCGATGCCAGTTTACACTCCTCCTGTATCCAGAACAACATTCAATTTTTAAATTGAACAGTCAAATTTCATAATATGGTTAGTTTCAGGAGGACACTGGCTACCGTTCCTGGAATCGTCGCTGAGCCCCTTGGCTTCATGACCCTTTATTTCTTCGTCTCCGGGAATCCCCTCCGTTATCGCACATTCCCATAACACCATGTGTTGATGCACTCAACAGCATCTTCAGACCACTTTTGGGGGGCCGGGTTTTTGCCAAACGCGGTCCCCTGGCTATTTGCCAAGGGAGCCTTGGCAAGTAGCCATGGTCAGAGATGTTCACCGCATTCATCCTTTCTTACAGGATGAATCGGATGAACTTTCAGCATGTTTCAGCTGTCACCCAGAACACTTCTCAATGGATTTTAAAGTAGAAAAATTCTTTATACAAGCAATAAAAAGACATTTCCAACAGTGAGTTTTGGATGCTTTTTTTCAAGCAACTCAAAACCCGCAGTTGAGAAAATAAAAGAAATTCTTTATGCCATTACATTAAAAAGAAAAGTACATGTGCACCCTTTCGCTCAGTTTGGAGCTACTCGGGCGGCTTTCAAAATGGGGAGGGGGCTGGCTAGCGGGCATGGGGAAGTCGAGGGGTGTGGTGCTGCCTCAGGCTCCCTCGCACACTTCTTCTTTCTTTCGTCATCTGCCGTGATCTAAAAGTCATGACTCCTTACAAAATGCTTTTTAATGTAGAGTTTCTCATTGGACATTGATTTTGCTCCCGTTCCCAGTCTCTATTTCTCTCTAACTCACTTACTCTTTCTCCTTCATTCTCTCTCTCTCTCTCTCTCTCTCTCTCTATCTCTCTCTCCTCAACATACCTTTGCCCACGAGGAAGGTGGAGAAGCAGCGCATTCCCGTCCGCCACTCGATCGCCACTCTAGAAATGACAATAAAGTTACTCTCAAGAAGGAATTGTACTACCACCCACCAACTCTCATTTACCCCGACACCGACTGACCTTCTCAAGAGTGCTGGACGAGTCGGATGAGCAGACGGAGGCAGCCACGATAGCGAGGCCGAGGTTCTAGAAGTAACAATATTGATTATAAGAGATGCAAACTTTTTATGAATTCCAAATCATACTATGAAAATGAAGCCGAGGCTGTTATTCTCAAAGATTTCTAAACAAAACGAAAAGCTACCGTACCCGAATGTCGGACACGATGTCGAGACGTTGCCGTTGAGCATCCCTCGACGGCACTTCACTCTGCAGTTTACAAAATAAGATAATTTTAATATGCAGTTCTACCGTATCCTACAAACTGTCTAGTGAACGTCTCATTTATAATGACATTAACTGACCTTCTCAAGAGTGCTGGCCGAACGGACGAGCAGACGGCTGCAGCCTCGCCAGAGAGACCGAAGTTCTAGAAAAAAATATTGATGATTAAATTTCTTCAAAGAGGAAGAGCTACCGTACCTTAATGCCAGCGACGACCTCGAGAAGGCGCCGATGAGCATCTATTCGATAGGATGGCATTCAGCAAGTGAAAACACATTAAAAAAAGGCACTTGAACGGTGAGCTAGATTATAGAAATTACGGAGAAATAAACACACCTTTACAAATTTCTTCTTTCTCCTTGTCCAGTCTTCGTTCTAAAGACAAGTCAATCAAAATAAATAGATTAAGAAGTATTAAACTTCTCGTTCCCCCATTCATCCAAGTGGTGAGGAAGAGACATCTTTATTAGGAAATTCCATTCACCGTTAAGTAAAAGTGGGCGGGGGAGCAATTGATTAAAGCCACGAGTACATTATGTTAACAAAAATTGTCACACGTAATCATTAACAAACCTGTAAAACGTACTAAATATGATATTCTAGCTAGAATTATACTCTACTAATTTACTCTCGACAACCATCACACCCATCCTGCACTAGACCCAGATCTCCTAAGCCCACTTCATATACCCTTTTCATCGTGCAACTAGAGCTCTAATTTGCACTGTTGCCTGAAATAGGGAAAATTTCAGAGATAAAACACAAGTCAGAAAAAGAATGAAAAATAATGTTATTCTTTTGATTTTAAAAGCCTGAAATATGAATTAAAGAACTTTGATTATCTTGGTTTGAAGAGTCTAAAATAAGAAAAGAAAAAAAATATGCACCTTGATCGCACATCAGGCTCCCAGTTGAAATACCGCGTGTCCTTGATGCTCGAAAGCGATCTGGTTCTTAAAATGAAAGTTTGGCTGTGATGTTATTTATACGCAAACACCCTAGCCTATTACGTAGGAGATTACATTATCCAGAAAAAGAAAGGGCATAGCCAAATAAGAGTACTTTAAGAGAAACAAGCATGCAGGAATCTATTAAGGTCAACCTAGTACAGCTAATGCCGTGAAAACAGCGGCATGAACGCAATGATCACGAGCTCATATGTGTAAATGTTCGAACAAATGAATGCAGAGAATGATGCAGACCTGCGCGTACTTGCCGTCCTTGTAGTCCTTCTGTCTGTTCAGAAACCAGTTCGGGATCTTCTACTGGTTGAGCTTCAGAAAGACGGCCTTGAGCGTCTCCAGTCAATGCTTAACAATATTTGCATTAATCAGCATTCATCATCGGATGAAAAAAAAGAGAAAAACAAATGTCTTGGAATGTTCAAATCTCGAAAATAACTACGATAACTTCTCACACAAATAAGATCATTAAAAAAAGGTAAGCAGAATGTATGTGAAATACAAACTTTATCAACAAATTGTTAGGCAAACCTAAAGTACTTGACTCCGATGCACTCGCCGGTGATGCCGTCCACGATGGAGGTCGCGACGCGCGAGTCCACTTAAAAGCGAACTGTCACTGAATATGAAAGTCTATAGTAATGTTTGCTTTACCAACATGTAGTCATCTGATGAAAAGAAAAGTAGTCTTTGGGTATGCAATCCCTCTCAAAATTTCGATTATAACTACAGCAACTTCTGACAAAAAAGAATAAAAAAGGTATACAGAATGTATTTCAAATATAAACTTTATCAATAATCAAAATCAAAAAATCAAACGCAAAAAAAAGACGAAATTTACAAAGTAAAGGCATGTGAAATCAAACGCAAAAAAAAGACGAAATTAATCAAACGCAAAAAAAAGACGAAATTTACAAAGTAAAGGCATGTGAAATCATCTTGAATTCTTCCAAATCACACCAGACGTAAAACAATAATAATTGGCAAATTGCCATGTTTCATTTTCCGCACGAGACGAGTTTTCGAATATGCCTACTGAGATTGGACTGTGGCAACAACACATGGTGCATAATGTACCTTCCCTTCCTCGTTCCTCGCATAAAGTGGCATAGGGATGAATAGACTTTGTAACGTTTCATTGTGAAACACAAGTTGCGGAACATAAAGATGAGGAGTTAGGAAGTCAGCAAAAACACGTTAGAAAAAACCCGCTTATTCCCCAGAGTGACAAATTGATAAACATGGTCAAATCCAGAAGAAACGAACTAGCGAAATATTCAGACTTTCGGAAACTATGTTCTGGGCTATTTCTGAATTGCAAATCCCCTCTCTTACTTGCAGTCTATCAAGTCTAATAGATAAAACAACTATGAAAGAACAAGTCTACATAGCTTCAAGCAATCGTACTGCCATATAGCTTAGAGGTAGAATGCGGGAAGAATGGACTTAAGCGGAAGAGTCGAGGAGGTCTGCGGGGAGTGCGTGCTGCTCAACGCCCGCTCGATTGCCTGCCACGCCTCCTGGCTGGGCATAAGTGGTGCCAGCGGAGGAGATGGACCCGCCTGCGGCTTGGCTGGGTTTGGGATGCGGCGACGCGGCGGAGTGGGGGCGATGCAAGCCAGGTGGATGGGACGGGCGCGGGTTCTCGAATGAGTCCATCCGTTGCAACTCGGGCATCTGGGAAGCTGCGTTGTCCTGCAAGACGAACGAATTGCTCAATCTTGACAATCTCGGGATGCCTAAAACATAAGAATAAAATGAACTGGCGGTGTCATCGACGATTGGAGGAGGAGTAGGCCGAGATGAATAGCCAACCACTGGATTGCTGGAAGCCAACGCCGACTGCCCTCCCCCCGTCGTTCGCAGAATCTAAAACAGTCCTTATCCTATTTTCACAATCGACATTTTGCATACTTGTTAGATCGCTCTTATCTCTTCTATACCGATTTAAATTTCTCGTTGAGCCACATTTTAGTTGGGTAGCGAACCTGATATGGCTGATGGCGAATGATGGCTCGGACGGGCTGCTTCGCAGTGCTGCCTGAAAATGTATATCAGTATTGATAACTCATATCTGTAGATTACAGTATTGATGACATATTTGTAGATCGCAGTATTGATAAGAAGTATTTGTTGTAAAAAAAAAGAAACGCGTTGTACCTGGCACCATGTTTGTGTGTACAGGCAAGCGGACGTTGCTTGGAAGCATTCCGAGTCGATGTTGTGATGGCGTGGTCCTGATGGCCGTGCCGTTCCCGGGATGCACGGAAGAGAAAGAGATCGAGAGAGGCCCCCCTGGCCGCGACGCGTAGGGCGGCACCACACGACGCGTTGCGGTCGCAATGCGGGTTGTCGGCTGGGTCACCATTGCTGTCGGCCGCCCCATACTTATTGCCCCTACGTCCACAGCTACTGCAAAAAGTGCAACAATAATAGCAAAACAATTGCAAATACAGGTTTTTTTATTCGGGAAAAGGAACAGTTCCACCTCACACGCTCTGTTTAGTTAGAAATGACTCTTACACGGTTGCCGTCTCAATTGTTGTACAGTATCCAAGCCGGTCGGGACTACTGTGAAAGGCCGAGGAGCCATTACTGAAGGGAGGCTTTGCTGTTGGCGACGGGGACTGCAATGGGAAGGACGGTTCATATTTATACACCACGGGAGAATGGAAAGAAAACAATAAATAAAAAAAGAATAAAAATATATTCGCTATTGTTATTATTATAACGACTTTACAATAACCGTAAAACGATAAGAATGAACGAAGGAGTGGGAGACGTACGGGGCCGGTCTGAACTTGTCTCCGATGCGGTCGAGGTCATCAACGAATCTGCCAACTCGCACTCCGATGCCCGCCACTTCTGCGTCCGTGATTCCTCGCTCACTCGCTGCAGCCGCACTGAATCATTCCCTTTTGATAAAGAAATTAAAGTCGAGGAAAAGTCAGTCTTATAAATCTAAAATATCCTTTCTTTAAAGAAGACTAAGACCAGACCTGTCTCGCATGAGCCCGGTGGTCGAGCAGTGAAGATCCATGCAGAGTTCGCTGAGGCGATCAAAGGCTTGGCCCGCGGTCAGGAAGATCTCAGCTACCTTCTGGAACCAAGCATTTAGTATGCAAAAGTTCTTTTTAAAATTCATTTTTGTGTTGGGTTCTAGCCGTTTCTCTTCTACTGCAAGAACTTACAGCAAATGTTCACATTTTAGAGGGTAGCGCCAAAACCAAATTAGACGTTAGATGTTCAGAGAGCAAAAAGGAAACGACAAGAGAGAACAAGTATATAATGATAGGCGTAAGCAGAATGAGCACCACACCTTGCTAGTGCATGGCTGCGGAGTGCTGCTTGCACTGCTTCCTCCATCGTCCAACGCAGCTGACGACGTCTGAAATCAGAATAGAATGCTATAAGAAGAAAACTGACCGCAATCAAATAAAATGACGGAACCAAGCAATTCTCCGAAAAAAAAAAGAAATACTGACGGAAGGGAGCTGACCAGACTGCGGTTGGAGAACGGAAGAATCCATTGACAGCGGCAACAAAGAATGGAGCAGAAAGAGTTACTACGGGTTGACAAATCTCTGTTACAATCCTGCAACTTTTAAATCGTGTTCTTGAAAAATACGCTTGATAAATCAGCCAAAGCTTCCTCCCTCACCATAATTGACTTCTACAGTGGCTCAAACACTCTCTTCCGACATTCAAATTGATAAGAGACGAAAAGATTCATAAAGATGTTCAATACAACTGTACACGATATCAACGTAATGCACTTTTCCGGCCGAGTAACTCCAGTATGTATCCATTTATCTCACTCCGCATGTACATTACGTTACAGTGTTTGCGCGCAAGAGGGTCGAATTGCTTGCAAGAAAGAAAGAAAGTGAGAGGTGAACACTGACAGTGAAGCTAACTCACATCGAGTCTACGTAAGTATGCATCTTCTGTCAGCTACGTACACTTGACAGATTACATTTGATGAACAAGGTTGACCCGGACCTGCATCTGGCAAAACGCTCTAAGTCTGGAAACATTAGTGACAGAACTATACCAACTAGTAAAGTAGAAGAAAAGAAGATAGAGATATCTGCGACAGTGAATGGCAGATGGTTGTTATACAGCAAAGCAAATCGAGGCAATTCATACAATGGAACATTTCTTATTAATGATGGAGGAATACCACTTGCTAACATCTTGTGATATACTTTAGCACTATTTGAGCGCACGGTTTGGATGATCTAGGATGTAGTGGGCATAATGTATAAGAACTGCTTTGGACACAACAACAAGTTATCAACTTTCCAGAAACCAACCTAGACATCAGAGAAGCAACGACAGAAACAAATCTCCACAGAATGAGTGCGTGATAAACAAATATTTCGCACGAAGAAAAAATTCAGGCTGAAATTTTACACAAAGCAAAGGAAACACAAAAAGAACTGCACTAAAATTTACAGCAAGACTTGCTAAACAAATGGTTTGATTACGAAGGAATATGGAACAAAGGCTGCGAAAAGCAGAAAACAGCGCAATGAATGGGGGGCAATGCTAGAATACAACTGGCTAAATAAGAGTGGGGTCAGATGGCTCGATGCCAGTTCTCTTGAATTCGTCAGCCATCATCTGAAGCAACAAATACTCTTGTTGTTGATAAAGCAATGAGATCAGGAAAAGTCGCCAGAGACAACAAAATCCCATTTTGCCACAACATGTCTGGCTAATTCTAGTGATACCGTACCTGCCACTTGGAGCGGTCAGTCAGCATTTTCCACTCCTTCCGAATGCGCGACATCTTAGTTGCCCAGTTGGCCGTCGGAGCCAAGAGTGAAATTTCCGCCATGCGCTCTCGCACGAAGTAATGCATCGCGCGGCAACGGTAGTCGTCCTTTCGCTCCCTGCAGGAAGCTGCACGCAACTCATAACTCAGCCAGGCCAATACGCACTAATATAACAAGAAACTACGGCCCACGAATACGACAGGAAACGGGCGGTCCCTAACCATCAGCAAAGAGGAACTAAAGAAACCTCTTGACGGTGTCTCCTCCAACTCCGAGAATAATCGGCTCTCGCTTCCTCTTCGGAGTCGGATCTTCCGGGCCGCGCTCGAGACGAGTTCGGTTGTACTCGTCAGCCATTACCTTCCATCTGAACACGGAGATTGGATAACTCTGCAGAGCACGTTCACATCAACAAACGCCAGAACAATATGTGGTAACCAATCGTCATCTAATCATTGTGTAGACGTGGGTTAGACGTCAATGAATGCTCACAATATAATTAAATTAGAAATATATTTCAAAATCTGTCCAAAATCGTACTTCTTCTTGCTCTCCTCGTCCATCTTACGCCACTCCTCCCAGCCAAGGGATCTTCTCTGGTTGTAGTCGAGTATCGGGTACTGCTGCGAGAACGCCGCGCTCGAAGCCGCCCAGAACGCATCGAAGGGCCGTCTGTTTCGAAAAGAAACATTCATTTCCTTTTGTCGTTTCCAGTCTTCTATACATCCCCAGTCTCTGACTGTATCTTTCTCTCTCGCTGAATAACCTCTCTCTCTCCTCTCTCTCTCTCTCTCTCTCTCTGTCTCTCTCTCTCTCCTCGCCTACCTCAAGGTCGGTTTGGCGCTCTCTCGTTTCTTGCCGGCTCCCTTGTTCCTCTTTCCCTTGCCGGTGCTTCCATCGAGTGCGCCTTCCTCCTTACTCGCGCCCTGCTGCTGCATAATCATTCGCAGGTCGTTCTGAAGTGAGGGGACAGAGCTGGGGTCAGCGCAGTCGAAGAGAAGCAGATAGAGAAAGACAGAAAGAGAGAGGGAGAGAGAGGGAGAGAGAGAGTAGAAAGACAGAAAGAGAGAGGGAGAGAGAGAGAGAGTAGAAAGACGGAAAGAGAGAGGGAGAGAGAGAGTAGAAAGACAGAAAGAGAGAGGGAGAGAGAGAGAGTAGAAAGGCGGAAAGAGAGAGGGAGAGAGAGAGTAGAGAGAGAGAGAGAGAGAGAGAGAGAGACAACTGATTGTAAGAAACAGGGACAAAGATGCAAGTCAAATTTAATGATGGAAGGCATTTTAGGTGCTTTATGAGATTACGGCAAACAAGATTTGCATATCGCTTCAGCAATAAAAAGAAAACAAAATGCGTGGACTCGATTGGACATTGAATGTTGTTTAGAAGGTTTGCGGGAAGGCGGAAGAAAAGCCCACTGTGAAGAAAAAAAGTAGCCTAAGTGAGTGAGCAGTTAGGGAGGGGTGGGGTCAATATATATAAATGGGGAGGTATTAGATCTAGAGGAACATTGTTAAGCAGTAAGTCACCTGCAGTGCCTGGATGACCCCCGAAGTTCCGTCCGCTCCGTCCTCGAACCACTGCGGCTGCTGGCCGTTGTTGGGCTTCAAAAATAATTTACATTTATATTTGGTGACAGAGTAGAGTAGATATCAACCTTTCTCACAAAATACACGATCCAATTACGAATTGCCCGTGGATTCGAGAGGGTGAAATTTAAAAGCCTTGAAAAGTATTTGAACCTTAAAATCGGACATGTCCGTTGGTTGCGGAGGCGCAGGCTGAGCAAGGTAGACTCGCTGTGTTTGCTGCACGTTTCGACTGTGCTGAACAAGGAGCAGTTTATTGCCATGTACAACTAATAATAGCAACACTTAGTGTTAAAAAGATTCAAAGTAACACGCCGCTAGAGAATCTGCGTTTAGGATCATAAAAATAAAAGATTAGGATAAGACAGGACGGACCCTGAGCTCCTGGATGTGTTCGCAGACTGAAGTGAATGCCTCTGAAGCGATGCGAACCAGCCGCTCGCTATCCGCAAGATTCTCTTCGTCGCTCCTCCGACCACCTGAAGATAGTCTTCATAAGAATCGGGAGAGTAAAATTCGTAATGCAAATCATTGCCTGTCACATACAAAAAAATCATCTTCAGAGAGCTCAAGTTCTAATCACGCAAAAATAACAATATGAAAATTACCTCCCAACAGGCGAACTCTTTCAACTGCTGCGGCGAGTGTACTTTCAGCGTCCTGAAAACACAAGACGCTGTTAGTCTAGAAGATAGGATAACGATTCGTATTATTGTAGAATTAAATAAAACACTTTTTTTACGATGTCGGTATTATTTCTTGAAAATATACGAAATTTCTAAGTTCTTGTTTTGAAGAATATGATGGGGAGAAGTGTAATTTTTCCTGTTTTTGAGAATAAAGCCAATTAGATCCTCGAATATTCCGAGTAAGTTGTGATTCGAGCCTTTTCCAACATTCAACATAAACTAGTCCCTCTGGCCTGATCAGTTCTTTCGTTCAGATACCACTGATACTCATGAATATGAAATAAATGGCAGTAATGCCCGTTCCCTCTTCCACACTCCGTGATCTTTCCAATGAGAGAAGGGCACACCAATACTCTCCCCTCATCAGTTGTCCCCTCTCTTTCGTTACGTCCCCTTCTCTCTCCCCTTCCCGTCAGCAACCAGCAACCATCCCCAAGGAGAGCGAGCAAGGAGCGAGAGACGAGAGATATAGACAGTCAGAGAAGGGAGAGAGCGGAAGGAGAGAGAGCCATGGAGAGAGAGAAAGAGAGCAGCATTTTGAGAGAAATCGATCAGAATACGGAATACCCGAATGGCGACTGGTGGAGAGGAGAAGATAGGAGAGAAGTAGAGAGAGCAGGGGGAAGGGGAAAGAGTGTATAAAGAGAGGAGAGAGGAGAGAAGACTAGGCCAGGAGAGATGGAGAAGATAACGAATGGTAGTTAGGGGGAGCTGAAGGCATGACAGAGAGAGAGAGAGAGAGAGAGAGAGCGAGAGAGAGAGATTGTGAGAGAGGGAAAGAAAAAGAGACCCGAATGGGGTTAGGGTGAAGGGGAGGCGGCCAGCAGAGGAAAACTGACGCTGTCGAGGCTGCAGCAGGGAGGCTACAATTGGAAAAGGAGAATGGAGAGAAGAGAGAGCCAAGAGAAGTGAGAGAAATGGCTGATGCGAGTAGTGGGACGTGTCGAGGCAAGAGCAACGGGGCAAGTCGGGAGAAGGAAGAAAAAGGGGAAGGAGAGGAGACGAGAGAGAGAGAGAGAGAGAGAGAGAGAGAGAGAGTAAGAGAGAAGGAAAAGAGCTTAAAAATACGCAGAGATAGAGAAGGCAGAGAATGTTAGATGAAATTGGGAAAGAGAAGAGATAGCACGGTTCAAAACGAATATGAGCTTCGACATATATTACTAAGAGGAAAGAGAGGGAGAGAAAAAGTAAGAAAGCGAGCAACGGCAGTTTAAATGCTTACCTTATGGTTAGAAAGAAAACTCTGATTGGAACATGAAAGAACTGTGGAGGATGGACATAAAGTCAGTAAAGGTAAGTGATAACAGAGAGAGAGAGAGAAAGAGAGGGAGAGAGAGAGAAAAAGAGAGGGAGAGAGAGAGGAAGAGAGGGAGAGAGAGAGAAAAAGAGAGGGAAAAGAGAGAAAGAGAGGGAGAAAGAGAGAGAGAGAGTAAGAGAGAGAGTAGAGAGAGAGGAGAGAGATAAAAAAACTGAGTGAGAGAGCGAGTGAGTGAGGCAATTAGAGAGATAAAGAGAGAGCGTGTGAGAGAGAGATAGATAGCAAGAAAGAGAGATATTGCAGTAGAAGAGAAGGAATCCAGCAAACAAAACCACTCCCTGGCCATACGCGCTTGGTCCCATTCTCCCTTCCGTCTCTTTCCATGCCGTCTATGCAGGGCACCTTACTCTAAGTATGCCCCCAATCCCCTTCTCTCCATCTCCTACTAGGATGGGAGAACTGAGAGAGAGATGAGAGGAGAAAGAGAGAGAGAGAGAGAGAGAGAGAGAGAGAGAGAGATGACGGAGAGAGCGAGAGGCGAAAAGCAAAAAAGAAGATATGAGAAAACGAAGATACAGTGACGAGAAAAGAGAACGGAACGAAGAGAACTAAAGATATGGCAAGGAATGTCCAACCAGCCTCTCTCCCATCCCATCATTCCCTCTCTACTCTTGCCAACGTTTCCAACTCTTTCCCTTTATTTCTCTTTCTCCCATCAGAACTATAGCCGTGAAATTCTGCGTTGAACACTCATTCTCTTCTGCTACTGATTCCTCATCTAACCTCTATTTCCCCGTTCTCGTACCTTCTCTCTCTATCTCTCTCATCTACAATTGCAATCAGATTCTACAGCAATTACGTAAAAACACGCTCTTCTCCCTGTCATAATCTCTCTTCAGACGTGAAACAAATAGCAAGCCCGGAGGATGCGTAGAAACACGCCCTGGAACACAACAACAAAACAACCATGGGATCATTGGAAAAAAGGGGAAGGCATTACATAACAGCGGCAAGCCTTGAAGAACACTTTAAAAAAAAAAAGTAAAAAAAGAAACTGTGGTAACAATGAAAAATCACAATCATACGTTTTTTTTCTCCGAAGTATTTTAAATGTCCGCCAACTACAGAAAACACCCAGAAGGGCTTGCTACCAATTTTTTTTGGTACCACCAAATGAACCTGCAGTGAGCCCTATACTCCCCCCCCCCCCACCTCCAATCTCAACGTCTACGATTCAATAGCTTTAACGCGCACATTGACTAAGTTAGAACGAAAGCCATAGAAACCTTTTTCACTGACAGAAAAAACGCCTGTACGCGTTGATAATCAGTTTAAATGAAGCGCATTTAATAACAACAGACAGAAGGAGTAAATGAAAAACGAAGTGACCTTCTCCTGAATGGTTGCTCCCTTCAGAATCTCCTTCATTCCATAGCAGAGGCGCAGGAGCATCTCGTCTGACGGGTTCAGGAAGTACGAACCGGAAAGCTGACCCAGTGCACGCTCTAGCGAAGCGACTGTGTTGAAGCGTCTCAGAATGGTAAAGAATAACGGCAATCAAGAACATTGACATATTCAACGCAGTTGTTTCAGTAGTTACTCACATCATTGACTGTAGAATGGTAATGAATTAAAGTGTAGTACACTGACATGACAGGATTAAATTATTTTATAAATATACGATTAAAACGATTCGAATGGAAGAGGTCTTACGGTCTCAGGACAGACCTCAGATACGCCTGTGCCTCTTGCCATCCCGCGGCGACACCACCGGAGCCCCCAGCCATATCCGCTCCCCCCGAATCCCCCAGCGACATCGCCATTCGTGAAATCTGCAATCGCATTATACTTGCAAGACAGCTCTCAATTTTCATTCCGGGACTGCTGCAAACTGAAAATGTCCCCAAGAAATTAAGTCATATATATTGTTTCTCTTTTTTTAAAAATAAAGTCTGATTAGTCCAACCTATTCTTTATTATCATGACTATCGAATTTCATTCAGCAGCTGTTCGTTCATGAGAAACTCATTTGTTAATCGTGCGTTAGCCATAATAATAATCGAAGAAGTAAAATAAATTGGGTGTTTAAATTCAACATAAATTTCCAACTGCTCAAGAAATACGAAAATTTGGGATGTAAATTATACTATTACATACAGTAATAGTTGAATTTCTATAACGAGAAATGTGAACAGCTGACGCAGAAATAGCATTAGGATTCATAAAAAAAAGTGCAAAGTTGAAGCAAGTCCGAGACGACTTCGGGAATAAATGGTTTTTAATGGCTAAATAGTGCATGCACCTAATAACCGAAATATGTGTGGTATGCTAACATTCTTCAGACTCACATCACGTGATTAATCTCCAAAATACACAACTTTGATCTCATACTGGCATAAATTCAATTTGGAATAGTGAACGGTAAATCTCATTCCAATTCAATGCACATGTACAATTTGAATTCAGACGCTAACATCTTAATCCAACCTCGTTGCTTTTCGGTTGCGAACGCATATCAACTCAGACAATTATTCTAGAAGCTTTACGAGAGCTGGTGAAACGCTGTTATGGCCAGGCATGCTTATTCATATTACTCTTTCTCTTGACTACACTTCCATGGTTCACTATGTCGTGTCAAAAGGTCACTACAATGGTATTTGCATCTCATTTCCAGCAGCAGAGGAAAACACTCTCTCGCCATATCGCTAGAAACACACGCAAATAACCTTGAAAGTGGGGAGAGAAGAGCAGGCAGCACGCCACAGGAGAGTTGCGTTGAAACGGCGAGAACCGAACTGAAGGCCGAGAAAGTGTGCGGCACGCCGTACACGTGAGCACTCTGCTGCACGCTTTTGCTGCGCAAGTCCGCCAACCGTCTTGTGGCGCTTACCGGACTAACAAATAGAATTGCCAAGCACTGATAACAAGTAATTTTTTCTGTTTAAAGATATTTTCCCATAATAAGGAAATAGCTGTAAGCAATGTAAACATTATTTTGTATGTGCACACGCAATACAATTTGAAGATAATAGAGAAATTATAAAAATCTCAAAAGTTGATTTAAAAAAGACATCTCGTTGAATAGTTGCGGTTGGAATTTAAAGATGTTCTAATACAGGAATTTGTTTCTCTTTCATATTTTATGTAAAGAAACTTCATCTTTGTCAACAGCTTGAGTGCATCGTGCATGTTTTTTTATATGCAGCGATAGATATTCAACGAACTGTTCGGTATCACTTTGAATTCTCCTAGAATGATTGCCTACTAGCCTTTCCAATTTATCTTTAAAAATCTCTTGAGTTTCGTCGAGAATAACGTTACAAAGTGTTGAGATGAAGAAGCTAAATGTTGACGATTTTGAAGAAGATAGTTCTTTTGTTCTTAAATATGTTTAAAAAATATATATTCTGATCATCAGATAGAAGAAAAAAGTATGGATCAGGATAAGAATGCTGATCGTTTGTCTTGTGAAAGGAAAGTAATAGACGTTGTTACTGTAACTCAACATTACGCTTTAGATGTTGATGAGTGCGCATGAGGATACTTCATTCAGTTCAAGTCTACAAACGATAAGCGGTTGTTCATGTTTTAGGCATTTAGGTGTTTGCATTTTCACATGGACCATTTGAACAATTGTATTGAGAGAGAGAGAGAAAGATAGAGAGAAAGAGAGAGAAGTTAAGGTCTTTTTCGATGTTGATTAAAGAATTTCTGGATTAAAGAAACGTCTCGCAGAAACGGTATTTTGCGCACAATCAAATCAATTCTTATGGGATATGCTTTCTGTGTGGTACTTCCGTTGGTTAAGATAATTGCTTGTACAAAATACTGATATTTCTTTTTCTCGTAATGAAATAAGATAGTAACAAAAAAAAATTTTTTAATTCGGCCGACGAACTTTCGTCGTTCGGCCGTTAATTGTCAGTCTGTCCTATACAGAATCAGTGCATTTTTTGACGCGCCGTTATGCATTTGCCGTCGTTCGTGTCTGATTCAGCTGGACTCGTTTCTATCTGCTCGCTTTGCTTCGTTTTGCCCCAGCCTCACTTTTACCGTTTGCTTTATCTCTGACTCACTCGTTCAAGCCGTTCTGGGTTAAAACGACTTCCATACTTCGAACGTTTGCTGTTCTTTCTTCTTCAAAAGAATATCAGAATGCTCTCATCGCCTTCTCTTTCCCCTTTAAGACTTAAGACGAGCGTACGATTTCTTGTTAAGAGTTTTGGATTTTCATGAACGATCTGACAATTTCACGTGGGTTACCAATCAAGTTGAGCATTCCTGATGACGCATTGCGCAGGAATAGCCGTTGCCTTTACTACACTTTAGAGAATGAGGAAACCAAAGTGTTCATGTCTCCAACGTTCCCCTAATTAAGACATTTTGCAAAATTCCTTGGCACTGTGGTTGCGGAAATAGCCCACAGCTTTGTTTTTTTTTAAATTTCATTCCCATGTGTAATTCCAAACACGTGATAACGGTTGATGCCCGTTTCGCGGGTAGTGTGATACTGTCATTCGTATTACATCTTTCATCACGTCCCTTGTCTTGGTTGCCTGCGTGAACCGAGTTTCCTCCGGCCGGCGCCCTTCTGTGCCGCAGCGAAAGCGGACTTCCCTTGCCACACTCTCGCTCTCTCGCTGCTCTCCATCCTCTCCACACTCTCTCTCTGCTTAGACCCATCGCCCCACTCTGCACGTTCTTCCCAACGTTACCATTTTCATTTCGATTGCAATACCTTTGCTTAATGTTTCCTTAAGACGATGACGTAACTTTTGTTTTTCAATTAGTTGCTATGTCGCGTGTTATATAATGTTGTATTTGATTGTTGCTGAATGGCCTCGTCCGACTTTGCCCGTTACCGCGCCGAGCTGCGGCGCGTCACAAGAAACCGAGTTGAAGACACGCTCGATATGGTTCAGGTCTTGCCTCTTCTTCCTTTAGCGAACTATCGCCTTTTTTCGTTTTCTTTTATTTCTCGGTAGTCCTAGAAAAACATTTCGGAATATTCTCTGCCGTCATCGCATAGCTGAAATATAATATTAGCATGTGCAAGTGCTATAGAATTTGGGTGAAATAAAAAGAAAAAGTCCCGAAAAAATTATTTTAAGAAAATGTTGTATGCTTTGTATTCAAGACTGCTAAAAAAGATCTGTCAATTAGTTTATTTTTGATTGAGATGAATTCGAGTTCTTTGACACCCGTGGACGAAATCCTCGTACAGACATGCGAAGCTGTGAAAGGGCTACTCACGACTTGGCCAGAGGATGGAGTGGTCAGTGACAGGAATTGACTAGCCGGGTTTGGCTTCCCGGTAACCTCGAATTCACAACCATTGTCCATTTCCTTCCTATCAAAATCGTACCTTTGATGGTTGACTTTCGTGAGAACAAAACAGCGAATCGACTCTTGAAGCTGCTTTAATGGAATTTGATATTACGAAATATTTCCACACTGCTGTGGATTACTTCTTTTTTTCCCAAATAATGTCGTTTGCCTCTTCTTCTTCTCGCATTAAAAATGTCTGATTTCATTTTGCAGTCTGCCGAGGCTGGCGAGCTGGAGTCGCTTTCCGGAGTGGTGACGGGTCTGAAGGCGCGGCTGGACAAGAAGGAACGACCACCGAAGAGAACTGCCACCGACTCGCTTGTCCTCGTCCTTGCCGACGCCGTTCAGCAACTCGCCGACCAATGGCCCTCACTCATCGCTGATGTCAGCCTTTCTCAGGTTGGAGAAAGAGAGAAAGAACGAGAGAGCGAGAGAAAGAAAGAGATTTTCCCTATCAATAACACATTCGTTGTGGCCAGTATATTCCTTATCGTTTATTCAATTTTATGGTCATCGATAATGATCTGTTCCTTTCAGCGTTCTAATGGAAACGCAAGCATCCCTTCGATACAACCAAAGAAAGAAGAAACTCAGGAGAATAAGAGTCAAGAAAAGGAAGAATACTGTGGATCCTCAGTCAGTTGTTATAATTTAATCGATTAAGCCCTCGGTGTTATGTGACCGCCTTCTATTCTTCTCCTCAGGCAATAAGCTTGCTAAATTGCTTTCAAAAAGATACCATGCCACCTTTTCACAGTAATTAACAATAATTAAAAAAAGACAGCCTTGGTGCCATCAACTCCTGGATCGGTTTTTCGCGTAGCTTCTGTGGAATAGAAATTACGTTTCATCATTTCATAGAAAATTTCCTACCCAATTCTGCGTGCTGTAGCAGCTGACTTAAATACAACGAAATAAAACAAAATTTCCGTGTTCAATTTATAGATACGGAATAAATCGCAAGAAACGCATCCCAAAACGAACGAAGTTAACATGAAGACCACGGAGCGGAAGCACCTAAATGACGAAGCAATCCGTGGAAGACATCTCAAGGAGACGGTATCTTGCTATTTATTATTCAAGTCAACGTTTGGCAGATATAAGCATCTATACCAGGCGATATCCATGATTTCATTCAAATACATCTTAGGATTGCTTTTTTTTTATACTTAAATATACTTTAACATGGTTTCTTTTTAACGTTTGGTTAAGAAGGAAACTTACTTCAGATTGCAAGTGTTGCGTCGAATTCTACAGTGGCATCGCATTGCCGTGAGCATGATTCCGTTCTGGACGAGTCGAGCAGACCTCTAGTCCCTGTATGCTTTCCGTTCATATTTCTGACACAACACGAGAAGTTGATGGTAATTAAAATGTAAGGGAAATAAATCATTTCTTATCTTACGGCTTTAGGAGCGTGAACACTCTACTTCTACGGTGTCTTCTGCAAAACGAGTATCGGGAAAGCTATATCTGGCTGACCAGCCACTTCCCAAGTGTTCTGAGCATGGAATGGTACGCTCATTTGCTTTTGCCATTTTGTTTTTGAACGTTTTTCTTCTATTTTTAACAAATACATATTATTAAATGGCTATTAACTGTTTGGCATCATTTCAGCCTTCCACGGAGGGTACGGGTCATACAAATTCTTCCGGTTTGAGAGCACACCAAATCCGCGTTGCGCCCGTTTCATGCGTCGCGGCTAGGCAAAGCATATAGCTCTCCTCCAAATGCATCGATCGAAGTGATTTAAACTCCCTCCAAAAGTTACCGTAATATGTGGTCATTAATTTGAAAATTTAGGCAACTCCCTCCAAAAGTTACCGTAATATGTGGTCATTAATTTGAAAATTCTGGCAACTGGCAATTTGCCAGCAATTTCACCTTCGCTAATGATTTTGAAGTTCCGTTCCTTTTGTGTCACACAATACGATTGTGGAAAACTTAAGAAATTTACAGTTCGACGCACCAAAATTCTCTCAAACCGGAAGGGAGTACCCTCCGTGGCCTTCGGAATAGTATTTTTAAAATTTGAATTGAGGCATCTCCGACGGGCTCGCAGACGCCGTCGAGTGGAAGCCCCCAAACGGAGCGTCGTCGCTTCCGAGGCTGCAACGGCAAGCCCCCGTCAAGCCAGACGAGCTGCCCGCCCCGCCTCCTCTGGTTCGAGTCAAGCAGTCTAATCCCTCCTCTTAGCTATTTATCTCAGGCAACCCCCTCAACGGTGCAGTCTTCTCTTTCTGGAGATGGAGTGAGTGATGAGGAAGATGTTGACGAAGACGAAGAAGAAGAGGACGCTGAGGAAGACACCACTTCATTCCTCTATTCTCCCGACAAGAAGAGGCAGAGAGTTCGACGAACTTCTGACCGGTTTGGCCGTTAAACATTCATTCATTTCGAGTATAGTCATGGTTATTCTTTCTTTTGAGCATTCCAAGAGAAGATCGCTGGTCCTTCAAGTGCTTCTACAGCGAGAAGAAGGCAGAGATTGAGAAGATGAATCCGAACCTCCCTTCTAGCGAGAAGCACAGAAGAATTCGGTATTCATTCTTCTTCTTCCATTCTTATGTTCAGATTATGAGACATTGAAGGCTTTGATTATTTGAGAGAATACTGGAACCTGATGTCTGATAAGAGTGCTTATCGAGAGAAGGCAGCACTGATCTGCGGCAAGGTCTGAATCTTTCATTGGTGACATCCAGTTAAGCTGCAACACTTCATGTTTATCACTTTTCTACTTTTTCAGTGTACATTTCGGTAGCTTGATTTGATTGAAGGTGGATTCCACTCCGTCTTCCCCTTCATCTCATAATACTCTTCGTCGGCGACGGTCTACCGAAGACGATCCCCCCTTCCGTGCTAGAGTATTATTCTCTCCGATTGTTTCGCTCTTTTTTTATTTCACTGAATATCGAGAAGGGAAGCAATTTAACGGCTCTTCAAGAATGATTTATATATTACTTTATCTCACTGAGTTCATTTTCCAGGGTCGTCCATCGAAAGCACAAGGAAGCAAAATCGCGAGCACCAGCAAGCAAGGCGTTCAATGTATGTCTAAGTGTTATTTTATTCTTTTGGAAATGTTTCTATTGACTATTAGTTTATTTTTTTATTTACTTATAAAGGAAACATTCAGCTCCACTAAAGAAGAAGCACACGCGCAAGCGTTCTCCTCCGTTGGCATTCTCCAAACGCACGCCTTCTCAGACGAGTGCTCGCACCTAGTCGGTTTTCTGCTTTTTTTTCTTTTCTTTTATAATACCTTAATGGCATTAAAGGGTTTGCTGACAATGAGTACCAAGAGTTCTTTGTTAAAGCTCCAGCGGCGAGAAAGCAATAAAAGAAATTTGCTGCAGCCAACTGAAGGTCGCATTCTGGCAGTCCCTCCGTGAAGAAATATCGAAGAAGCATCCAGAAATGCAATACGATGCAAAGAGAGGAGTTGCGTTCAAGGTTCGAGCGCGAAATAAATGTCTCATCTAATTTCATTATGGGTAGGGAAGTGGGAGTCTAATCTTTTATATAAAGAAAGTTTCTTGACATGTTCTACACTTCAGATGTGGGCTGGCTTCACGGAAGAAGAAAAAGCAGCCGAAGAAGCGAAGCTCATCTCGCTGGGGCTGTGGAATGCCAAGGTTCCATTCATTAAAACAATATTATGCTATTTGTTTGCTTTCATCCTTACACTAAATTCAGTTGGGTTGAAATTTCTTTCATTATATGAAACCTGTGGTTGTAATTTAGTTATTATCATTCAGGCTGGAAGAGCTGCAGCTTCTTCAACGGAGAAATTGAAGGACAAAGTGGAGGTCAACAAAAAGAAAGGGAAAATAGAGGAAAAGGATCAGAAGAAGAAGGAAAAGGACGAGGAGAACAAAAAAGAACGAGAGACGAAGACGAAAGTTGTCAAGCAGGAGAAGGAAGAGGAGGCAGACAAGGAAAAGGAGATAGAAAGGGAGATGGAGATGAATAAGGAAAGGGATGAGAAGATGGAAGAGGAGGTGACTGAGGAACTGAAGGAGGTGGTAAAAGAAGAGCTGGACTTGGATAAGGAAAAGGAGGAGGACAAAGAGAAGAAAAAGCATGAAGAGAAGGAAAAGGAGGAAGAGAATAATGATATGGGAAAGAGTGAAGAGAAAGAAAAGGAAAAAGAGGTTGAGAGGAATGAAGAGAAAGCCGCTCGGAATGAGAAGTCACCGACTCGTCCCAAGAGGGGACGTCCTCCGAAGAAACCGCCAGTCTCTGTTGAAACCAGGGAGGGTACCGTAACCACCAGCAGTTCGACTGTGGAGGGTGCTACTATTGCTGTCGAGAAAATTACTGTGGCTGCCGAGGGGACTGCAGCTGCATCTGTCGCCTCTCGAAGTAGCATTGACTCGGATACGACAGAAGCCGCCAAGTCAGTTCCGGGTTACCGTATCAGTTCTCTTAATTTCTTATTTATTAAAAAATAATATCTAAGGGGATGTCATATGAAGGTATTTTATGAGGTAAAGAAAAGTAAGGTATAAAAGATGCTTTTGACTGCGTCCACGTTCAGATGCCTGCTTGACCTGAGTTCGATGTCTCAGCCGAAGAGATCTGGGACGTCCTCTCGCTCCTCCCCCTCGGATTCTAATCGAGAGCCTAGTCGTCGTGCCGTGAAGAGACCTCGCTGGATGCAAGACATGGAGGTGAGCAGGTTCTCTACCCCCTTCCAACATTTACACTTTTTGCCCATTTTTCGTTTTAAATTTGTTAGTCTTTCGTTATATCATCATTTATGTTTCACTTTCATTACATTTATAGTAAATGACCTTTCTCCATTTCCTCAGATGAACTACTGCGAAGATGAGAATGCGCAGCGGAGAGAAGAGGATGAAGAGGAAATCGTTGTTTACAAGAGTGATAAGAAGGCGTGAAACGTTCTGTAAGTTTTATTTTTTTTTTTTACTTTGTCCGTTCATCTAGTTATTTGCATGTTTTAATATTCTTCTAACATTTTCCATTGTTCATCGCTCATGTTATTTTTATTAGTGCAGGTTTATTTTCTTCAATAGCGGGACCTGTTTTGAAGTTCATGAAGTCTTTTCTTAGATATCAACGGCTAAAAAGTTACTGCTATGAAGTTCTGTTCTCTTGCTTTTTAGTTCCAAAAGTATTAGTCATCATGTATACTTACCAAAAACTCCAAAACTATGTGCTGAATGGTCTCCATTCCTGCGGTACCTTTCTGTTGTATAAGTGGTATTTGTTGACATTACTCTCGTTTACCATAGCTTACGTTACGACTTGTTATTTTTGTTCAGTGTTATAAAGGCTTTATGTCTAACACCAATAGACAGAACGAATTTACCACAACGAAGAAAATATTCAGCCACATTTCATACTTCTGCGCATGTATCTGTTAACTTGTATACAGAATCACAATCAACAAACACTGTAGGAGACGATTTCAATTCGAGGTTGTTTCAATAAATCTTATGATAAAGTGCTACCCCGAATAACGGGCACGGAAAAGACAAATTTATTTGTCTTATCCAACACCAAAGCCGAATCCACCTCCGATTCCAAAGTTGCCGATGGGCGTCATGATTCCGAAACCATTGTTGAAGCCGAAGTTGAAGGGATTTCCGTAGTAGCTGCCGCCTCAAGGCTTTCTTTGTATGGGTGTATTGCTTGGTGCTGGACATTCCAAGGCGTGAAGTGAGCAAATTCAATGGAAGTAATAAGTTGTCATGCATGAACAAAAATGTGGCTCTGCTGGATGAATAGCGAATTAATCATGTAGGATAGATGCGCCGATCGAGCGACAGTATTATATACATTGGCCGAGATCATAAGATATATGGAATTCTCTTCTCTGTCTCTCTTTCTCTCTCTTTCTCTCTCTCTCTCTCTCTCTCTCTCTCTCTCTCTCTGTCTCCCTCTGTCTCTTTCTCTGTCTCTTTCTCTCTCTCTCTTCTCTCTCTCTATGTCTCTCTCTCTCTCTCTCTCTCTCTCTCTCTCTCTCTCTCTCTCTCTCTCTCTCTCTCTGTCTCTCTCTCTCTCTCTGATCTTCTTCATCCAATGCCAATTCCGAATCCACTTCCAATGCCGAAGTTTCCTATGGGTGTTCCGACACCGAGTCCATTGCTCCAGCCAAGGTTGAAGAGTCCTCCTCCCCCGCCGTATCCACCAGAGCCATATCCGGGATACCACCCTTCACCATAGCCGCCGTAGCCTGAAGGGGCATCTCATACACATGCATTACTTGAACAATATCTACTGTGCACAAACCAAGTGAAACATAGAATATTCTAAGAGAGGAGCTACGAAATAGTCTCTACATTTCCTTCGAGCCGTGAACTTTGAAAGCAGACAAAATGGCAATTTCAGGCATGGAAAATTATTGAATGTATAGACGGTATCCTAACCACTGTTGCCGTATCCTCCGTAGTTGTAGGGATAAGAGTAGCCCGTGTAGGCACTCGGATAGCTCGGGTAGATCGACGGCCGAACTCGCACGGGTGCGGGCGAGGAGTGCACGTGGATGTGTCTGGAGGATTTTATTCACTTGCAGCTCTTTCATGTTATCGATAATCAAATATTCCTAATGTTTTTCTTAAAAGAGAGAATAATTACTATGTTGCCGATGCTTACTATTTTTACATATCATGAAAGCACATGTAATTTAATTGATCTACAAGCAATTGAGTGTTACCTGGCATCTTCTTCGCTGCTGCCTGATCCTTCAGTGATGACAATGATCTTCTTCTTCGTCTGCCCTCCATTCTTCCTCGCTTTCACTCTCAGATAAGTTGCGTAGAGTCTTCTCTCGTACGCAGTGTCCTCGTCGACCATGAAGAATCACACTTTAGCATTCATTAGCCGTAGATTCTATTCAAGGCTCCGCAAGTTAGTAAGAAGAAGTTTCTTATCACAAAATCAAAAAAACATTGAAAGAATGCAAGATGAAAATAATCTTTTACCATGTTGAGCTCCGTTGAAGTTCATCGTCCCGTTCCCTCTCGTACGTCTCAATGGTGTACGGCTTGTTGCATGTCGTCTTCTCCGGGTGTTTCTTACAGAAGTATTCTTGAAGTATAAAATGAGAAACCGCTTCTTAAAATAAAACAAACTCACCGTGAAATATTTTACGCTCTCTGTAGTCTTGATATTCCGGTTGAGCTGCAGTTTTAATCGCGAAGAGAAGCAGAATAAAGAGGGCGAATAGCTCTTTCATCGTTTGCTACAACGAAGAACTACTTTCGAGATGGAAGGTGAATTGTCTCGATCAATTCCACGCGTGATGTATCCAGTGAAACATCTGCTGAACCGATTGAAACTAGAGTAGCCGAGAGAGTCAATTACAAACCTATTCGCTGAATGTGGAGTGACCACCCTTCAAAAATTTCATGACATCAGTGAAATAGACCTTGTTAGATAGATGCACAATCACTGCATAGCCGTAAAGGAATTTAAGAGGCTACGAACTTCTTGAATGTTTCAAGAAATAAAAAAAATAAATAAAAATAAAAATAAAACTGTTCTTTTCGGTTCATAAAAAAATAAGGGGTCGCATCTTCTGTCGTCTTGTCTGCTTCGTTAATTCACGAATCTCGGTTCTTCCTGCTGTTGCGCATCTTCAAGGTCAAGTGATCTACAACTTTCTCTCGCTCTCTCTCTCTTTCTCTCTATCTTTCTCTCTCTCTTTCTCTCTCTCTCTCTCTCTTTCTCGTTCGTCCTCTTTCTACCTGTTACTCTCCTTCCAAATTTCCAACATCTCTACTTCCCCCTCACTACTCTTTAACCGTCTCTATCTCTCATCCTTTCTGCCCCAAACAATACAACTGAATACTGCACGGTATTTCGATTGTATTTGTATTCTCATTCCTCGTGCTCTCCTTAGACGGAGAAGTGTCAAGAATTGCAGGTGCGGGTTGTTGAGAGGACATGAGCCATCATGATCTCCTCAGAAGGCCACTTTGTGCATGGGAGAAAGACGAGACTGCGGAAGCAATAGGAAGAGAGAGAGAGAGAGAGAGAGAGAGAGAGGGGGGGAAAGAGAGAAATAAAGAAAGTGAGAGAGAGAAGAGATGAAGTATAGGTAAGAATTAAATAAAGATGGATAAAGAATTAAGCGAGGGGCCAGTGGGATACGGCTTATTTGATGGCAGTGAAACATGAGTCACATATGGCTGCTGAAACCGTGAAAATCCTTCATGGCCCTGCATAGCAGATTGTATCTGAATATATATTTGCTATGTATGCTATTTTATTATTAGACACAGAACAGGGAGTGCCAGTACTTGCCGATTACAAGAAGCCTTCGAGGAGATAACTTCCCTCATTGGCCGCCAACTTCTAATTCAAAAGGGCTCTGATTATCGTCGAGCGAAATTGTCACTCTGACAAAATGACATAATCAGTTGCACTCTTGAGTGAGCGTGTTTCTACTGCAATTACATGGGAGGAGAGAGCATGCAAAGTGAGGAGAGTATAAAGAGAAAGAGAAAGAGAGGAGAGGAGAGGACACTGCCAATTTGTGATTGGCGAGGCTAAAGAGGGCAATGAGATGAGAGAAAGAGAGAGAGGGAAGAATGTGGAAGTAAGTGTATATGTAATTAGCATGCTTGGTAATAGTTGCCAGCCAGAATCGGCTGCACGATCGTTGTGTTCTCTTCTCTCCCCCCCTCCCTCCTCCTTCTCACTCCTGAATGACAGGTAGTGAATGGCTCAGCCTTGCTAATGCAACTAATAGTGGATTCGTGTGGTGACTGAAGCCGCTCTCGGCCTGACAAATTCAATTAGCCATTGCCTCTGGCATAAGCGGCGAGCACCTTACTCGCCAAACATTCTCTCTCTCTCTCGCTCTCTCTCTCTCTCTCTCTCTCTCTCTCTCTCTCTTTCTCTCTTTCTCTCCTTTTTTCCTTCTGTCTCCTTCCTCTCTCTCTCTCTCTCTCTCTCTCTTTTCTCTCTCTTTCTTTCTCTCTCTCCATTTCTCACTCACGGCTCCAGATAACGACTGCTAATTCTGAATGCTTCCTGGCTGGACAACTAAACGCAAAGCGACTTAAACATTGCGATTCCAGCTAACGTCTGTAAGAAATGTCATAAATAACATCTTTGTATTGATATTCAGTTTTTAAATATTCCACAAACATTATTTAGCAAAGGTGAAAGTTCTTCCCACTTTAGTAGTCCCCTTTCACGCCTCGACTCTGCCCGCATCCGAATCATTACCTTCTTCTAATTCAATAAGCAGGTCGCTGCAAGAGAATGAGTTCTCGCTCCTTTACTTCCCCCAAATGGCTACACATTATGTGATCTCTCTTTCTCTGTCTCTCTCTCTGTCTCCATTTCTCTCTCTCTCTTTCTCTTTCTCTCTCTGCCTCCCTTTCTTTCTTTCTCTCTTTCTCTCTCTCTCTCTCTCTCTCTCTCTCTCTCTTTCTGCATCCATCTCATCGTCTCCATTTTCGTCCCCTATTAATTCATTTCTTCATTTTGGCGCAGTCAATGCACTTCAGATTCTTGCGCCCTCGAAAAAGTATTCCAACGCTAGTATTGAGATAATCTCCTGATATTCTCTCACACTCTCTCTATCTCTCCCTCTATCTCTCTCCCGCTATCACTCTCCCTCTATCTCTCTCCCTCTATCTCTCTCCCTCTATCTCTCTCCCGCTATCACTCTCCCTCTATCTCTCTCCCTCTATCTCTCTCCCTCTATCTCTCTCCCGCTATCACTCTCCCTCTATCTCTCTCCCTCTATCTCTCTCCCTCTATCTCTCTCCCGCTATCACTTTCCCTCTATCTCTCTCCCTTTATCTCTCTCCCTCTATCTCTCTCCCGCTATCACTCTCCCACACATTAACAACTCGCTTACGAAGCGAAACAAATCTGGCACTGCCCTTCTCTCTCCCAATAGTCAGATTATTAACATTCTACTAGTTTCCGAGTACTTTCTCATATTCTCACGACGCACGGAGAAGTCATTCCATGCAGCGAATTAGCCCCATCTCCAGTAAGTAGTCACAATTTTATGGTCTATGTACATATGTCCATGCCCTCTCTCACATCTCTCTAGTTCAGGCTCTCTCACTAAACATATACATATGTATGAATGTACCCTCGGTCATTCTACTCCTCTTATCTATCTCTCTTTCTCTTTCTCTTTCTCTTTCTACCAATTCCCCTGTCCTATTCCACTTTCCCCCATATATTAGTGTTTCTCTAAATGTCCATTCAACTGTCTCGATCACACGGTCGATTGCATGTGCCAGGAAACGGGGATTTCTCACTTTACTGATCTGATGTACAAACGCATTGGAGCTTCATTGATAGCATTAGTTAGCGCTGTGGAGAGTGAGCGAGAGAGTGCAAGAGTGCAAGTGACGCAGAGTTCGAGAGTGCTGGAGGCACTTATCCATCTCTGGCGTTTCCATAATCTAGTGAGATTAATAATATCCATGAAAAGTAGCTTCTTTCTCCGCTCAGCCTCTCCATGGCTACAGTGAGAGTGGAAACATATGAATTGGCGAGAAACTTCGCTGCCATTGTCTCTTCCATGATTCTATCACAATGCATTAGACGAATTATCTCTAATAGTCATCTATTATTTCCTTTCCGACTTTAATTCGTCTTGTACACAGCGTGAGAGCAGTGCTGCATAATAAACTCGTATAAGTTGTTGATCTCCCTCCTTCTTATAGTTCTGCTCCCTCTCTTCTACCCTTCCCCTCTAACTTTCTCTTTCTCTTTCACTCCCTCTCAATCTCTATCTCGCTCTCTTACTCTCTCTTTCTCTCTCTCTCTCTCGCTCTCATTCACTCTCACTCACTCTCTCTCTCCTTTTCTCTTGATCTCTCTATTCCCAGTCTTCCCTCTCTCCATCTTTGATGTTATCTCACGTTTTGTCTGTCTGCTAAGAGCCGCTTCATCGCATTCGACGTTACTAAAACAATAGACTCGTAAATGCGTTTATGCGTATGATGTTTTGTATTTTGGTTCTCATTGCTATCTTCTTCTATTCCTCCATACCTCTCTCCTCTCTCTCTCTCTCTCTCTCTCTCTCTCTGTTTTTCTCTCTCTCTGTCTCTCTTTCTTCAACTTTCTCTCTCTCTCTCTGCCTCATGACACCTGCCTCCCATGTTTCTTTATCATATCAGCTGAAGCCCGTCTAGTCGAGATGTCTGAAGGTAGCACCGCCACGACCTACAACGACGTCTTCGCCATGCTGAACCTCACAGGTCAAAAGAGAGAGAGAAAGTGAAAGAGAGAGAGAGAAAGAAAAAAAGTAACGAAGAGAAGAGGGAGAAGAGAGGCGAGGAAGAAAAATTCGAATGGATAGTCATCACCGTGGCCAACTACAAACAAATACAAAAATGATTCATTCAGCGTATTCGAGATGTCAGGGGAAATTTCATTGACATATGTACATACATACATACAACAATTTACTAAAGAGAAACTTCTTAAAAGAATTATTGAGTTTGTTCTTAGCCTTTTCAAAATTGTCATAGATTGTGTTTATATGTTGTACGTACATGGAAAGCAGTAAACTGCCCGAACGAGAAGAATGGCTCGTAGTTCGAATGTGAGAGTGTTTGTGTACAAATCCCCTCTGCATCAGAATTGAAAGTGTGATTCCCAGAGCATTTACTTTTTTTCATTTCCCAGCGACTGATTGGTTGCACGGATTCAGTTCTTTTTAGAAAGGCAAGCGTTCTCTTTCATTAGCAATGACGTCATCGTTCTAAAAGAATGCTTTCTTGTTCTTATTCCAGCAAAGGGATCCAATCAGAGATAAAATTAGTTGATTCTCGTGGCCACCTTATAATTAGATTAGCTTTCCTTTACCGCGTTTGAGAAAGGGAAAGAATGCCCGCCCCAGAAACAGAAGTGGCAATTATCTTGTAATTGTGAAGACCTCCACAGGACTTCTGCTGATTAGTGATGTAAATAATTAGCGAAGCAAGCTTGTATTTATCTTGAAGATTTGTATAATAACTGGCTGCTTTATCGTCTGCGCTCTCTTCAGCCGCCCATCACTCGCCCCTGGACATTCTCATGTCCGCCAGCACGCACAAGACGAAGATGAGACGCAACCGAACCACCTTCACTGCCTTTCAGGTTAGATTCGCTTCTTGCATTTTTAGTTTCATTTCTCTCAGGTGTTTCTATTCTCAATCCATGGATAATGATAAGAATAACATATTGGGTACATACATAGATATGTACATACATGCATTCATCTATGTACTATGTCAATGCTTTCACGTCCACTAATGGTGGTCCACTGCGATACAAAAATCAAAAGGGTCAACGAGATTTTGTAGCTTTTTCTATGTGTAACTCAGCCGGTTCTTCTCCATGAAGCTTCTTTTTTTGCGCAAAATATGGATGTTTTATGACGCTGATGCGTAACATTGTCAAGGCGTCTTCTCATTGTTCTTGGCCCCGAATCTTCCGAGTGAATAAGCAGAAAACTAAGACGATAGATTCTATTTACCGTGTCGCAAAACAAGAGAAAGCGCGAAGTCTCCTCTTGATGACGTCTGCGATACGCTTTATGCCACTTTTTATTATTAGTTCACGCATTACAACGTAACTCAAGTTATTAGAAGCGTGAAAAAGCAAGCAATCTACATAGTATATTCATGTGCATTTAAAGGAGATCTAAAGCGAATAAATAGTGTCTTGTTTTTTTCGCCTTATTTCGTCGGGCTGAGCTTGAAAAGTCGTTTGAAAGTGTTCCGAAGTCACAAAAATCTCTCTGCTGTGAGGAAATTAGGAGTATTTTCTACTTTGAATTCGCGAATATTTATGTTCGCACCATTTTCAAAAAAAATTGATAGGGCTACGCAGTGGCCGACAGGGCCATTAAGCTGCTGCGCGTAAATCGCATATATATGGTGCGCGCAACCAACATTGGCCGGGTTTTGCTTAACACGTAGGCTGACTTGTCTGTGGTTCAAACCACAAGTTTCTGTGGAGAGAGGCGAGGAGCAGTAGCACTTTCTCTACACCGTACTTTTTAACAATCTGTCAGGGAATTCGTGTTAGGAGTTTTTCCCTTATGGTCTCCTTTAAATATAGTTCAGTCATCTCTTTTTTTCTACAATAAATCATTTGAATTTAATATGTATAAAAAGACGGGTACATATGAAACAGAAATCCGAAAAATAAAGTGCTCTCCCGGGTGTGAATGGTCATTGAAAAGTGAACTTGCAGTTGTCCGAGCTGGAATCTGCATTTCGGAAAGCGCCCTATCCAGACGTGGCCGTGAGAGAAGCACTCGGGACACGCATCAACCTCAATGAAGCGAGAATTCAGGTCAGCCAAACAGTGAGTGAGTGAGAGAAAGAGAGAGAGGCAAAGAGCAAAAATAGTGAAAGAGAGAGAGGAGGGAAGATGGAAGAGAAAGAAGGAAGTTAGGAGAGAAAGGGGAGAAACAGAGAAAGGAATGAGTGTTTGCTTGCAGGTATGGTTCCAGAACAGACGAGCCAAGTACCGCAAGGAGGCCAAGTCAACACGGCGGTTGATGGGTGGCGGAGGAAAGGCGGCCCCTTCCGAAGAGCTTCTCAAGCAGTTCGCGGCAGCCATGGCAGTGGCTTCAGGAATAGAAGATGAGCAGAGGAAGAGCGACGAGGAGGGGATGCTCATGGAAGAGGCAGAGGCACCACTCAATCTCAGTCTCAGCCGATCGGGCAGTGACGACTCCGAGGACAGCAACAAGCAGCACAGGGACGAGCTGCTCGAGGAGGTCGCCGCCAACCAGGCTGCCATGGCTGTGGAGTGGATTCGTCAGCTCACTGCTGCCACATCTCTCATGGTTGGCAAGGCCAAGGAGGACGACGAACAGACGAAGATGGCTCATCAGCTTAATCATGGCATCACTATTACTATCACGCCAGCTGAAGAGGAGGACGAAGAAGAGGGCGAGAGGGATGGGAAGGGTTGTTAAGTTAGAGAGGAAGACTTCCAGGTACTCAAGAAGATCATCATTCTTTCACAGATCTCGATTAGCCATGGGTACTTTACATGTTAGCAATGATCTTCTTTGTGATTGTGTATTGTTAACAGATGCTGCTTCCTTCATTCTATCGATTCCATTTATACATATCCGCAAATGTACTATTCCTGCGATTTGATGTTCATACATGTGGATAAAATTCTATGCCAGGAATGGCGAATTATAGAAACATTACATAGGAAACCCCTAATTAGCATGGATATGCGCAATGGAAATAAGTTGAGCAGAAAGTGCAACTAATTGTAAGGCAGATGTTTAGTGAGCTGAGCCCAGTTGAAGCAAAGGTATCAATTGGCCTGTATAAAAATATCACCGAAAAGATATACGACTAGGATATTCTACATGACTTAAGGCAAGAAGACAAACTCGCAATCAATGTTTGGAATGATTAAAAATACTGAAGAGGCAAGTAGTTCATATGACAAAGACTAGGTTGATATGAGAATTTCGAAGAGAAAGCGGGGCAAACGAAGATGAAGAGAGTGTGTGGGTGTGAAAGAGAGGCTAGAGAAGTGCGAGTGCGAGTTGAACATGCTTGTCAATGCACTCGTGGAGCTCGGCGATGGGGACGAACTCGCCAGGTCCATGAGCTACAGTAATCGAGCCAGCGCCGAAGAGATACGCACCTGAATTGTAAGGTGTCAATGAATAGGATGCAATTTGCCCCTTTGAATGTTTTTTGGTTACCTTTGAGCTTCTCAAAGTGCTTGTAGTAAGGGAGATCGGTGTTGAAGCTGGCTTGGCCGAGCTGAGCCTCGAAGGGCGGCTGAGATAGCTTGACCTGTAAGAGAATGGCAGCTGATACGTAATGGCAGAGATAAAGAAGTGAAGATACCGGATTGTTCTCTCCAATGAACTGGACGGTCGCGCGATCCCCGATGATGCTCGCCAGCCGCTGCTTCATGTCATTCACCGATGTCGTGACGCGGAAGAACACCTTAAGTGCTTTCCTTAATCTTTCAGAATTTAAATACCTAAGTTATAGTAAGAAAATACATGGTCAAATTAATAAAGAGGCGTAAGATTAGAACGAACCTGGGCCTGGGCGTGCTCTGCCCACGCATTCAGAGCTTGGCCACCCTGGATCTTGCCAATGTTGTAAGTGGTGTTCCCTGTTAACAAAGTTTTCAGCATTATGTACATACATACATACTATACCTGAGAAGAGATAATGAGAAGAAATTTTAAAATAGAAAAGAAAGAAAGAGAAAGAGAAGGACCCACCGAGTTGCGGATCCCTTGGCCAGTCGTAGTGTGTTATATCCTCGAGGACAGCGAGGAGTTCGTGAATGGCTGATCTCCCTGTCTCCGGGTAGCCCGAATGACCGGCCTTGCCCGTTACAGACAGATTAAACTGTTAATATATTCATTTATGATGTTTGATATGACTTATTCACCAAATACTCATCAGCAATTCCAGCAAAGAATAAAGTGAAATAATGTTAATTAATATAGCAGCTTACCTTGAGGGCTCCCTTCTGAATGAGTGCATACTTCAGCTCAGTCGGCTCCCCAACCACCAGAAACTCTGGCGAGAGTCCGGTCAGGTTGTTACAGTACTAAAATGTTATATTTTATTCTATAAGAATGAAGTTTTTACTTGATTTTCTCTAACTGCTCCAATAATAGTTTTATGTTGCTGGCGGAAACACTGCAGAACACCAAGAGTAAGAGTGTGACTAGCATTCATTCCGATGTGGTCGACTTCCTCTCCAACGACGAAGAGAAGTCCGACGTCAGCTGCCTTCTCCGGATGCGCACGCGCCAGTTGACGGGCCGCTTGCACCATGCAGGCAACCTGGCCTTCAAGTTTATCGCCATTTTAGCAGAAAGCAAGATTGATCTGTAAATTGAGAATTAGAAAGAGTAATCGACCTTTGGCATCGGCTGATCCTCTTCCGTAGATGTTCTTCTCGTCGCGGCTGAAAGGAACGAAGGGTGGCACCGTGTCGAGATGCGAGTTGAACACAAGGCGAGGAGCTGAAATCGTCAACATATAGAATGTACATATATCCTACTTTTTACTGTAAAAAATTCAAAAGTGAAAATATTTATGTTTATGCATAGATACACATATTGATGTGTAGATATTTAACATAAGCCTTACCATGTTCCACCTGCCTCGTGGCATACACGTTGTGTCTGCCCGTGCCGACTTCCTGCAGCGTCACCAGCCATCCCTCTGCTTGCAGTCCGGCCGCGAGGTAATCACTTACGTCGCCTGCAGTTCAGTATTTAGTAATAATTGTTTCTGTTTTATTTAGAGGCTCAATTTTATTTGACTACCTAAAATTGTTGAAAGCATAAAAAAGAAATTAAATTTCTCTTCAATCGAAAATGTATGCACAAAACATAAAGCAACCCACCTTCCTCTTCAGTTGTTGAGACAATGTCCATGAGACATTGCAAGAGATCGACGACATTGTCAGGAAGAGAGACCGGGGAGGACGAGGCACGAGAGGGGAAGAGAGAAGTCGCGACGGCAATGCCTAGCAGAAAGGAGGAGCGCATTCGGGGGAGAATGAGGTGGTGAGAAGATGGGGACAACTAGGCCAGATCAGAAAAAAGAGAGAGAGAGAGAGATAGAGAGAGAAAAAGAGAAGGAGAAAGAGATCAATCTCCCTTTTGTGTCTCCTTGCTCAACAGAGATATCCACCGGGTACATTTAAAGAAGCATCACACGGACTGGATTTATCAGCACAAATATTAGAGATCAACCTGTAATATGCAGACCCCATCAGCCAGTTAAGATACGAACAGACAAGGACGACGAGAATGATGAGAATACCGGTAGTGAGTGTCCAGCAACGACGCTTTCTCACTCTTGCTGCCAGTCTCTCCTTCTCTTCCGCTGTCACAGGAAAGACAGTCGAGGGCATTCAGGATCAGAAGCGCCTTGCATACACGAATTAACATTCCAATACATCAAGAACTACGGATTCGGTGGTGGAAACGGGGAAAAGTAATCATAGGAAATGATTCAGGCAATGGTTTTTCCGCTCATAACCTCTCCGCCATACATATGTATGTACATTCACCATGGACAATGGTTATGACAGACGTATTTGACATGGAGAGAGACGACCATGATATGAGAGTGTGGAGGGTGAGAGTGAAAGGAGAGGAACGGAATAGGGAGAGGAGATGACAAAAGAGACAAAGAAGAGCCATCCTCTCCTCGCAGATAGAAAATGCAACCCCGTTCAGTTCCTTCCATCTCAGGTCGGGAATTGAGCGATCTTACACCTTTTTTGTTTCATGAATGAATCCTGCCAGTGCCTTATTCATAAATCACAAATGGAATTCAGGCAATATTGCCAGAGAACTGGAAACGACATCGATGTTGCATCGACAGTTTCTGGAGGACTTATTGAGTCACCAAAGGGAGATAGAGAGAAAGAGAGAGAGAGAGAGAGAGAGAGAGAGAAGGAAAGAAGCATTGCATAATGGGCCTGGACACTGCGGGTCCTATAATTGGAGTAGCCAGAGTCGTCTATTATCCACTCGAAGAACTTGCCACTTGTGCTTCTTCGTCTCTTCCTCGACTCTATTCCTCCAATTCGCTCTGCTTTTTCAAGCCATTCTTTTGTTTTTGGAAACTTTCTGCTTTGACAAGCATTTGCTTGCCTGATTTGACTCCCTTACCTGGATAATCTCGTGTCCCATCGCCCTCCAGGATGCCGTTCCCTCTTTGTCCACGCCGCCCCCTAAACAACCCTTTGCCTTTCTATTTCTGCCATGCCCCTCCTACACTTCAGCCATGTGCATGTCCTTTTACGTTTCTTCATCGCTTCTCTTCTTTTCACATGGTCTTTTCTCACCAAGTCTGCTTATTCTCCTGTTCTCTTTTCCTTTTTTTTTTCAACTTCGCAATCGCGATTGCGGGATTGCCGGAGGGCAAAGAAGAGAGAGAGAGAATATTGAAGTTGAGGAAGAACAAGTGAAAGTGAGAGGAAACCGAGTCGGACAGGGAACCGGAGAAAAATAGAAAGAGCGAATGAGGGAGAGAGAATGAGAGAGAGAGAGAGAGAGAGAGAGAGAGCCAATTCCGGAGAGAGTGACCAGGCGTGAGAAGTGGACACAAGACCAGTGCCATCCCCGTTTGCCATTCGCAGGTCTCTTGCCCCGGATCGTTTCACCCTGCTCTTCTTTGTCATTCTCAGCATGTGTGTCCTATTCTCCTTTTAAATATTCCGTTTGAAGGATATCTATGCGTTTTGTTCTTAAGTTGCCAAGCTTCATTGAACCATCGGTTGTTTCAAATCCTCCATCTCTATCCTTGAGCTGTGCCTTTTCGGGTCGACCTCCAAATCTTTGGCAACAAACTTTTTTAACAGGGTGCTTTGCTTAACTTTGGAGGCATCCTTGTATGTCTTATCTCTGTCCCCATCTCTCTCTCTCTCTCTCTCTCCTTCTCACTCTCTCTCTCTCTTTCTTTCACTCTTTCCGTATATTCAATACAAAATGGCTCAAGCTGTTATGCAGCTCCATTACGCTTTACCAATTATTGCATTTCTCTCCCTCGTTCTCTGTGGATCTGTCACAATTCGCTCCCAATCATCTTTTCTTCTTCTCTTTCCTCTCATTTCTCTCGTCATCCATGTTTACATTCATTCTCAGGCACTTCCCATTCTTGTACTTTCTGCCACATTCTTTCCCTCTGTAATTTACAATTCTTCTCTCTCACTCTCTCATTACTCTCTGTCTCACCATCTCTCTCTTCTTCATTATTTCTCTCTCTCTCTCTCTCTCTCTTACTGTCTCGGTCTCTTTACATTGCCCGATTAGTCACGCTCTCTGCAATCCCGCGAGTGTTCACATTTATGTCCCGAGGCGCCCTTCTGGTTTGCCTCCCGGCCTTAGTTGTTCAGCCTCTCCTCTTCTGTCTCTCGTTCTCTCCCTTTGAACTCTCTCCATTCTCTGCCCCCTACCCTCTACCCTTATTCCTCTCGATCTCTTTCTACAAGCACTTCGGTGTGTAGTGACGAGTCAGAGAAAGAGTGAATGAGAGACATGCTTCCCTTTTCTTGCCTGGCCAAATGGATACGAGTCACAGAGTCCGATTAAGCTTCCCGTTCTTACTCTTTTTCGTTAGTATTTTTGGTCTTTCTTGTACTCTCTCGCCCTCTCTCTCTCGTCTCTCCCTCTCTCTACTCTCTCGTCTCTCCCTCTCTCTACTCTCTCGCTCTCTCTCTCTTTTCTTGTCTCTCTTTTCTTGTCTCTCTTGGTTCTTATACTTCCATGTCTCTCTCTTTGTTTCTCAGTTGAACTCTGCATTCGTCATCGCCTAATGTGCCATAGGGGATGACTGACAGCTTTGTACAGTAGGCTGTGAAGAGTCTCTCTCTCCCTCTCTCTCTTTACCTCTCTCTATCTCTCTCTTTCCTTGAATACTTTAGTTCTTTCTCGCCAGTCATTCTTTGTATTGCTCAGGGTTTCTCTATGAAAGATCGTTCATCTCGATTAAATCTCCACCCCATTCCCGGTCTCTGATATATGTACATGTATGTATGTATGTATGTATAGTCGATGGTCGGTATTTGCGTTCTTTGCTCCAATCTGCTCTGTGATTATAATGCATAAATGAACGTATATAGTATATAAACTGATTATAAATCCGACTACAACATTTGTTTCCTTTAGAAAGTAATAGAATACGAAAGTTCCAAGTAAATTTTTACATATTGGCTTTTGCTAGAGCACCAAATGGGGGGATCTGCTCTATTCATATTCTCATTCACTCCCATGCCCTTTCTGAAATAGTTTCCGCAAGGGAAATCCAGTTGAAATCCTCTCTTCTCACGTACTTCTTCCCATTCTTCTTAAGGGGTCTCCACTGAATTCCTTCCAAGGATGATCTCCTTGTTGTCGAGGTCACTGTCGATGCAACACCATGGATTCACAATACTTTCTCCATTGCTCTTCAATCTTCTCGCTTTGCTACAATGACTTTCGCTTTCAATTTATTTTCCTCCTTTTTATGTTCTTTCTTCTCTCACTTTGTCGTTCTCTCTAGCTTTCACTCTCTCTCTCTCTCTCTCTCTCTCTCTCTCTCTCTCTTTCTCTCTCTTATTTTCTTTAGCCGGCGGCATTTAATTGTCCCTTTGGTCTGCGATCCTTTCATTCATCGTGACATACTGAACCAGACGGCAATATCTCTAACTCTCTCTCTCTCTCTCTCTCTCTCTCTCTCTCTCTCTGTCTCTCTGTCTCTTTGTCTCTCTCTCTTTCCCTCTCTAACCTCCTGCCATGTGTCTACAGTTACCCGCATCACTCGTAGCCAAGCTCAAAACCCTTTCTCATAATGTCTGCTGCTCTATCTATCTCTATGTCTCCGCATGTACGCCTGTCTCTCGCATTCTCTCATTCTCATACTCTGTTAGCTATCCGTTGTGCTTTCAGGTAAATCCATCTAACGTGCCGCACAACCTACAGGCGCTCCCTTTCTTCTCTCTCGCTCATTCTCTCGCTCTCTCTCTCTCTCTCTCTCTCTCTCTCTCTGTAACCGAGCCAGCAGTCACAGCTTTGTCAGTGAGAGAGAGCATGCTCCAGGCAACGTGCCAGAGAAAATAACATTGCTCACCCAAGTAAACACAAATATCCGGTTAACTACTCGGAATCCCAAGCTTGACCCGTTCCTCCATTCCACTATCCGAGGCATGCACCGGATATCTCTCACTCTTCTACTCCTTTCCATCTTCGTACGCGCCAGTCGACAACAGGTTCTTCCTTTTTTTTTAAGTTAAAACTTTATTGCCCGCCTGATAATTGGCTAGAATACATCTTTTAAGGAGTTACATTATCCTTTTCTATCTCAAAATAAATTTCATTAATTAAGACACTTCAAAGACTGTCCAGGTCCAGCTTTTTGGAATTTGGTGTCATTTATATTGCCTACAATGTTATTATTTTTCTTTAGCTTCTCTCTCTTTCTCTCTCCCTCCGGTTCTCCCACTCTCTCTTTCTCTCTCTCTCTCTCCCTCCCTCTCTCTCTCTCGCTCTCTCAATCCCACTCACTCTCCTTTTCTCACTGTTTATCCCTCTCAGATTCTTTCCGCGCATCTAATCTTACAACTAAACTTAAAAAAAAATGAGTTCTATTTTACAAACTGGGCATAAGATACTGCTGCCCAATTCGGTGTGATAAATCCGTCGAAATCTGAGTGCGCTTGACCGTGATCACTTGTCTCTCTAACACGAACGCATGATTTCGTGGCTATTTTTCACTCTCTCTCTCTCTCTTTCTCTTTCTCTCTCTCTCTTTCTCTCTCTCTCTCTCGCTTTCTATCGCTCCCTCAATAGCTGTTTCGTGGTCGCGGCGGGGGCGACCACGAAACAGCTACTGAGGGAGCGATAGAAAGCGAGAGAGAGAGAGAAAGAGAGAGAGAGAGAAAGAGAAAGAGAGAAAGCTCAAATCCGGATTGGCATTGCCGAAGTGCGTATTCATTTACAACATTGAGACGATGAAAAAGAAGTGAGAGAGGGAGAGAAGAGGAGACCGCGATGGGCAGAGAGAAATATAGTGCAAAAGTTATAGCATCCGAGATCACATGGCAGTGAGTATTGTAGAAAGAGAGAAAAGGAAAAAAAGCTAGAGAGAGAGAGGGGAAATAGAGAGAGAGAGAGAGAGAGAGAGAGAGGTAGAAAGAAACAGAAAGAGAAGTGAGAGAGGGAGAGAAAAGGGTGCTTGGAGAGAGAAAGAAGACTACAAAAAGGAGTCAATTTGCCCCTGGCTTTTCCCGAGGCGTCCTCGCCCTGCTTTGCTTCGCCCGTCCCACTTCACGGGCCATTCTCCATTTATCCCAAGCTTTCCAACATGTTCATATTCATGCGCATAAGCAATAGCTGACTCCTTCTTTCATTGCCATGTCTAGACGATGTAGAACGAGAAGAGAAAATGCCGCCCGTGGATGCCATAATCAAATAACAATGTAGCATGAACAAAATTCTTGGCAACATCCCAATATCACCAAAAAAAAAAGATTCTGGCAACCGTGATACATACATTTCAGCCAGCAAATTGCAAGTGATCCAACCTGAACAGTAGTGATAAGGAATCACAAAGTCGTTTACCGTTGCGGTACTCCTTTTCGTGATTAGCTGGCTGTTGTTGATTGGAAGAAGTAGCGGACATTTGGGCAGACGAGGAGACAACTTACTGAAATTGAGGAAGAACTCGTGAAGAAAAGAAGAGAAGAGTGTGTCGCTTGAAAGGGAGGGAGAGAATGGAGGCATGAGGGAAAAGTTGATGCGGCCACGGGCAGTCCGAGGCTGGTGACAACCGAGGAAAAAGAGTGAACAATGGCTACTGATAGCACTGATGAGTGAGCATGGAAGAGAAGGAGAGAGGAGACACGAGTTAAGAAAAACAATGGAGAGGGTCGCGAGTCAGAGATCTAAAGAGCACACAAAGATGGAGGAAACCACAACATGCCGAAATAAAAGTTGATCGACTTGGACAAGTTCACGAGGAGCAGTTGTTCTACTGGCAATCAATGATTTTGGTTTCAGAGAGAGTGAGAGACAGAGAGAGAGAGAGAGAGAGGAGAGAGAGAGAAGAGAGAGAGGGAGAGAGAGACGAAAAAGCTATCTAAGAATCCTCAGCAGCAATGTGACAATCAGAGGCTGAATGTTAGCACAGCCACACCTCTCAACAAAATAGATCTGTCTTCCTCCTACATATCCCATGCCTACCTTCCACTATCATTTCAATGTACTTGGGCACACTTTCCCTCTAAATCTCTCAGCCTCGCTTTATTTCTGTTTCCCTCACTTTTTCTGCCACTGTCTCAGTCATCCCATTCGCTCTGCATTTTGATTTTATCCTTTCTCCCTGTTTATAGCCTTTAGTTCAAGTCGTAAAATAAACTCAAAAGATTTCAAGGTCACAGCCGGTTACAAAGAAAGAGATATCACCACGCGGAGTGAGCGTCTTTTCCCAAATTTGCAGTGGGAATGCATGCTGTCTTGGAAACAAAAGATAGTGCAGAACTATGGAGAAAGAGAAAGAGAGAGAAAAGGGAGAGAGATAAGGAAAGAGAGAGAGAGAGAGAGAGAGAGAGAGAGAGAGAGAGAGACAAAGGCAACGATAGAGGGAAGCTGACAAACGAACGTTTCTAACAAAAGAACTAGAGAGCAGGTCCGAGATGACAACGAATGCGAATCGGAGTGAGTACTCTAGACAAGAGAATAATATGCGAACAACTTCAGTGAAGCCATTTTTTGCAGCAAATAAGAAAGACTGAACGTAGTTATTGAAAGAAAAGTTCGTTTTCACATGCGGGGTTTGTGCAATGCAGCTGAACAATTGAAGAGTTTTATCGCATTTGGTGTCTTCGATAACTAGAGGAAGTATGGAGATATGTACAGATATGTATATATTCTCCATAGATTCTATAAATATGCATTTATTCAGGAGATGCCCATGGCAGATTTCTTGTTAATATAAGTACATACTAATAACTGCATAGATATTGGGATAAGGAATTTTATCTATCTATGTAGATAACGCGAGCGAATCCCGTGTCGCCCTTCCACCTCTCCTCGTCACCCTCTCCTTATTCTGCGTTCATTCAACCTGCCCTTGTTGTTGTGGAAGGCGGAAAACAGGTATCGCAAGCTAAAGATCTGTAACTCATTCATATCCGATATACAAGGAATAATGAACCTCCTCAGGTGATGAGTGGCTCTTCTCCGCAGCGGCCGCCTTCTCGGCGTGCATCCTCGCATTCAGTGAGAAACCACGGTGCCAGACGACATCGAAGTGCGCATCCTTTCTTTTCCTCTTTAAACCGACATACTTTCTGTACATTCGATTTCATCTTCCATCTTCTTTAAAGGAGGGCGATCACTCAAAGTAATTGCCACAATAATTATCGAACATGATTGTTATGATTAACATAATCAAAGCTTCTCCGCGTGCAGTGCCGCCCAGCCATGCTCTCGCCATGCACGACACTCCTTCGGCCGACGTTATCTTTGCTCCGATCGAGGGAAGAAGGCTGGTTTTTAGCTTGTAAATTACAGTTACTTTTATTCATGCGTTTAAAAAAGTTTGTGCTTTTTAAGGATACTTACCAAGATCCAGTTTGTAAATGCCAACTCAAAGGAGAACACGGACGAACAATTCAAAAGTATGCGGGATACTTTTTTCTTATAAAAATATAAAAATACATCACTATTAAAAATTTTTATTAAACGCTTTAACTGACGTTAAGAAAATAAAACAATTGTTTTAGTTTACGAGCACTTCATTGCCTCTCGCGGTCAATCAATGCTGCCCGATTCTGATCCTTTCTTCGTCACTGAACCTCCGAGGTTCGCTCATTGGTTACTTGTCTAGTTTTCCAATCAAAGTATGTTCGATTTTATATATGTGTTTATCTGGCTTGCATTGCATTGAAAAGGATAGAGTGAAACAAGCATAAAACGAGAGAAAGAGACACAATCAGACAATAAGAGGCTAGCAACGTGGCTGCCAATTTGTGGGGGGGGGGGGCGATGGATGGAGTATAGATCTGAGGGCAAAATTCTTATATATTTGCTAAGAAGTTCTTAATGAGATTTCGGGCCATCGGAAGTGATAATTCAAAAATACAATCGGGCAAGGTGTTCCATAAGTTAACGATCCTATTTGCAAAAAAGTTCATAAAAATTGTGGAACGGAATCTATGCTTTTTAAGTTTGTGACGATGGCCTCTAGAGATTCGGGATGACATAAGGAACATATCAGATGGGGCTACACCATAGGTACCTCTAAAGATCTTAATGGCAGTCATGAGATCATTAATCGTTCTTTGAGTGGAGAGACGCTCTAAGCCAAGGTATTCTAATCGACCAGAATAGGGTGCAGTAAAGTTACATCGTTTAAATATAATCCTAGTAAAACGGCGCTGAACATTCTCAATTTGCTTGATTAAGCAAGTCTGCTGGGGGGACCAGACTTCCATACAGAATTCGAGCAAAGGTCTAACATATATAGTAAAGAGCCTTGAAAGAAAATGAACATTACGAGACCTAAAATTGCGCAATATATGAAAACACGTGTTATTTGCCCTTTTAGTTATAGAAGCGATATGCATATGGAAAGATAAATCGTTACTAATTATTATACCAAGGTCACGATATGAGGAGGTGATTGGAAGGAAGAGGGATTGGAGAGTGGGATGGAAAGGGGGGTGAGATGGGCCGATTACCATAAACATGGTCTTCTTGAGATTGATGCGGAGGCCCCATCTTGCAGACCACTCAGCCACACAGTCCAGGGATCGTTGAAGGAGCGCGGTGTCTGCAACAGTATAAATTTTAGCATCATCAGCGTAAAGAGTGCAATATGAGCCAATGGGTAGGCAATCCGGAAGGTCGTTGATATACAGAGAAACATAAGGGGACCACACACACTCCCCTGAGGGACTCCAGAAGACACCGCATATTCAGAGGAGAAATGGTTGTCAATACAGACGCGCTGGGATCTACCGGTAAGAAAGGAGGAGAGCCAACGTAAGAGAGACCCACCAATACCATAACCTGCTAACTTATCAACTAGAAGATGAAGAGGAATGCTGTCAAAAGCTTTCGAGTAGTCAATATAAACAGAGGAAACATAAGAAGCCGCATCAATGGAAGAGTGCCAGGTGGCAAGCGAAGAGAGAAGGGCAGAGCCACAAGACATTTTGCTACGAAAACCGTGCTGGAAGGGAGAGAGAAGAAGTCGAAAAGTTGCTTGCAAAGAATACGTTCAAATGTCTTAGTAATACCAGATGTAAGAGAAATCGGCCGATAATTAGTGGGGTCGCTGGCATCACCCTGTCTCTTGTAGATGGGCTTTACAAATGCTGTTTTCCAGAGAGCTGGACAAACACCATGAAGGAGAAAGCGATTAAAGAGAATAGCGAGTGGGACAGATATGGCAGTTGAAACTCCTTTAAGGAAGGCATAGGTCACATTATCAGAAGTAGATGAGTTACGGGAAGGAAGTGAACGTAGCTGGTTGCAGATAGAGCATGGATTGAAGTCAATGAAATCAATTCTATGAATGGTTCGAGGCGGAAATTGGGTAGTAGCAGCAGAAGGAGGGTTGTTCGCATAAGTCGCTTCGAATATTTTAGCAAAACAAGACGCTTTCTCTACATTGTCAACGAGATGACGACCCGACGCAGTGTCTTTAATAGCACCGATAGATCGCCGTCCTTTAAGCTTCCCATTAACAACGTTGAAGAAGACGCGCGCAGAGCGAGAGGAAGAGGCCTTTGCCTCTTGAGAGCGCTGATGGTTTCGCAGGGTGCGGCGAAGCTTAGAAGAGCAACGAAGATAGGGGAGTAGACCATGAGATGAGCCATTTCTATAATAACTCCGGCACTTATGCAATAATCGAATAACGCGAGGGGAGTATATTTTTGGGGCGGACAGTTCGAAGAGGGACTGTGGCACGAATGACCTCATGAATAATGGCAAGAAATTTTTCATAAAGAAGATCGGGATCAATAGAACCGTCAAAGACATACATCCAGTTGTAAGAAGAGATGATAACGGAAGCAAGTTCAAAATTAGCCTTTCGATAATTAGGGATAGTTACGGCTGGGAATCTGAGGGAAGGGAATGAAATAGTGAAATGCAACAAAGAGTGGTCAAAGGAGGGTAGAGGAGGCAGGACCACACATGTATCAACTATGTTGAGATCATTGGTAAGAACAAGATCCAGGGTATGATTCAAGCGAGTGGAAGACGTTACTAGTTGATGAAGGTTCGTAGACCTACAGAAACCTAAAAGTTGAGCGGAGTGATGGCTGGCAGGGAGAGGAGCGGAAAGACTAGAGGCGCACCAGTCGATTTCCGGGCAATTAAAATCTCCGGTAAGTATAAAGTTGTGTTCGCAGTTAGCAAAAAGAGTGGCAATATGCTCAAGACAAGAGCCAAAAGATTCGTTGGAGCAGGACGGACTTCGATATACTGACACAATAGTAACTGTTTTCGTGGCTGGATAACAAGCAGAAACGCGTACTGCTAGAAGTTGGCAGTAAGGAGAAAAAGAAACGGCAGAGAGGACAAGAGAGGGGAGGAGAGAGGCGACCAAAACTGCAACACCACCACCAGGAGCAGGGGAGAGGCGGTCAGAGCGAAAGACTTAGTATCGGCCATTAAAGGAAAGAGAAGAATCACGTAAGCGTTCCGGTGAGGCCCAAGTTTCGGATATGGCAAGAATATCGGGAGAGTGAGAGGAGAAGAAAAAGTCTAAGATGTCAAGCTTGGAGACGATGGATCGGAAATTAACATGGTAGCAGACAATTTTTTCTTTCTTTGTGGATGCTGGACAGGGAAGGGATAAGCACGGATCAGAAGAGGCAACCGGAGAAGGATCTCTAACACTTAAACAATCTGAATTATCCCTGATGCGAGCATTCTAGCCGGAGGAGGAAGGAGAAGCGGTATGAGGGGTGGGGGGAAACTGAGATTGGTTGTTGCGAGGCGGTGTGCTCTTGTTGTCGATTCTCTTGCTGTCGGTCTGGCCCTCGCCATCAGTGTGCATCTCCTCCTCGTCCTCGGTGACGCTAGCGAGAGAGCGCTTCGGAGGTCGGCGGGTGGGGCGGACAGCGATCTGCCTCAGGGCAGACATGAGCGCGCGACGAGGAAGCTGCACAGTCCTCTTGCCATGCGCAGTTGGTGTCGGCGGAGGCACACGGATGGGAGGAGAGGACGGAGCGACGGACACTCTTTCAGTAGACTGGCGGCGGCGGTTGCTATTATGGAATGTTCGGAAGCAGGGGGATTTTAAGCTTAAATTGAATGCTTTGTCCACATTGCTTGAATATTCATCTTCTTGAGTCGGACGACAATCGCTTCGTCGATCATGGAATCAGCCTCGGATGAGTCATCAGAAAGAGCCTCCCGCTCCCCCCTTCCTCCCTCCCTTCCCTCTTCCCATCCAGCTCCTCCCTCCTCCCCCTCCACCTCTCCTCCTCTCCCTGCTCATGTCGTTGCTCATCTAGTCAACAATTCTCGCGCCTTCCCTTCTTCCCCAATTCCATCCGAACTGGCACAGCGGGAAGAGGCGAACAGAGGAATTGAAAGGTTTCTACATATTTCTGCAGTTGCTATGTTAACCGCTTCCCTTATTTTCATTTTTCTATTTTAATTTTAGCGACTTTGGAATTATAAACAATTCTGTACGTTCTCTAGTGCCTCACTCTCCCCATTTATCCAGCTATCCCCCGAACCCTCCTCATCTTGAGGTACCCAGATGGCAAGGCTCCCCAGGAGATCCTGCAACTCCGCCAGTGGCATCTGCTGCCCTCTCCGTCTCAGCAGACTCCTGCTCCGGCCTCTCCTCTCCTGCCTACCTCCCCGCCTCTTCCCGTTGCTCGCATCTCTCCCATTGCGCGACCACCGAGACTAGAGTTTGACCCATTTTTGTCTTCTTTCACGATTATCTTTATTGCTTAGATATTCCTACAGTTAAAAGATATGTCCCTGTCAGACAAATGATTTCTGGCGGAGAGATTTCTCCTTCCCTTGGCTCTTTTCCACCCGAGCAGCAGCAGTTCTTCGCTGCCAACGTCCCTTTCCGCCTCTCTCCGCCTCCGATGCTTGGTTTCATTTTTCTCCTTTTGATATATAAATAAGTCGTATAACTCATTGTCAGAAATAATTCGGATACGGATAAATATTTTAACTGTATCTTTTCTCTATTAAATTTTTTCTTAATATGTTCTCATCATACCTTCCAGGTTTTCCAGCGGCTGTCCACTCGCCGTTCCGTGCTCAATTCACCGATGGAGCCCTTGTGCCCCCTCCTCCACCAGGTCAGTTATTGTCCATGATGCATAATTTGTTTTGTTTAAAGTTATTTTCGAAGAATTTTTTAAATTCATTATGTACATATTTTTTAGAATCCACATCAGCATTTTCCTCAGTCTCCGGAGGGCAAAGCGGCCATGATGAAATCGAAGTTCCCGTTAGTCTATTCTCTCGTTTTTCTTGATTTCAGATTGATTCTCGTTTCTATTTAGCTAAATTTCCAAATGAAACTGTCTTCGCTTTGCAGAAGCAACGACGGCATCGCCCGGGCGGCCGTGGATCGTACAGCAAGAATCGCACTCCGAATCGGCCGATTCCTCTTCCTGCCGGCATCATTGGTATCTTTCGAAATAGAGTTGTTTTTTCTTCGTACATAAAAGTCATCTTTAATGAAATTTTAAGAATTAAAATACGGTTTTGAACGAAGCTATGCATGTATTACTCTCGAATAAGATGGTGACATGATGCCCAACGAAAGTGAAGTCGGCCCCGAAACCCGCAGAGAGGGAGATCAAGTAGATCACGAGAGACGGTTGGAAATGCGCTCTTTAACTTGCTTCATTTCAATCGTAGTCACAACTGTAACTGATCTGCATACGTTTCTTCCTTGAAATCTGAGTGCTTCTGCAGTCGATTGGTGTCCTCGGATGGCGACTTCTCGCTGGACGAATCGGTGTCTGCCGTGACAAAGGACGAGAAGCCTTCCTTCCGCCTTCGTCACTTCCTCACTCGCTTTCCGCATCTTCAGCCGCCCACTCTTCCGCGAGAGAAAGCTGTCTCCGATGAAAAAGGTCTGTCCGAAATTGTGCAGGTGCCTAAAAGTTTTTTTTATTGTTACATATTTAGAATGAAGGTTGTATATTTGGCGAAATCATATTAGTTTATTACGTTTTTAGTTGATAATATATCTTGAGATGCGGCTGCCTCTCACCACATGGCCCATCACAAGAGAGTCTCCGAGCCACAGCATCCGGCCATCTTCGTTAACTCTAATCAAATCGCGCGAGGCATATTTTCCCTCAGAGTTGAAGAATGAGTGAGAAGATGATTTGTTTGTTAAGCCGAACGCTTGAATGTCCTTGACGCCGACGCCGTTGATCCGCCGCTCCAGCAGCCACGCCAACCTCAGAATGCGAATATTGCACCCGGCATGCTATCAGTGAGTTTGCATCATTAGGCAGAGAATTATCACTTGGATTAAATATTTGTTCCACCATTTGTAGCAACTACAAGTGCCATCTCAACCAACACTCGCCGCATCGGCTACTGACAGTCTGATTTTCATACTTCTATTTTGTATTTGATTTTCTCTGTGTTTCTTTCGAAATCCGCTACACTTGAAGGAGTCGGACAACCTGAGCCACTTCCACAGTCTCAGCAAGCCGTTCAGCCGTTGCCTTCTCCTCAATTCATCTCCCCGCAGGGATTCTACGTTCCGCCAGTTCTAACCGCTTCGAATCAGTCATCACCACAGGTGTGCAAATCCAGGGTTTTTTTAATACTTTGCATATAACGTGTACCTAAGCGAAGATAGCTAAATGCGTATTGAGATGCCCGAGGAAGTGCTCGTCTCCTCTTACCGGCAGCAGCTCTCTCCAAACGACAAACTCGGTCGCTGTTGTCAACGGCAACAGGTAAAGTAGTAAAGTACAGAAAGGGCAATTACAAAAAGTAAGGGGCGGCAGGGATAATTTCTTCCCTTTAGGTACAGCCAAGCTGTCAGAACCTCTGCAACTTTGATGGCTTCAATGATAAAACGGTAAGAACAACTTTGCATCTTAGTATAATCTATATAAGTATATAAGCTCAATTCTCTTTTATTTAATAAATATATGTATTTGCAGTTAGTGACCGCGTTCCTCACGAATCAGTGTCCTGGGCCCCAGTTGGGAAAAGCGTTCGACTGCGCCTCGAGCAAAGTTTGCCTATTGATTTCATTACTATAGCTTTTAAGTTATTGATAGGATGGATTTCCTTTTTGAGTCTTACACCGTTTCCCTCAGGCGAACCACAACGAGTGCTGTCTTCGTGGAGGACTCGGAGCAGTGCTCGGCGGGAAGTGCCTTGCCTTCTGCTCCACTCATCTCGCCACTCCTTCGAATGTTCTCGACTATCTCCCCTGTCTGCAGGTTGTCATCGCTTGTAGAACAAGAATATCCCTTCTCTAACATTCCTTTCATTCAGGTTTTCCGCACCATTCGCGACTGCTACAGAGATTATCAAACGAACAATCCGAACATTTTCGGTGAATGAAACTCCCTTTAGCGTCATCTTTTTTTGTTTAATTCCGGTTTTCTAGTTCTTTCAAGTTCTGAAATATGTTTTGAGAAGCAAATAATTGACGGAGATTCTTTCACTCAGAGCCAGAATAGACGGGAGGAATTCTCCGGGTCAGATCATTGATGCCCACTTTTATGTGAGTCTAGGAGAAATCTGAAAATGATGTCGAGTGGAAAATGATTCTGCTTTTATATAGATTCCATTCAGTTTGCTGAGCCCTTTCCCTTGTTCTTTATATATTTCTTCCTTTTATCTAGCACTCGCTACAGGTATCAACACTGGTCTTTCTCTGAATCTATTTCACTTGATGCCTTATTTGGTAAGGCTGAGCATTATTTGTCCGTCGAAACATACTGGTACATACATGATTATTGTTCGTAGATAGCACGTGTGCCTTGATAAATGCGCTTTCACAATCGTCAGGTTTTATCCAAAAGTATGACAACAAAATGCATTAAACAATAGCCTTCTAGCTAGAATATATCCTGATATGTTGAGGGTAAGAGAAGGAAGACGAATGAGTGAGGTAGAGTAGAAACTAAGTGAACTGCAGACTCCTGTGTATTCTGCTCCATTTGGATAGACATCGACAATGAGAATATCAGTCACAAGTCAGATTAAATGTGGAGAAACAACTAAGAACCAAGAAAGGTATGTGATTGTTATGTAGTCAATAGAAATATGTACATAGGCATGAAACAATGTATGTACATTATCGACAAAAGAATTAAAATTAGTATCGCGATTCATTGCCGGCTCCGTCGCTTTTGCTCTCGTCACGGTTATAATATTGATTTCTAAAATCATAAGAGAGACCGGGGAGGCAGTACTAAATTAATACGAGGCTGTTCATGTTATTCTCTCTCTCTCTCTCTTTCTCTCTCTCCCTCTCTCTCTCTCTCTCTTTCTCTCTCTCTCTCTCTCTCTCTTTCTCTCTCTCTCTCTCTCTTTCTCTCTCTCTTTCTCTTTCTCTCTTTCTCTTTCTCTCTCTTTCTCTCTCTTTCTCCTCTCCCAACCTGAGATGTGCACGAATGCGAGTGCTGCTGTAGTCTCTCTCCCACCGCGTTGCTTGTCCCCCATTCTCAGTTTCTCCCTTTCTTCTCTCCTCTTCCACCTCTCCATTCTCTTCCACGATGATACGCGCCTCCTGTGTCTCCTTTCCGTTCTCCGTAGTCTTCAATCGACCGCTTCAGCTTACGATCAGGGATGTCCAAAACCATACCCGGGCCGGGCCCTACCTTCAAAATCTCGGCCCGGGCCCTCCAAATTAGCAACGGGCCGAGCCGGGCCTATCGTAAGCAGGGATGTCCAAAGCGGGCCGAGCCCGGCCCGGCTCGCATGCCCCACGGGCTTAAGCCCGTAGGGTACGCGGGCCTGGCCGGGCCGGGCTCTACGGAGGGCCAACCCCGCCCGGGCGTCTCTTAGTAGAGACTGATCCTAGGAGATACAAGGAGAAATTATGCACGACTCCGAAGCTCTTCGGTAAGGTATCTTGGGGGTATAGGCATTACTTGAATGCCCACACAAACCAAATCTGCAGGTCACTGAGGACTACTTCGCTGCGCAAACTCCACAAGTTCGCAAATACCGCCCTTGCCACCTTGACATGTCAGAAAAGAGCCATGGAGAGGAGAAGGAGATATAGGTTTGATTTGATTGATTTGATTTATTTACTTGCTGCTGCCACGTGTTAATGAATGAAGGTATGTGTATGAGTGATAAAGCAATGCATGATATGGTATACATGAGAAGATACAGTACAGTATATATGAGCATCATACAGTATATATGGGCTGTTGTAATGGGGTCGCAGATGGGGAGGAGAGGGAGGAGGGAGATGAGTGCTTGGCCAAGCTGTTGAATGCTTTCGCGGATCTGATGAAAAACGAATGGTTACGAACGGAGGAGCGAGTGGACGGGTAAGCAAGGAGGAAGGAAAGGCCGCGAGTACGTGAGTTACGAAAATGGAAATAATGGGGAACGCGATCAGAGATGCGCCTGTGGCCAAATACAAGACGACGCGCAAGTGTAAAATCAGATTGTTGTCTACGAGATAAGAGAGAGGGGAGGGAGAGAGCCTTGTTACGGGTAGCAGGGTCAGGAATATCAACGCGATTGCTGTAACCAAAACAACGGCGGTAAATAAAACGGGTAAAATAGTTCTGGATGCGTTCTAGACGAAGGATATCTTTCTTGAGCCGGGGAGAAAAGACAAAGGAGGAGGATTCGAGCAAAGGGCGAATATACAGGGTATAAGCGGAAACAAGGGCGTCCTTGTTTTTGGAACGGAGGGAGCGGATGATGGGGTGACATTTGCTTATAGCCTTGTTAGCAAGATGCGAGCAGTGGGATGAAAAGGAAAGAGAAGAGTCAATAATAATGCCGAGATCTCGGATGCTGTCTACTGGGGTAAGGGGAGCGCCGTTAAGGTGGTAAGGTAGCTTGGGGTTGGATTTGCCTAAATGGAGGACGGAACACTTGAGGGGGGCGAGGGGGAGTTGCCATTTGTTGGCCCAGGATGCAACTTCGTCAATGGCCGCCTGAAGCGGAGCATGAGAAGAAGACTTAGTAAATGAGCGAAAAATCTTAAGATCGTCAGCGAAACAACTAGAATGTACATCATGTGAAGAGATAAGAGAGGGAAGGTCGCTAGTAAATAGGATAAAAAGGAGAGGACCAAGAACTGTACCTTGCGGGATTCCGCTAGTGACAGGAAGAGGGGGCGAGAGGGAGGAGGCGACACGGACAGAAAAGGTGCGATTGCTAAGGAAGGAGGCGATCCAAGATATACACTTAGGCGGGAGAGAAAGAAGACCAAGCTTATGGATGAGCTTGGGGTGAGAAACACGATCAAAAGCACGGGCGTGATCAAAGTAAATTACATCAGTGAACTGAGAGTTGGCCATTGCGGAGGTCCATAATTCGAGACAACTTAACATTTGGAAATCGATGGAGCGTTTTGGCCTAAAGCCATATTGTTGATCAGGAATAATATGTGCATCGTTGCAAAAAGAATAGAGTTTCCTACAAAGCATTCTTTCAAAAAGGCGTGAAAATAGGGAGGTTATAGAAATGGGGCGATAGTTGGAAGGGTCAGAGTAAGGTTGCTTCTTCTTAATGGGGATAACTATTGACGATTTCCATGCTGAAGGGACAGAGGAAGTGGCATAGGAGTAATCAAAGATATATTCAAGGGCTTCAGAGATGGGGATAGCTAAGTTCATGATAAAAAGCAAATTAAAATTGTCTGGGGTTTTACACGATGAGTTCTTCCAAGATTGAATGAGACGACAGATTTCATGACGAGGGAAATTTATAGAAAAATCAGAAGGAGGACGGAAACGATGATTGGGTGGCAACGAAGGGAGGGAGCCATTGTCAATGGTATAGGCAGAAGCGAAGGTGTCGGCAAGAAGTTGGGCCTTATCCTTATCCGTGAAACAAGAGGAGCCTGAGGGGGAAGTGAGGGAGTCGACTCCTCGAGGCTTGGATGATATACGGTTACGCATGAATAGGCAGCGGGAAAGATACATAATGGTATCATATGGAAGGAAAGCCAGCCTTCATTGGGAGAGATCAAGGGAGAGAGAGAGAGGGAGAGAGAGAGAAAGAGAGAAATAAAAAGAGTAGGAGAGAGAAATAAAAAGAGTAGGATAGTGAGAGAAGACCAGATGGAGAAGAGATATTAAATACTCAGAATATCAAGCATACACCCGGAAGACCTACCAGAAGATGCGCCATTGATCGTAGGGACAGTAAGTGGTTGTTGATGGCATGAGGCAACTCTGTGACGTCATCTGGATTGCAGGTCACGCAGCCGTTCCCTTACACCTTCCTCACTCCTTGTGGAAAGAGGGCCATCTCTAATCCGTTGAACTTCGTTCTCCATTCAATTTATTCTTGCGAGAAGGTTGGCAGCTAATTACTGTCTTAGGGCCTGAATAAGATGTTTAGATAGCGTCAATCGATTGGCGACGGCACACTAATAGGCCATACCATATCCCTCCAGAACCAGCTACTCCCCAATTCGCTGCAATCACTGTAGAGGACATGTCTATCATCTTTCTTGCCTTTCCCTGCTTCATTACAATGGCCATATTGATGTTTTGTATTGAGATTGCTTATTCGCGATTCCACGTTCACAAACTTCGGTCATGTTCTAGACGTAGAATTATGAGATTATAGAACAAAACCTATTTTTGTAAATAAAACAAACACTGCTTTTATGATCCAACGATAAAGCCTAGATTAGTGATTTATAATTTGTTTTTCGTTAATAAGATGAACTCGTAATGCATTTATTATATCTTATATGGCAATATCCTCTTATGAAGGCACTGTATAAACAATTACGTTAATACGGCGGAAATGAAGTCTAAAAAGTAACAAAATATAACAGTACAAGTATAACAATATGTTGCAAGTAATTTTGACTCTATGAAATGTATTGAAGAGATCTGAAGATGAAAGGTCAACGGAGCGCAAAGACTAGAATCTAGAACATAACAAGAATCTTATTCTCTTCGTCCCACTGCCAGAGTGGAATGACACAGCAGATGTTGTTCGTACCTCCGGCCTTTTCCACTTCCTCTTTCGTCCGCGCAACTCCGATGCTCAGGGTAACGACCGAATTCTGCAACTTGTTCATTCAAACAGTTGCAGATATATTTTTAGTATTAAAACCTTGCTTACATTACTTAATTATTAAAAATATACAAAGAATGTTCCTTGTTAGTTCAAGCATTCATAATCGTTAAGCTGATTGTTCATATCCAAACCCGCATCTCGCCGATAACTTGAAGTACTCGCTGGGGTTGCTTCACGAAACTAGGACCGAACCAGCCGTCACAAGCTCTGCAAACAATTGAGAATCGATATATTTTTTTTAATAAACGAAATCATTCTCGAATCAAGTGGACAATGAAAATTAGAAAAAAAAAGTCAGGAAGATGACTGACAACTGCTGCAGCTCGTGCAATCTCGCGTATCCCATGGAGACGGAGCGGCAGAGTCCACGAAGGAGTTCGTGACGTAGCAGCTGCTCAGGCAGCGGCCAGAAACGGACAAGGGATGAAGCTGAATACGGGGTGGAAATACTTTATCGGTGTATTAATAAGAAGGATAAGCTAGCAAGATCCTACATATAAACTTAAATGCAAAATAAAAAAATACCTGGGTTGGACCCCGCCTTCGCAATGACTTGGAAGTAGAAAGGACGGCGAATTATGAAGTCAACGACGTCTTCCACGTCAGTGAAGACACTTTCTTGCCTCAAACCGTTATTAACCCTTATTGTTAGAGAAAGAACAAAAATCTGGGGGGGGGAGGTACGAAGATCGGAAAAGAGATCAGACATGGCCAGAGTAGACTGACTGGCTGAGAGAGCGAGTGACGTAGCCGATGCTCTTGGTCTCCGTGCCCATGAGAAGTGCCAACTCAGTCAGGGCCGTCTTCTCCAAGTCCGCCTCTCTCGCTCTCAGCTGCTCTTCAGATAAGATCTCCTTGCTTGTTGCTTAAAAAGTTGAGACATTAATTCCTATATGTACATAGCTGTTTGGATATGAATGAAACTGCAACTTACGTCCGTGTGCAACAGCTTCGTCAACAATGACTTCCTCGGGTGAGAGTTGGAAGTTTAGCAGCCGAACTACATCCCCTTCCTCGCCGTCCTTCTCGCTCAGCTTGTAGCCCTAGACGAGTTGATATACATTTATTCTTATCTTATTAAAATGTACACAATTTATACTCAAAAATCAAGCGAATGAGAAGCTATTATATTAAAGAATATTAAACAAACAAAAAACTAAATTGAATTAAGACCGCTTGCCTGCTCTGGTTGAACGTGGATTGCTTGTAGCACGTACTTAGCACAATGGTACCTCCTCGCACAAACACAGTGAACCTGAAATAACAATTGTCTTCTTCTTATTATGTCTTGCAGTGACATTAAATAATGTTCTTTCTGTAAATTCCCAACCACCCCCCCCCCCCCAAGGAGAACTAAAAAAGTTTCTTTCAACATCATAACTTAGATACTTTTGATGGATGTGAAACTACAATCGAAATCATAAAAGAGTTATATGCGTCAACACCAAAGAAACGTTATCAATTATTCATCAACCTTGGAACTCCATCGGGGAAGTGAACATGAGAAGTTGCAAATAGAGGAGATGGTGAGAGAAGTGGAATGCAGAGCAGAGGCGAGGGCCAGCACAATGTCTTTCCCATGGAGAATCGCTGATCGATGGAGAGAAAGAGGCGAGGAAAAAGGAGGATGTCTTCAGACAGCGCATTCCGAGCCCATAGTTGGACCATGCCAACAAATGCTTCCAACAAGAATTCCATCTTCCGCGTTGCTTTCACTATCGACTCCTTTCCTTACTACTTCATTGATAATGTCACTGGCAATATCATCGGCATCTTCATCGACATATGGAAGACGTTCGGAAGGCATCAAGGTCAAACTATCGAGTTTGTGCGAAGAAACAATCTCGGTTAGAGTGAGAAGGAAGGGCCCTTTGTTCCACTATTTTCAATGATTTTCATTTAAAGCTACATAAAAAGAAATGTGAAGGTGCCAGTCCGGCTAGTTGTATATGCACTCCATCCAAACAGGCCAGCAGCTTGTGGATGGCAACTACTCAGGAATACTCGGTGATATCCGTCTTGGGATCATTGACAGCACAGCCGAGCTCGCCTACACTGAAGATCGCACCTTGTACTTTGCGATGACAGTTCCCGCAATATTCAGAAAGGTATCTTCTGACCCACTCATGAAATGAACTTTCTCCGAGAAAAGCACCACGCAGGACGAGTACATCGCCCGCAGAGATGCAGTGGACGCTGTTTCTCTCCAGCATATCATCGTCTTCCAACCTTGGATTATTGTAGTGATGGTGGCCCTGTTCACCACCGGATATATAATCCTCAGATTTATAACAGTAACTGTGACGCGCATTAAAAGTAAAGTATGGTACGTCACACAGGGAAAGCCAACTTGTATCAGGCGAAGCTGTGAAATGGTAAATGATTGAAGGCCCCCAAGACCATTCGCCGAGGACTTCTTTCAACTGAACACAGTCAGAGTACACAGTGTCTCTACTTTCCAAATAGCGGCGTCATTACTCTTCGCCCATACCTTCACTCTCTTTCTCTATAATACATTCTACACTGGCGATACAATCGTGGCCAAGCTCGTTGACAAGTAAGGCTTTTTCCATTCCTTCTCAGAAAAAAGTATCCTTGAGAACCCTAATAACAATGGTGAACGACCTCCGCAACAACGGCTACCGCATACTAATCCAGGGTAAAGGCTTCCTCAAGGCCAACAAGGTAAGGTATTTTACCTTCCTATAAGGCTGAGAGTAAAGGCTAAAATTAGCATTAGTATGCCTTGTGAAATGACGAAACATACTAGCAGTAATATAGGCTGAAGAGCTTTTCGGTGGACCACCGCCTCCTTCTAAGCTCATTGTTGAATCAAATCACGCACTATTCGACTACGACCTCTGCACGATGAACAAAATATATGCTAAGGTAATCGTCCTGCTTCATTTATCATACTGTCGTCTCTCTCTCTCCCCCCCTCTCTCTCTCTCTCTCTTTACCTTCACTTTTCCTCTTTCCAATCCAATAGTTTTCACATTCGCAACAACCTCATGTCTAGGTGAATACAGATTACTTCGCGTCCTATTCTCCGGAAGCACTACGGGCCGCACCTTGCAACATTAAACCGTAACTGCCTTGTATTAACTTACCTGGCTAAATAAAAAAAGTGGTCAAAAATGAGCAAATAATAACCTAATTAAGGGTCTCTCACTCTCTTCCCACGGACTTGCCAAGTGACGCTCCGGTTGTTGTCCAATCAGTGAGCTTCCTACCCATTCTCATGAAATCGAATATGAAATGATACAGGTGAAACAAGACTTTTTCTATGCTTTCGCTTTCCCGCCTAATCGAGTAAAGGACAAGAAAGCGCTCGACTTCCTACTCTTGACAGTCTACACTCCTGATTTGGTTACTTAACCTATCTTTGATATGCTGCATTATAAGATAGACTTGAGTATTCAAATCATCAATGCTCTAGATCCGTACTCGTTACTGGCAAAAATACACGAGTCGACCATACGTGATGGAAACCCCGCCAACTCTGCCCGAATTCTCCGTGATCGCTCTCGAGAATGTCTCCATCATCTTCTATTCTTACTTCTTTGGATGCGGTCTAGCACTGCTCGTTCTACTCCTCGAAATAGCGCTTGAACGATGCTGGCAAAGACAACCCAGAGCAAGATTACTTTCTATCATATCTTACTGAAACATCAAACTCGTTGAGAGCAGTCGCGGTCTATGCAGTGAAGCTGTGCTAAATGTGCACAGCTAACGAGGGAACCATCTAAGCGTAAGGTGGCGGATTTTGATCGCACCTGTCCAGATCGATTACTACGGTCGAAAAAATGATTCTGGCATTTTCAATTTTTCCTAAATAGCCTCTGGCGATTTTATATTGATTTTTAAAAATTTGCATAAATTGAGGATGTCGGTTGCTGACCAATGTTAGCGATTGTCGGTATCTTGCTTGTGACTAAAAAACGTGGAATGCGTGGCGCAGTGGGTTGCGTGGGTTGCGCGCTCGCTTTCAATTTTGAACGTCACAGGTTCGAACCCCATTCGGTTGAACTTTTTGCTGTGCTGCAGTTTGGAAATTCAAGTTTGGTGAAGCACGGAGGGTACGGGTCATACAAATTCTTCCGGTTTGAGAGCACACCAAATCCGCGTTGCGCCCGTTTCATGCGTCGCGGCTAGGCACAGCATATAGCTCTCCTCCAAATGAATCGATCGAAGTGATTTAAACTCCCTCCAAAAGTTACCGTAATATGTGGTCATTAATTTGAAAATTTAGGTAACTCCCTCCAAAAGTTACCGTAATATGTGGTCATTAATTTGAAAATTCTGGCAACTGGCAATTTGCCAGCAATTTCACCTTCGCTAAGGATTTTGAAGTTCCGTTACGTTTGTGTCACACAATACGATTGTGGAAAACTTAAGAAATTTACAGTTCGAGGCACCAAAATTCTCTCAAACCGGAAGGGGGTACCCTCCGTGGTGAAGTACATAAGAAAAAAATTATTCCGGTGAGAGGTGTCCACTTCACCCAGGTTTGAGATTCCACAATGACCTAAACAGTTCGGAAGCAGAAAGTAGTCTTCTTCCAGGTGGCAACCCTATGTATGCCTATCACGGTACTTTTGGAAATGAGGGCAGAATAAAAAAATAACCTTGATATTCGCGTTCCTCGCACCAAATAACCCCCGTGGTGATTTTGTGTAAAAAAGTTATACTGACATTTTGGAGCAGGAGTAACCTAATAGGTCATTATGGCTTCGCAAGAGTGGACGAAGGGAACACCTTCCAATACCCAATGCCCTTATAGACAAGTAGAATGAAATGTATACGAACATTCCTCTCAAACTTGAATTCCACAACTGCAGGTGGTACAATTGTACTATTCCCACACCTGAAGTCGAAAACTTTTTTAACCAAAATTTTTCCCAAGGGGGTTTTCGGTACGGGGAATACGAATATCATATGTATTTGTTATCATGAGCTAATTTTTAGTTAGGCAAGGTTGGAGAAGTAAGATTCTCACTTTGCCATGGTGGTTGGCCAAGCCAAGCCATAGAAAGAAATGAATATGATATTCGTTTTCCCCTCGTCGAAAACCACCCTGGAATGAATTTACCCGAAAAAAAATTTTTTTTAATGAAGTTCGACCTCTGGCGTGGGAGTGGAAGAATGGTACCCGTAGCAAAACATTTCAACCGAATGATGTTCGAACCTGTGACATTCAAAATTGTGAGCGAGCACGTAACCCACTGCGCCTCGCAGGGCTATTCGGTTCCTAAAGCCAGACATTGACACTGCTAAAGCCACTAAATTCCGCGATTTTATGCAAACTTGAAAAGTCAATATAAAATCGCCGGAGGCCATTTAGGAAAAAGTGAAAATGGTTATCATCATTTCTCGACTTGGACTATCGATCTAGACAGGTGCGATCAAAATCCGCCACCTTATGCTTAGATGGTTCCCTTGTAAGTTGTAAGATAGGTAATAATTCCAAGTCATACCTCCTTATCGACAGCGAACTTGTGTTTCTCCTTCTCCGAGATCAGATCAGACGGAATAAACACGTTTAGGTTCATCCCTCGGTTTTCACCCTGAATTAAAAAAATATATATGTGAAACAATATATAGAAAATATGTAATCCACACAAATTTCTTCACACGGAATAGTATGGAAAAAAAAGAAAAAGTGAAATAGAAAAATTGCAGAATATTCTTAGAGCAAACCTTTGCGCCGTAGTGAAGACTGCTGATGATCCGGAATGTGTGAATCTCTATCTAATATAATAAGCAATTTTTCGAAGTACCGCTTTAAGTAAAATTGAACTTAAAATACCATTTGTAAGCAAAACTATTCTAACCTTGGATCGGTCGATGATGGTGGTTCCATTTGGGAGAGGGATGCATTGGGCCAGCCAGAGAGAAGGAGAGCGGGCGGCAGAAGCAACCACTCGGACTCGTCTGTCGGAGAGAGAGTGAGTCCATGCCATCTTCGGCCCTTCTTCTGCCCCTCTTGCTCTGCCCGTATCTGTGCCTTCTGCCGTTTCTTCTGCCACATCTCCACCGCATTCACCTCCTACAAGGAGCCGAAATCATTATCATTTCATCAAAGAGATCTAGCATTGAATTATATATAGTTTGTAAGCTCAGGGCACAAATGACCGAATTCCTCATCCACGCTTTTATCGTCCTCTTCCGCAATTCGGGTGATGTGAAAGATGGAAGGAAATAAGCGAAGGAAGCTAAAGAGAGTCGTCCTCTCAGAAAAGTACTTGAATGCGAGGCTCGTTTCGTTGCCCTTATAAGCAACGGTCCTATAATTTAAAAAAAAGCTGCCAACAATTACAAAAACTAATGATTACTAACAAACATATATATAATATACTCAGTACGCAAAAAGGAACGGGGAAAATATGGACCTTGCGCGATACTTTGCAGGGTTTCCGTGAATAACTTCGTGAGCGAAGCGCATCACAGCCAGTGTAACCAGATAATTTTGATTGGACACCTAAACAAACAAAAAACATTCATTCGTGCAATGATTATCAACCCATATTTATCACAAATGGATCACTTCCATTGAAAGTGCCTACAGTATTCATTATATCTTCTCACCTGATTGTCAACTAGCTTGAAGAGGTGAGGGCGACATTCAATGAAGGTCGCGGCATCTTTGTATGTTCCTATCAATGTCTTAGCCGCCTAAAATGACAAATCTTCATTGGAGAACCATTCAAAGAGAATAAACAGCTGCTGTCAGCATTAAGATTAAACCTCTTCCTCCTTAAAGAAAAGTCTGAAGAGCTGGTATACAGTAAGCGGTCCGTTTGAAGCCAAAATCTTCCAGAATAAGCGAACGGCGATTCGCTCCGCTTCTATTTCATCGTCCTGCAATCAGATATTTAAATTAGTATCTTTTTAAAAAAGTAGAGAAAGAAATAAGGAAAGCTCGGTTTTTCTTAACTGTAAAACAGATGGAACACGTCGAGTTCATGAAGCTTTCGCCGCAAACAGCTGCCTGTTTCACTACGCGCGTATTTGGATCGACTAAGAAGAAGATTCGATCCTGTAAGAAGCGATACATTCATTCAAGATGAGAATAACAGACAACGCTTGCAAACCTCAGGATGTTCAACTTTGAGTACTCGAGTTCGCTTCAATGAATTGGAATTGGGACGAGAGAAATTGGAGAGACGAGAATGAGGAGAAGAAGAGTCAGGGTGACGGCCAAACTCGGAATGAGGGAGATCCATCTGGGGACTCTCTTCGTAGTTGTATCTGACAATGAGAAGAGAAGAGAGCTGAGAGATATGGGAGGGTAGAACAACAAACAAGAAGACAGTAATTGTAAAATAAATAGACATGAACACGGTGACGAGAAGACGAGTGTTCCTGACCTTCCTTGAAACCTTGGCTGCTTGGCAGGGAAGGGTCGACCTCTCTCCCAATCTTCTTCCTCTTCTCCCCTCCTCTCATCATTCTCTTCTTCTCCTTCGACTTGTGCTGCCAACCACTTCGGCAAAACGAGTCCGGAACGAATTTTCACTCTAAAAAATCATTTATTTATTGGTGCCTCTTAATTACACTGTTATTCGAAATAGGAGATCATAAGGATGTTAACTTACGGTTCATCACAAAACTGTTCGGACATCCTGGTGTTCCGGAATTCTTGGGGCCTAAAAGAAATTAGTGATATAACAATTCAGCTAATCACAATCAGATTAAATATGATGTTCTTCTACAGAAAATTAAGCAGGAAAAGCCATGAGGAAGTGCACTGACCCAGCCATGCTGTAATCATCTTCGTCCTCATCAAGACTGTTTCCCTTCTGTTGTTGTTGAGCATTTTGGTGATTCGTTCGGCGGAAGAAAATGAGCTCCCTAAGCAACCTTATAACAGTTTCTTCTAGCTTATTGATCGATCTTCTTTAAATGATAACAGGAAAAATAAGATAACGGTCAATATAAATACCATGAAAAACTACCGAACGTAGAAAAAATAGCGAGGAAGTTCCGTCATCCAACAAATTAGAGTTAAGTAGAAATGAGAAAGAAAATGGAACCTTTGGTGTTTCTCAAAGCTTTGCGTTGTGGCGCTGAAACTCGGTTTGTAGTCGCTGACAGTGGCATGAGGAGTTTCACTACGGAAAATCTGCAATAGTAGAATAAACCTTGTCTAAGAATATAAGAACTCGTTTCTTATCCTTCAACCAGCTAAGAAGACCTAAAAGGCTAACAACTTCAAATGAAAATAATGAAAAGGATATCTACCTTGAGTGGTTTCTTAGAGAATACGGAGGAAGAAGGAGTGGCTGCATTGACTGAAGATTCTTCTTGTCCGTTTCCCCCTTCCAAGACGATGCTCAACTCCTCCTCTTCGTCGTGGACAGTCTCCGGGTCCGAGTCGCTCTCCTCCTCTTCTTCCTCCTCGCTCTCCGTCTCCTGTGCTCGAGATTCGTCAGTCAGCAAATCGCTCTCCGATCCACTAATTCTTGAAAAGATCGAGAGTTGGCTAATCGTGCGAAGCTCGTTGCTTTCTGCATCTAAAAGAACACTTCACGAGATGCACAATGAATTCTTCCGGGAAGGGGTATATTTATATTGCAAATACCAAATGTCAGTATATGATAGCAAGGGAATATTCCGATGCATTACTATGCAAATGAATTGACCGAGACCATTCAAGAAGCATACGAATTGAATAAATAATTCGGACCATCGTGAGAAGAATCGCAGTCACTGCTATCGTGAAGCGGAGTATTCGAAGCTTCCTCAAGCAGCTCATTGATGCTCGACATTCCACGGCCTTTTAACAACAATTGTAAGGAACAATGTATATTTGGAATCATTTCAATTTCTACATCCAGTTAGTTGTCGTCGAAACTGGAATACCAACTGTTTGGAAATGCCATTCAAAATACGCCCGAACAATTAAGCAATAGCGAATAATTAAAGGTATTGCAATTAGAGCCATTACGAGCAATGCATCGCCATAGAGATTCAACTCTGCCAAACACAGCTATTATTACGAGCAATTAAAGTTGAGACGGGGTCTAATGGCGAGAGAACTTAAGTGGGAGCATGAACGTTGGATTTCAAAGCACTCTCCTGACCATGAGCAATGCGCAGCAGCATCTGATAAAAAAAATTGTATATAATTTACTGTTAAGTTACTACAGTCTGTGCGGACAAGAGCATGCACCCTATAATAATAACTAGCAAGCAACAACTAACAGAGAAAAAAAAATAATAACTAGCAAGCAACAACTAACAGAGAAAAAAATAAAAACGCTTTCAACCAGACCGTAATATAAATTTCTGTCATATCAAATAATTTATTCACCGTAAAACATGGTCGTCTTTGTGTCTCTTTCAAACATTGAGGTTATTGTCTCCTCGTTCAGTTAATCATTTAATTGCTGTTGAATCGAATGGGCAAACATATAGATAGATACGTACATGTAGAGAGTTCTTGCTCTTTTCGTTCTCTCAATGAGCAGTCAAATCGAACATAACCATTGGTTCTCTTCCTTTGCTGCCGATTCGTATTTGCTTCATGCCCGATGGAACGTCGTTTGAAGGAAGAGTCAAATAAAAATGATGGCTTCATCGAAGGGGGAGAAGAAGTCGTTTGATATAAAAGCGACGGTTTCATTGTCTGTCTGCGCCTTTTGCTGAAGACGGAGAGGGGCGAGCATTGGAGATGAGGACCTGTAGGGACCGGCGGCTTTCTCTTCTCGCGCTCACTCTTCTCGCCATCCAATCACTGCTGTCTCTTCATGTTGGACACTCTTTAATCATTGCAAATCCATTTTTTTTTTCGTTGAAAGTTTCTTCTCTATGCGCCAGGAGTCAAATAATTATTCTATTATGGTTTATCTAAAGAAGATACACAAAAACCTGCCAATTTGCTCAGGCCGTCTCCTCAGAAGAGACAACAACATGTAAAACAAATAAAGGCGGTATGAACGAAGCATTCGAAGTGCTGAAGCCCCTTATGCCAAGTTAGTGTAGAAGACAAGATCGGCTCCTCCCTATTCAGCTGGTCAGCATCGTTCATATTTCTTCTTTTAGCCAATGTAGCGGAACGTGGGAATCTGCCTCCAGTGCTGGGTGTAGTCAAATTCAAACTTTCTAAGTCCGATGATCTAATCAGGGGCGGCTATAAGACAGGCGGTGGTTAGTATCTTGTATTTTGAGAAAACAAACTACTAAAAGAACACAAAATACATAGATGAACTATAAAACTGCGCGGCTAGTTAAGTCATTGTTCACTCTGAAACTATTTGATTTTTTACTAGGCACTTTTATAATGGGACTTCCTGATCGAACTGTGCAAAAAAAAGTGCCCGAGAATATTGTGGAAGCGAAGCTTCAAGTCGGCAAATTGCTTGACGGGAAGATTAACGTCGGTGTTGAGAAGGTTCGTTACTCCACTTTTAGACCAAGATAGACATGTTCCACCATCTGAACAAAAAAGGAATCCCATATAAGATACATCGCTTATATGCATATACAACTATACATACCTCTTTATATTTCTCTCCCTCACTCTTCACTCACTCTCCCTATTTTTCCTATTTTCGCTCTCTCGTTATCTCTCTCTCTCACCACTTTCAGTCTGGGTCCATGGTGCGCCCGGTCCAGTTGTCAGCTAACGAGTACGTCCTCCCTCCCCCTATCAAGGTGAATAAAAAGATCCTGACGCCTACGACGACCTCTGTTCCATCCGAAGAGCAGACAACCTTGGGACCAGAGATTGCCGCGGTACGAGTTTACTGTGCATGTTTTTTTAAAACTTATTTTTCTATCCTTGGTGACGTCAGAACCATTAAAAATATTTGAAAACGCACAATGTTAATAACTGTTACATATACATTTCCCTATTTAGAATACGACGCCGATTCAAATACAGACTGAGATTAAAGCTGGTAAGCAATGTACTTCTTTTCTTTTACACTTTCTTTTTATATGTTTCACTTCACATATCGTGTCCATGTGTATGCATGAAATATTTCATTTACCCTTGTGTGTGATTTTTGTATGAATAAATGTATTTTTCTTTGATGTGCAATAGTTTAATGTATACATGCAGATACATTCATACAGCTGAGAGAAGTAGTATACATGGCATTCATGCACGACATATTTACATATGTATGTACATTTTATATGCAGATACATATGTGGGCAATTTGGGCTGTATCGTAAAAGAGGAAGCCACGAATAAAAGAAGGGCTCTTCCCGTCCTATGTTTTTTTTTTCTCGTTTCTTCCCTTGTTTTACGATAAAATCCGTTGTCTTTGTTTAATAGCTGTAAAGAATTCACTTGACGATCTAAAAATGAATGACATCCCTGACAATGCTGCCTGCCTCCCTATTGTTGCTTGTAAATCCTTTTAGTTCAACGGACGTTCTGGCAGTCGTCTACAGATTTTTCAAACAATTTCTGCGAATCGCTTATTTATTTGATATTTCAAGAAGGTTTTCTTTTAAATAAGATAATTAAAATTCAGAGAATGACAAGACGAAAGAATTTTTGCAAGACTTCTTCAAAAAGAAGTAGTCCATAGCTTCGCGCGTGATGCATTGCTTTCCTTCATATATCAATAACATTTTTTTGGTAATGCATCAACTTTTTATGATTCGAAAAATGAACTGGCAGTTAATGGTGTGGCTCGCGTATGGGCCTCCGTTGGTTCTTCTCTACTTCCTCGTGGTAGCTGCCATTTGGAGGCCTGCTTCTGGACTCAGCAAGACATTCCGAACCATTTTCACAATTTCCGCTGTAATCATTCGTTTTGAGGATATAAAAAAAAAATTACTTAAATTTACCTCTAAGAACTAACTCTTCTTATAAGAGAAGATGATTGACGTTTCTGATTGAATTACCCTAAAAATACGAGCGTAGGCTACAAGCCATTCAACATTTAAGAACATCTTCACCTACCTGAACTCAATAGTTATTGTTCGTCGGCAAGCGGAGGAGTTCTTTGCATTTTACTACGAATTCCTAATCGCGCATGTGAGTCGGACTCTCAGTTCTATGATGGCTAAAATATGTAACTGTATAAGAGAGAAGTTATGGTTTACATCGAGAATGCCTTTATGAATCTAAAGAACTTCAGCCTGCCATCGGGATGTTCCATGCCTTTGAGACGTCTCACATGTTTGTCATTCAAAGTACCTGCGTCATTCTCATTTCTCTTCACAACTACACGACCATCTGTCGCCCCTTAATTCATCAAAAGGTGTTTTTTCTACGCAACATTTTTTTGAAAAATTCACTTAAATTGGTAAAGGGTTCACTTAAATTGGTAAAGGGTTGACTATCCAAGGTGTGGGAAAGACACTTGGTGCTGTCCCTCTTGGTCGGATTCGCTGCTGGGAATCTGTTGCAGCTGGCGACTTTTCTTCCCTTCGACTGCGAGTGGTCATTCTTTGCTGAAGAACGCGTCTATCACTTTAAAATCACAACGGTTTGGGAGCTTCATGCATTTGAGTAAACGATCTTTTCCTTTTCTTTTAAGTGCAATGTTTGTATTTTGAGAAGAATAGCCGCATCATCGTGATTCAACCTCTCTTTGCCCTGCTCGTGCTCCTCTCCTGCAGTGTCATGCACATTGCCTCTTTCCGTGCCTTGAACTCCCTTGGCCTTCTCTCCCCGTGCAGCCAGATGAACAAGAAGAACAGAGCCGTCCTTGCCTCCATCTCTCTCATCTCTTTCGCCATCTTCCTCGCTCAATCACTCTGCCTCTTAGTTGTTGTTAGCCAATTTTATTATTTTACTGCATTTTAAAATCATTTATATTATAACTCTCAACTGCAGATCTTTCTCGCGTTTAGTCAGATATTTGGCAACAGCCATCTGCTAATTTTGATAAACATATTCATGCCTTTTGCATCTGATGTCAGTCTATTCTTCGGTGATTTAATTTTTATGATATTTAATCTCCGAATACAAACAAAAAATGTATATATATAAGAACTGTTGAAGATTAATTTAGGTGTATTCTCTCGGACCGCCACTCTATACAATAATTACCAGCAAACGAATCCGGCAAGAAATCCTTGCAATTTTTGGATTCTCGTCTAGCAATATGTCGATTGCGCCTTTAAGTAGTGTCGGAGCATGCGAGTTGGTAACTCCAGCAAATGAAAACAATTGATTTACTTTGCATGAGTAATACTGGGATACGCATCAAATGATTTCGTATGAAATTCTGAATTTATGTACATACATGCATACATATCAGTTGAATATACATTCATACATGTACATATCAGTTGGGGAGAGGAAGGTAAAGTTAAAGTTAATGCTAGCTTTTCAGCATCAGCGCCGAATTCACACGAACCTTGTAATGAAAAAGACTCTATCCAAGATAAAGTTCACCTGACTCTGAGAGTCACTGCAGTGCAGAGGTTCTTCGACTGGAAAAGAAACCCGTCCTGCACCACTTCCAGAAGAGCAGTTGGAGTTCACTGCAATACGAATATTTACATTAATTATAGTCTTTTCTCCTTTGCCTCGAACCTCAAACAAAATTAGCGACTCGCCACTGTCTGGTCTATTCAGAAAAGTTGTGGACCGTGCGTGGCGTAGAAGATGTTTTTTTTTATATTTTCCTTTTAGTGCACATAAACCACTTTCTTTATCATGCTTCTCTTCTTCTTCTTATTCTTCTCTCTCTTTCTCTTTGTCTTTCTATCCATTCAAACCCTGGTAATGATGACTTTGCTTGTGCTTAAACCTGTCAATGGAGAAATGAAATTTTTTTTTCTAAAGCGCTGCGGTTTAATGAGTTTAAAAAAAATCTGCAGAAACAAAATCACATCTGTGGGTAATTCGAGCAGGCGCGAAAGTGAGTAATTCAGCTGTCTGTGATTGGATGGAAACTGACTTCCCCGAGGGAAAAGAAAGGGCTGCTAGGAAATGGCTGAGGAAACTCCTTTTTTCGTTCTCTTCCACACGTCTGATGATCTCCATGCACTGACGAAGAGAGTTGCTAAGAAGGAGACGAGAGGAGGCTGCAGCGGAATTGCAGATGCCTGCACGATAAGCGCCGACCTTCCAGGGCTCTCATCGCTGAATTTGATGAAGCGAGAATCCTTCACTTTCTCTTTTCCGCTCAGAACATTCTATATAAGTGGTGATGATAAAACGCAATATTTCTTCACATCCTTTTTTTCCGTGTTGGCGTTCAATTGTTCGTTCCCGAAGATGACTGCGGGCCTTTCATTCTTTTCTGTCTCGTTATCCCCGCCACTCTTTGCTCTTCATGAAATCGTTTTTGATCTTTTCTACAAGTTCACGGATACCAGCATCAGCCTTTTTCGTTCAAAGTCCAGCAGCGTTTCATCATCAAAGCGAGAATGAAGTATTAGTAAGCGAGTAAGTGGGTGGCTGGTAGCTGAATTGGCTAATGAGATGGTCTCTGGCCTGGAGGGAAGTCTTCTTTGGCTCTTCCCTCGGTTCTCCTAATACTACAGAGTAACCGGAATTCTGCCATTCACGTTTCATCTTCTCTGAAGTCACCCAGAGTTTCCAAATGGTCTTGTTCACTGACACTTGAATCCAAACTTATGATATTTTATTGTATTTATTTCCAATTGGATTTGACTTGATTTCAATATTAAATTCTGCTAGAACTAGACCACAAACAGTGTTTGCATGGCGAACAGCTCTTTCTTAATGGACCACTTACTCAAATTGACCCTGCTGGACAATGTTCTCCTTTGTCCAGAAAGAGTAATGATGTAGCATTTGAGGAGACCGGAAATCGAGTCGGAATTGGGCGTGTGAGAGGCACAGTGGAGCCAGTGACCAACGCGCTGAGACATTAGGAGAAGATAGAGAGAGAGAGACGGAGGAAGAGAAAGAGACGAGGGAGAAGGAGAGGGAGAATATAGTACGCGGTAGAACAATGCGACGAGTGGACAGAACGAATTCTTTAAAAGAGCGCTCAGATTCAGTGTTTACGCCAGATCTGCCCGTATGGCTTCCGGAATCTTTTTTTTTTAAGAAAGCACTCCAAAGATCGCCCTATCAATCTCTCACTCTCTCCCTCTCTCCCTCTCTCCCTCTCTTCCTCTCTCTCCCTCTCTCTCTCTCTCACTCTCCCTCTCTTCCTCTCTCTCTCTCTCTCTCTCTCTCTCTCTCTCTCTCTCTGCTGACTTCCGTTCCGTCATTGTGCAGAATTAGTGACTGTGACTGCTTCACCTTTCCAGGATGGCCTCGATGCTGCATCTTCTCCTTTTCTTTGCAGTCGCCCTCTCAATAGCCTCGTTAGTATTTCGCTAATTAAAATGTAAAATGTGAATATATATTCAGCTTTGGGGCGGTCTTGAACGAGTATGAATGGCATGTTGACCATTATGCAGCATTGAGAATTGTACGCAATTTCCTCTTCCAGAGCCACCCCTCCGATGCGTCGTAATTGTCTCCTCTACGGCTTCTGCCAGCCGTACAACTCTCGTTTCATGAGTGCCCTTGTTGGCTCCGTCGATGGAGATGTTCCCGCTGATTACAACGGAGACTTCAGCAAGTATGTCCTCCGTCTCTGACTAGCTCCATTGTGCCATGGACGACATCATTAACATATTTTTAATTAACCCTTTGTTTCTCGTGATGTTAAGAAAACTGTGTTGGCGCATTCATAAATTTTTCTTACCATTGCTGGTCGAATAAATATTGCACTTGTTTTAGGGAGTAACGACATTTAAAGAAAAACAGAAAGAAATATGTATCTTTGATTATTCCTGAACTCTTTGTGTCGGTCATACATATAAAATTCAGTTGTGATACTAATAATCAAGGCACGACTGCCGCCATCTGATCTCTCTCTCTCTCTCTCTCTTCACTCTCTGACTATGATTTGTATCCTTGAGAGGATGACTGTTGAAGTAGGAAGAGGTGACCTAGCAAGTTCGCATCATCCACGTGAAAGCAGCTGAGCACATGGAAGGGCAATCTCCTCAAAAGGGAAACGAGCAGCCACGAAAGGGTTTCATTCTTCTTCACCTTCCCACTTTCATTTTCTCGCATAGTAAAGCTATTTTATGTGACATTAAAATGTATTAATAAATTATATGGACTTTTTTTTACTTCAGCCACATCTACAATGGGAAAGGTGCTTCTTCTTCTCTCTCTTCTCTCTCTCGCGGTCATCAATTGCAATGCCCAGGGTTAGTTTTCACATTTTTTCTACAACAACCATATTGCCTCAGTGGAAAAGCATTTACTATTTTTTAATACTCTTTCTTCAAGTTTGCGCTGACATCTATCCCAATGACTGTGTCCCTGGGAAAGCTATCATCTGCACCCATCCTGCGTACTCGCAGCTGGCCCGGCAGTACTGCCAGAAGTCCTGCAACTTGTCAGTTTTTCAATTTTCAGCTTACAGGACGATAATCAATGTAAGTTTGAATTGCTTCCCCTGAGAGAACTTCTCGCATACTATTTCGCAGATCGCAAAAAATCACTGCTGTAAACGCCATCCTTAAATCATAGTCATCCATTTACATTTCGATCAATACAACTGTGTATTCTCAGCTGCACTCCGGGAGGAGGACCAAGCCCTGGCACCGGTGGTGGCAGTGGCGTCGACCCTAACCCCTCCAACCAAGCAATGCGAAACACGTACCTCAACACCAACGCGAGGTTCTGACTAGGCCAGGAGGAGCAGAGAGATGAAGTGGAAGAAGAGAAAGGGGCCGGATGGTGGCCTTTTCACAATGCTTCCCCAACTCAGATGTCATCTCTTTTCTTCTCGATATCCGTCACGTTCTTCCTTGCCTTGATTTTATACTGATGATGAATTAATCAATGCAAGTGATATAGGGGATTATATTGGTCATCACATTATCATAACATGGAAACTGGACACTCATTAGCTACACAGTAGCCTGGTCATTCATTCTATAAAAGAGATCAATGGGATTTCCTTCGATGCCTGAGGACAATGGCGAAATTCCAGTTATGGAGTGTGACTCGCTCGATGCCAAGTGAAGTGAGAGAAGCGGCGTATCCAATGACGAGGAAGCCGAAGACAGGCGAGAGACGCATGAGGGAAAGGGGCGAGAACTTGGTCTTAGAGAAGTCCCTTATGCCGACTGCCAGAGGGGGCGCCCCTCGAGTTGCACGGTTCTTCCACACGCCAGTTTGCTGAAAACACGCAACATACACACTCAGGCACACTACAAATATGTACATGGGTATACATTCAATACTTTTCAGACGGAACGCCTGCGGGATAGAATGCACCCCTAGCTCAAGTTTCCAAATGGTAGTCGTGGTTTACTTTACCGATCCCGAAAAAAGGAACGGGGATCCAACCTGGTCATATCCGAAAACTCCTTGACGCAAGAATGTAATGTAATTGCGCAATTCCGATGGAATCGACGCCTCAAAATAATTAAATAGCCTATCTGATCAATTTACATCCTTTTTTTCGTATAGAAAATATGACTTACTCTATCGTAGATCATGTACTTTGTCACTGGCTGAAAGAAGCTGAACGCAATTCGCTTCTGACTTCCATCGTCCTGCTGTTCCATGTAGTATGGACTAATTCTCAACACTTCATGATTTATTTAGAGCAATTTTAAATTGCTATAGCACTCTATAGAGTTGTGGATAACCTGCTGCACATGCAGAGCTTTCTGCTACCTTGATCTCCAAGAAACTGGAGATCATTATCGCAGAGTACGGCAACGACATTTGGATCGTTACACATCATTGTGTACAATCTGAGAGTGTCATCGTCCTCGAGGGGAGTGGCGGCGCCTAATAGCACTGACTTCTAAAGAAAGCTCTATTCGTGTAAGACTCGTCGTCAATCGATGCAGACCTGCTCATAAGTAATGGAATTTGAGTTACGAATGATCAGTTTTGTTTTTCCTGAGTGAATGTGAGGAAGAACATCTCCGAGGCTCCTGTGAAAAGGAAGTTCTCTTTCATGATAATCAATCACAGAAAGGAGAAGATGATCTTCAAATCTATGGACATCTGAGGCGGAAGCGGTGGAACAGCCATATTTCCGTTGAAGACAGCATTGTAGATGATAACGACAAAAGTCAGGAAGTACAGCATCAAAGCAGCGGAAGATGAGCGGGTCAGCATTCGAAGGGTGCTGTCTGTACAATTGCACATTTCAATGTCTATGGATTTATTCATTTAATATATTCTCAGTAAAGCTCAGTCATATGTAAATACTACATTAATAGATGTGTATCTATAATTATATGAGGGAATTAACCATAGAATGACGGATGCAAGCGCACATATAAGAGTGCCTCGTAGACTAAGAAGCTGACGAAGATGAGAACGAGTACAAATGGAGGGAAGACGATGTACGCCCGAAGGGAGATTGTCTCAGGAGCTGGATCAAATCTCCGGTACAGGCCACACTAGAAACATGGTACTTTTTGACTATTATCAAATCTTAAGTTAAGAGAAAAAGCATTCGAATCAATTTGAGAGGGAAGACGAATGTCTTACATTCAACCAGAAGGCTGCCTCGAACCCGAAAGTGTGAATCAGTGATTCGGTAAGCAGCTGAGCCGTCAGTAAAGCGAAAATACTTCCTTCGCACATCTGTGAACATAATCTTTGTTAGCTTACAGTTATTTTTGCTACTTATCTGCAAATTTTTGCATGCTTATTTTGTAGAGAGTTTATGATCTAACTTCCTTGAGAGCTCCATCGTATGATCCGTTCCTCCTCTCCAGTGGTGTCACCGCTGAAATATCTTTTTATGAACTTATATTTTTCAAATTAAAACAGACCTATTTTCTATGAGAGTTAAGGTAGATCGCTTTAATCTATCAGTGCATGTGCAAACAAAGAACTAACGATACGACTTCTCTGTGAAGATGCGCGCGTTCCGTTGCATCTTCGCTGCAATTGCATCCACAAAGAGTTTATCCACTCCAACCACGCGACTTTTGAGGTGATAAAAGTTGGGAAAGTCATCGTAGAGATAAGCAAATCTGATAGGATCATCCGGGTTCTCCAGCCAAGCTTGGCGAGCCCACTTTATGCACGTTGTCCTGAGATTGGAATTGTCCTGAATTTACAGTCGTAGATCTATTCCTTAGTTAGTTTATTAGAAAGAGATCTACTTGTTTGTTTTGGAGCTTTTAAATCGAGAATAAAACGAGGTAACCGCATTTCAGGATAAATGTCCACGAGTGTTGAGCACTGCAGAAGCACTGGAAAGGTTGCGAGCAAGCAACTTCCCGTGTATATTCTCTTGCAAGCCTTTCCCCAGAGACCACGTTCCGGAAAACGCTATAACTTATGATTTATTCAGAACATCGCGCATGGGCGACCATGTGATGGCGAATGAATTTATTCAGGTTAGTTGGCAAGAAACCAAATATCACAATGAAAATCCGGGAATACCTTATATCTAAGTTTTTAAGCAGGACACTTAAGCAGAGACGAGTGTGTTCATGTAAGCATATTCAGTATAATTCTCTAGGAAGAGAGTTTTCAGCCGGACACAAGAGAGTAACATTTGAAGGGTGTCGACTTACTTCGGAGAAAAATAGGTTCAAAGTTGCAAAGGAAGACACATCATGTTTCCTTTTGACATCAACACCTGTACTGTTGATTCATTTTTCTATTAGTGGAGACGAAACAGCATTAAAAGAAATTCTTTCGACATTCATTTGATATGATTTCCAAACCACACCCTACATGCTTGTAACTTTAGCTCAAAAGAGTTCATTTAATGCCTGCATTTCAAAATAAGATTTACAGATAGACATTTTTTTCTTTGTTCCTTGGTACAGATTTCTATGAATCCTCTATTCCTTCCTAAACTTTCTCAGGTTCTCTCTATCTGCCATATGCGTCGAGCCTACGGTTTGTTAAGAAACAGAAAGCAATTGGACGAGTGAAAAGAGAGAGAAAGAGAGAGAGAGAGAGAGAGAGAGACGGAGGGGAAGAGAGAGAGAGAGAGAATGAGGGAGGTAGAGAAACAGAGCGAGAGAGATAAAAGATAACGAGAGAGATGTAGAGTGAAAGAGAGAGAGAGAGGGAGGGAGAGGGAGCGGGAGACACGGCCGTTCAGCCCCTAATAAATGCGGTCATCATGAAGCCATGGCTTCGGAGAAGTGGGCGGAGCTTGCAAGTACGCAGCCAAAATAACACATTTTATGCGCAAAATTTTGTTTTATACGCGAAATCTCAAATGCGGGAAATTCAAAGCAAAGTTTCAAATTATTGATTCAGCTGCGTCCTGTTTGTTTCACTGGATACTCACGTCAAACGTACAGTAACCTGGTGGGATAGAGCGTGCGGAAGGTCAAATTGACAAATGACGCGTTTGTCCGACCGCAAAGGGGCGGAGCCTAGCAAGTGCGATTCTGACTAACTGCGCAGCCATTTTTCATGGCCGTGCTTGAATTGCCGTGGGAGAGAGAGAGGGAGCGGGAGGGAGAGAGAGAGAGTAATTCTATGATCATTCCAAGTTTTTATTCTTTATGAAAAATTAATAAAAGAGAGAGAAAGGCTAGAAAAAATGAGAGACAATATGAGAAAACAAATAAAAGGTGATATGGTGCGATCGTGTCGTAGTTTATTTAAATGTTTAGAAATAGTTTTTTTAGTGTATCCACTCTCTGCGTCGTGTTTGGTGTATTCTGTGATGCACCTTTAGTTTTAAAATTTTCCTCAAAGGCCGGCGACGTCCATTGATTCGCGCGGTAGAAGTGAAGTATCTGCCTTCCCTCTCCATCCCGTTTTGCCCTGCGATGGTCGCGATGACTGACAATGATGCCCGGATCGCTTCCATCATCAGTGTAAGTTACTTCCACTTCCCGATCAGCTTGCTTTTCCCATTGCTGCTTTCTCAGTTATTTTTGACTCGTTCAGGGAATCGTGAAGTTCTGTCTTCATTTTCATTTCAGCCTTTTCAGCAAGTCATTTTTTACAGAGGAATCTTGTTGCCCCGAGAAGTGCTCCGCAGCCGTCGCCGGATGATTTCTACTTGGAAGTGCTGCGAGAGCCTCCGAATGCTCCCACCACGTCCGCCCCTGCCGCCACCGAGCAACGACTCCAGCAGTCACCTCATGCTGAGAACGCGTCCGCCGGAACAACCAGTGAGGGGTCTTTTAGGGCCGAATTTAAGGTAGGGGAGACGAATTTTTTTTTATCAAGAACTAGATGGCCTAAAAATAGAGTGGGTGCTCCGTTTCTTGATTTTTCACTCTGATAAAAAACAGAAAATGTAGGAGTAAACAGTGCAAACTATTGTATTTTTAACAAATGTTTCCCGGAGCTTTATTTGCTGTCCAGCTTATTCTTGTTTGAAGGGGCCCCGCCGCCTTCCGCAGTAGACAAGGTGGTAACGAACATCCTCCGCGACAATCATGCTCGCATCCAGCGGGAGGCGCTCAAACTTGTTAGTTTTCATTAACTTCTCATTCTAGTGGACTTTTCGGTTCCTTGCTCGGCATGAAACCATCGCTGTCGTGTCGACAACTTTCAGATATGTTATATAGAGTTTCCTTGAAGACAGCACCGAATGCCTTGAACGTGCGCGAGCAGCAGTTCCATGATCTCGTGCCACTGAGTGTCGACGAAGAGCGAATCGTCCAGGAGGAGGAGCGAGCTCGGAATGCCAAAAGAGCAGCCACTCTTCGGGGAAGGGCGAGGCCGAACAACTGATTATCAGTTAGCTGCTTCCACTTCTTCCACTTTTCGCTGCTTCGATGTTTTGAAATAACTTATTGCCGTCGTATCGCTAGATTGCGAGCTCAATTGTACAGTTACCGTTACCTGTTCTTACTACCTGATATGTACAAATTGTTGTAGTTATCTTATGCATATCTCCTTCTGGTTTTATTCTTTGTAATCCTGAATGACTGTCATGCCATCTGATAAAATACTTCAAATATAGCCAAATTATGTTATGTGATTATACTCGGTTTATACCGCTCAATCTGTATCAATTTGTGTTTTCATTCTGTCATAAATATCAGTTTTTATAGCAAATCCTTTTCCACAGCGTATTTATTGGAGCTGGTGAGAGTGCGACCTGCGTGCTTTACTCCTAGAACGAAGGTAATCATCTAGTTCTAAGGCGCTAGGTTGTCATGGCCTATTGGTTATGCTCCGGCTGGCTCTGCCATTTACACTGGGGTTCTAACTTCGTCCTAGTTGTATTGGCATTGTTGATTCGATGTGATGCAGAACCAATAAATCGTGAGGGAGGGTGGTTGATATCTCTTGATGTTAGCCGAACAGAGCCCTCAGCATTCAATGCGCGCTTTGCCGATAAGATCTGATCGAATTGACAAGCCTTTTCTTTTTTGTAGTTTCGTCTTAACATCTTATAGCAGTCATAAATTCGCTTAATTTATTTCTTCTAAGAAATCCTTCGGACGGAATGGATTACGCGTCATCTACTATGGTCCAGGAGGTTAACAACGAATTACTTTCCATTTTCGTATCCCTCGTTTTGAAGTGGCGCAGCTTTATTCCTGAAGCTATTCTTGGCTCCCAAGTACTCGTGAGAGGTGTTCTTCAGGTAAACCTGGCGATTCAACAACTCGAAGCGAAGGCGGGCGATGCTCGTGACACTATCATCGAAGTGCTCTGCATGCTCGAAATGCAAGACGGAGTGCCCTGGTCAGAGCTCTATTCTATGTTTAGCCATTCTTCTATTCTTCGTTCTATTTATAATCTTTTCTTTCTCATTCCGCTTCTCGCTCTGCTCTTCTCCTCGTTTCCCAGTGCCTTCCTTTCACGTCGCACGGACACATTTTCCTTTTCATCCCTTTGCAACTTATTGAGCTCATTCACTTCCTTGCATGAGCTACAATTGTGTAGAAGTGGGCATTTGGTTTATATTTGCACTCTGTTGCCTTGATGTAGTCATAAAAAGGCCATGATTCGTATTCGCCTTTTCACCTCTCTACTCTCCTCTAACTTCCTGCTCTCTCTTCTCTATCTCTCTATTCTCTCCCTTTTTCTTCTTTCTCTCTTGCACTCTCTCGTTTGCAGGCCTGAAGTGCTGGACAAAATGTCGTCGCTGGCGAATGCCATGTCTGGACTGCAGCAGTCTTTTCGAAAGGCCAATCAGCGTGAAGATCAGTCTGCGCTGTTCAGGTCCTCTAGAAGTCGTGATTAATGCTCTGTTTTTCGATCACTTCTAATTTTACATTCTATTCTGCACAACTATGTGATATATCTCTGTGAGATAAAGTAGTTGCAGAAGCCACGCAGTTGTCCCTCAACACCTGGCACTTGAGCCGGATCCGAAGCTGCAAGAGTTGACTCAAGGACGCATCCACGCATTCAACCATGACGTCGCTCCGTTGTATCTTCGAACCAAGGTTATTCTGAGTCTGCAACACATTCTCGATTGTATCTTCCATGTAAGTGTGTCTTTTTAGTTGTCGATTAACGACTGCATGAACGGCATATTATTTATCATTTATGTCATTATATTCTCTAGTAGATTTAATTTGGAGGCGGATACGGAGCAAGAGAAGGAAGAAGAGAAGGTAGACATGGAGCGGATGAACAAGGCGTCGGAGGGAATGAACAAGCAGATCGCAACCATGAACAAGCACATTGAGAGTCTCATCAACCTCTGCAACGCCTTCGAGAAGGCGCACGCAGACTCGGCTGCGGACAAGGTGAAAGGGGGGGGGGAGGGAAGAACAACCAAGGGATCACCCACTTTGGCATTTCACTTACACACGCCAAACATTCCTGCTTTACATACGTTCCATCCTTTATCGTTCCCGCTGCTGTTTCATTAAGTCAAGTCTATTTCCCCTGGGTTCGCCGCGTTCAATGAATATTTCTCTGATTGTAGTCGACATGGCAACACATATGTCATTATGATGCATATATGCTCGCGAAGTTAATGCTTGTTAATAAGCATAGTGTTGCAGCCGACCTACAACAAGGAGCATACAACCCAGATCTTCCGCTCCATCTACACTGGGGAGAACATCCAGAGACACCAACAGAGACCAGCCATGTCGGCCGATGCTGCGGCAGCCGCGCGCCAGGCAGCGGTAAGATTCTCTCACTCTCTCTCTCTCCCCCTCTATCTCTCTATCTCTCTCTATCCATCATGCTCTCTTGCTCCAGCCTCTCCTCTTTTTCTCTCACTCACTATGTCTTTTTCTCACTCTTTCTCTCACTCTGACTTCTCTCTCGATCTCTGTGCCTCTCCTCCCATAATTTCCTGCCCTGCAAATTGCTGACTCTTTTATTGCCAACTGATACACCTGTTCATGTGCCTGTCGGAGTTTAAACACGCTGTCCTTTTCGTTCCTCTGGGTTCCATGTAATCAACTTGATGAAAGGATGTGTCATTTTGACGAGATTTGCAGTCTGTTGTTGGTGATGTGGATTAAGCGTAAAACATAAATAAAAAAGACGAGGAGTAATACATTTCTCAATGTTGAAAAATATTGAGCTCCCGGTTTGGAATCCTATTCTCTGCAGGGAAGTAAAAAGACGGTGTTCTGAACCGTATCGTTGCAGGTGATGCAACAACAGCCAACGATGTACGGTCATATCCCGGGTCCGATGCCCTCGGGGTTGGTGGGCGGAGCGAGTGCAGCAATGCCTGGAGGGCATCCCATGGCCCCAGGCATACCCGGGGGGCCTGGGATGCACCCCCAGATTGGCGGAGCCCCTTCTGGCATGCCCCAGCACCATATGATGTCCCATATGCAAATTAAGCGCCAACCTCCTAATATGTAGATAGCTGTTGTGTTATGCGTTAGTTTTACCTCTCTTTGGTTCTATCCATTATATTAAACTGTTTACTACTCTTCATATCATTTCATTGCTGGTGCACTTATGGGTATTTAAAGAATATTTTCTATGTTCAATGTGTGTTGTGAATAATGAATATGTTTCATTTTATTAATGAAGGCGTGAAGCGGATAAAGAAACTATTGATGAACTTAAAGGTCTTCCGAGTCGCTGCTTCTTATCTGAGTTGGCAGTTCTCTGCCTTCTCATGGGCGCACGCTCATTATCCGATTTCCTGTGCTGGAGAATCCTTGAAGAGCGGATAATTATCTGATGAGGATGCACAACATTTCTCACCTATATTACATGACACTGGTACTTGAGGTGGAAGTGTGCTCTGTGCACTTACTCCTTCACTTATTTAGCATGTGACTTTGTGTTTGTTAAAGTAAAGAAAAAGGAAAAAATTATTTAGGAAAGTATTGAAGCTTGCATGTGTTTGAGTACATTTTAGAAATGCATAAGCAATGTGCTTTGTGTATCGTTGTTGTTCTCTTCTTCAAAATGAATAAGTAAACTTCATCGTCATTCCATAATGTGCAATAATCTGCCTTAAATTGAGGAGGGCGAGGGAAAGGGCAGACGACGGGTAGCCGGCCCCTCTCTCTCTAATCAGCAAGCAGCTACGGGAGTGGCGGATTTGCGAGAGCAGGGAAGGAGAAGCATGCATTGACTGGGCTCAAGGCTTCCTCGTGAGGTGTGAGGAAGCAAACGGCGTCTCTTCAACATCCGCCACTTTACATCCATTACACAAGGTTTCGGCTATCTCTCGAATACTTCACTTCCTTTATCATTCCTTCAAAAATAAGGTTGTTTTATGGAATGTCATCTTTCACGGAGTTAATGTTATGTAGAGACCACTTGTTTATGAATATGCCATCCGGAGAAGTATAATCCCTACCATGACATGCGACAAAATAGTGTGGAATTGGAAAGAGTTTGACCGTGTGATGGCCAGATGCCTGCACTCTCTCGGATTGCACACTCTGTAGGCCGCGCATGATTCTCCGAATGGCGTCTTTTATGAAGTGTGTTCCAGGAAAGATGACTGTGGATGCAGCCATGGAGTTATACTAGTTTTGCGGAGTAGGGGTTCTCCTATGAACACTGGTAGAAAATTCTTGCATTCGTATGCCTCCTTGGCGAACACTGCTGTTTCACTCTACTTCTCACGTCCTATCTCTCTCTCTCTCTCTCTCTCTCTCTCTCTCTTTCTCTCTCTCTCTCTCTCTCTCTCTCTCTCTCTCTCTTTCTTTCTCACTTCCTCTCTCTCTCTCGCTCTCTCTCTCTTATCTTTCAATCATGAATTTGATGTTTTTTTCCTTGTTTGCGAAACGAGTGCAAAGCGGTTCTTATATCCATATATGGTGAAATTTCTATTCATTCCTCCGATGGCTGTCTCTGTACGACGTAGTTTTGTGAATCCCAATGTGTCAACTTGAACAGATCCTGTAAACTCCGGGTGAGATCCTACGCCCCCTTTCATTTTAGAATGCTTAAATACAATTCCATATTCTGTGATATCAGTTCTTATCACTATTCTCCGATTCAGATGCTATCCTCCCCGTGTTCTCCCGTGGCTCCTTCTATCATGGCTGCCCCCTCAATGTCCCGTGCTCGTCCCGGCTCTTCTCGATGTGATTTCGTGGGACTTGAGCCATCGCCTTCCCCTGCACCTCCAGGTCACTTACTGTGGAAAGACTTTGTGCCTACCAAAAGCAGATCTAGACAGCATATTTTTGAGGAATATATGATAGATGATCAGAATTATGAATTTAACAGCTTTGTTGTGGATATTGTAAGGAATCTCTTCTGCAGACAGTCGCCGGCCATCCCAAGCTGTGAACTCGCAACTCCAAGCACTTCATGACGAATGGAATGAGCGAACGAGGTACAGTACGCTTGAGTAGGTGATAATGGCGAGAGTACTGTGTGTCTGAGATACCCCATCAACTTGAATTCATACTGACTGCCTATTATCAGGAGGGTGATGCCAGAGGAGCGGCCTCACCTTCTAACGACTTCCTCCATTGAACCGACCAAGTGGCTCGAACTGGGAGGTTCCGGAGAGCGGCTGGCTTTCACTGTTGTCTTCCCTTGGATGGTGAGGGAGGTGGAAGAGGGCAGAAAGATACGGTCTATTGCTTACATTCTCGTTCAAGGTTTCCATAGTGAGATGCGACGCAGCGATGAAGTTGTCGCAGCTAAAGGTCGAGTTGTTCGACTCCCTTAGGAAGTCAGCTTTTTATTCCAAGTATCTTGTTTTTTTTTATCCCAATGGAAATTTTCCACAGAAATCCGGCATTGATATTTGTATTTTGCCATCAGGATGTCAGTTGTGAAGCACTCGATGGAGGCGAGTGACTACGTGTTCTACGGAGTTACTCTTGCCATGGGAGACTTTGAGGATGTCTTCGATGAAGTCAGATTATGGTTCTATTAGTTAAATAATATAGAAATGTATAAAAAGTAAATGCTTCTTCTTGAAGGAGCAAACTGTCGGTGCGTTGTATGCGAATCTCACGCAGCCCTTCCCCATGCTCTTCATGCACATGCCGGATGGAGTCCAGCATGAAAAGACACTCGGACAACTCATCGGTTTGTACCCTCACATTCTTTATTGTTCACAAGAGGTTCTTTGTTTTGCATGCGTTATATAGTTAGAATACTATTCAACACTAGGTTTAGATTGGAACATCACTATTGTTTCAATAAAGGGCCATCCTGAGAGAGGAATGAATAATGGCAATATTCTCACTCAGGTCGTGCCATTGGCCGTCCGCTTACGGAGTTGGAGTCTAAGTTGGGTGACGAGCTCAAGCAGTATCGTGTCGAGCTGTATCAGGTAGTTGAACATATTTGTTTTGTCTTCTGAAAAAAAAAGCGAATTAAACAATTAACAGGAGACGGAACGAGCAGCGTCCGGTCGTGGCCAGGCAGGCTTCTTCCACTTTGCATTCCCGGAAGAGAAGGAAGCTGTCTTCGCTGAAGAGGCCCCCAAAGAACTCATCAATAAGATCAACTGTAAGACCTCTCTCTTTCTCGCTCCCCCTCTCTCTCTCTCTAAATATTTGACAAAGTCTGTTTTCTTCCTTGTCTTCTTTTTTAAACGATTTTCGCCGCCATATCGCGTCCTATCTGTCAATTTCGCTGTCTTTCTATTTCTTCACCTTTAATCTGTTTTCTAGCATGATAGATGCCGTTTGTTGTATATTCTTATTTATGTCATTAATGTTCACCCTGAATAGGAAGTGAGTGTTTTGTTTACAGCTGCTTCTCTTCGGTACCAGCTTTTCTTCCGTTCGTTAGAAGATGAAGAAGCGGGCATTGAGACAAATCTCCGTGTTGTGGACGTTGAATTCGACCAGTCCCTCACTCCCCACTCCCTCATCGAACGCGCTCTTCAGACCCTCTCCACTAACCAGGGAGTGGTACTGGTAAGTACAGTCATTTAGATCCTTTCTAACATTGACTATGCAACAAGTTTTTACTTCTATGTTTCCAACTCTTGCTTAAATCCAGGAATCACAAGATGCAGCTGACTTTTTGCTTCAAATCGTTGCGCAGCGTAACTTCCTGACGGGTAACTCTAGGAATCTGATCAAGTATGCGGTCAGTCATATCATTAAGCATTCAGTTCATCAGTTTCTTGACTGGTTCGTGGTTATCTGGGCAGGGATGAAGTCGATATTGTGCTTCAGAGTGTTCGCACCGCCTTAGAAGACTACCGTATTCCTCGTTTTGTGGTTCGGCGGAAGAGTGTTGTACTACACGACTACACAAAGCCCGAGCCGCTTTACAAGGTTGGTTTTTTGTTGTTGTCGGTTTTTCCGTTATTTTACGTTGTATGATGCTATTATGAAATGATGTTCAGCCTGGTAGGGGAAAACGAGCTAGGGTGGTATGGATCTTTGAAAGCGAATTTGGGAGAGTAAAAGCAATAGTTATATATAAAATATAGTCGGGGAAATACTCCCGAAAGGTTCAAAATCATGGGGGGGGGGGGTTGTAAGAAAGATGGTATCTTCTAATCCCATTCGTTATTTTGAATCATGAGTGATTAGAAGTGAAAGTTGTTATGATCAGCCCGGCTACATGCGCGCGCACGAGAGCCGTGTAGGCACTGATGAACAGCAAGCGAAGACGGCTGAATCCGAGGAGATGAATTTGTGAGGCTACTCTTTGGAATCCTTCTACTCATTTTTTTGGCTTTTCGATGGTTTAACGTCCCAAAGTTTCCTTCATTGTTCTGTTTCGTCATGTAAATAACATGTATACTTAAGGTGGGACATTGATGACTTCTTCCATGTTCGTCCTGTCTCCTGCACTAATCTCGGCAACTCGGATACTGGTCAGAAAGTGCTATATAAAGATTTTTATAAACTAAATATTTGTTCTACTTCTTCCATTTAGTCAGCTGTACTTGTTTATTTTGTAGGCTCAATGGTGTATGCTGCCTTTGCTATCGTGGTCGGTCGTCATGTCTTAGCTTCCGCACACAGCGGAGTTGCTCCGGTCTACAATCCGCGCTGGGTCGAGGTGGGCTCTCTCCGTTGTTATCACTTTAAATCAGAAGTGTATATATTGTTGATTTAAGAAATGTTTTCGTGTTGCAGAAGGCAGTCGACATGGACATGTACATGAAGGATCTGCCGCCTTGTGCTATTCTCTGCATCTCTCTCATTGAAGTCCGAGAGACGAAGGCTACAAGGAAGTTTAAGGTCACTAATCCTATCAGTTTCTCATTCGGAAATAAAGACGCAAGAAAAAGAAATGGAAGTCCTTTCTGTCTTTAGGAGAGGAATCGGAAAAACTCGGATGCTGCTCTGACTGAAAGGCCTTCTGGTAGCAGCGATGAGAAGGAAAGAGAAAGAGAGAGTGGAGGGGGCAGACGGAAGAGTAGAGCGGCCGGGCTGGACAGGAAGAAGGAGGAGAAGCCCAGTCATTCCATCGACATGGACAACCTCGTGTGTTTCCTCTCTTCTTGAAATGGGATTTTTAACCGACGTTTATACGTGGAACCTGTTCTTCTTTGCCGTCATATTTATATTCCATGTAGTGGTTTTTAAGTGAGTGGAATGCAACATTGATTATGACTCCTATGTTCAGGCTGGCTATGAGCGCCGCCCGGTTGGCTGGGTGAACGTGCCTATGTTCGATTGGAAGAATGAGTTGATGCAAGGTCAGGACCATGAACTTTCTGGTGATATTCGTGTAAGCAGAACACATATCCGCGCAATATATTGACTAGTATGGATGGTTGCTGTAATGCAGTAATAATAACAATATTAATGCCGCAATAATTGTTGTTTTGCGAAATTAGAACTAAGGAGGGATTGGTTTGAATTGAGGAGCCTACAACGTAGGATTGTGGCCAGGCGCGGGACCGGGTGCTGAAGAGTCGAATCACTTCATTTCTATCGAAGGAGATGTCGGAGTGAATGAAGGAAGGATGGGTATGTCTAGCAGGATATTTATGACTCCCTCCACTATTTAGAACTGGATTTTGATTGGAGGTGTCTCCCGACTGATCTTCGAGCCAGCAACCTTCTCATCCAAGAAGCGCGTCGTCCCTCCCAGCCAAGCTCTGTACGATGCCTTCACTGACCAACAATTGAAGTGGGGCAAACTCTCCAGGCCAACTGGAGCAACTCCAAAGCCTACGGTTCATTATTATGCTGTTGCATTTTGACTAGTAACATGCTTCGTAGAATAATTGAAATAAACTCGGTTGATGCAGGAGGAAGATGCAATTCGTCTCGCTTCAATGCTTAGGAGACATCAGCTCGGAGAAAGAATGAATGAGGAGGAACAGGCATTCGCTTGGTCGCAGAGGTTCATTTCTTCCTTTCATTCACTTTTTTGCTTATTTCTTCTCATTCTCCTTTTCCATTATTTCAGAAAGATTGGCCAGGTGCTTTTCTGTACTGAAAATAATATTTTCATTTTTGGAGTCAGCTATCAGTTTTAAGCTTCCATTGGAATGTTGTCATTGAAGATGTTCGATATCTCGTCACTCTCCGAATGCCCTGATCCTTCTCGTGGACAACAAGGAGACCTGGCGGAGTCGCGAGCACTACACGGATCTCTACGAGTTGCTGGACGACTGGCCCGTCCTGGACATTGGCGCTGCTTTCTCGCTCCTCGATAAGAAGTTCGCTGCTTTGGCTTTCTTATTTTTCCCCTCACTTGTTTTCCTATGAAGAGATCTCTTGCATTATTCGGCTCCCTGTTTCCACTAAATGAAAGAGTAATTAATTGAGAATCCTCGACCAACGCATCCGCGGTCTTGCGGTCTCGAACATATCCCAGACACTGGATGACAGCTGCTTTGCCCTCTACATTCTTCCTCTCATTCAAGTACAAAAGTGGCATTTCTATTGTTGCCTTATGATTACTGTTGTTATCGCGTAATATCCTATGATTTTGTAGGCCCTAAAGGGAGAACTTCGAGCCTCGTGTGAGTTGTCCAGAATGCTGCTGAAGCGGGCTCTGTATGACTACCGAGTTCGTATTCTTCCACTTTATTCTTTCTCGAGTAGAACAGAGAAATGAGAACAAGGAGTAGATGTTTTTTTTTTCTTTCCAGATCGGTCAGAAGCTCTTCTGGCTGCTGCGTTCTGAGTTGTCGAATGTTGCGGCGGGGAAGGAGGATGCTGAACCGGCTCTCCGTCTCGCTGTTCTCCTCGAAGGATACCTCCGAGGGAATCCCGAACATCTCCAGCTTGTTGTCCGACAGGTTTGCCGACGTCTGTTTCAACAAGGCTATGTGCATTTTCATTGTATCTTGATTGATCGCTGGACATTTCTTTTATGTTCTTTCTTTTTTTATTTGCATTTTTACTCTTTTAGGTGGACATGGTTGAGCGGCTAACCAAATTGAGCGTGATCATCAAGGCTTACAACGAAAAAAACTCCGCAACAAAGGTTTTTATACGTTAATTCTTCATTTTGCGATGTTTTCTTTCATTTTGTTTTTCCTGGAATCTTCATTGACTTCTCTTTAGCGTTTACGGGATGAACTGAAGGAGCAGCTGAGTTATCTGGAGAAGATCGACTCTCCACTAGATCCGTCTTCCGTTCTTGGAGAGCTCAAGTAGGTGCCGGGGAAGGTGAAGAGTACTACGACCCGTTTTAACCAAGGAGAAGCAAAGTATTTCTTTCCCTTCTAATGGCATGCTTCCTTCCTAATGTCATTTTCAAGAATTTCGAAAATCCACTGATAATGAAAGGTGTTTGAGGATCGAGCAGTGCAAAGTTCTCGGAAGTGCGAAGATGCCATTGCGACTCGCTTGGCGGAATGTCAATCCTCTCGCTGACAAGTTCATGCCTGTCTACGAGATCATTTTCAAGAATGGAGATGGTTTATTTTTTGTCATACTCGTAAGTGAATAGCTGTCAAGGACCAGCACTAGTTATCCTTTATTAACATAAGAAATAAATCATGTTAAAGTAAACTGAAAAATGTTGATTCTTTACAGACCTTCGCCAAGATATGCTGGTCCTGCAGATGCTGGAGATAATGGACTCGATTTGGAAGCGTCGCCGCCTCGACAGTCGACTCTGCATTTATCCCGTTCTCCCGATGGGGTCCAAGGTTCGTTTCAGACCTTGGACCCCATCGGGAGAACGGGATAAATTTTTGCTATACTTTTATGAATGAAGTAGTATGAAGTTTTCTTACTCACTCAGATTGGGATGATTGGCGTCGTGCAAGAATGCAAGACAATCTTCGAGATCCAATCTGAGACAAGCAAGATCAGCACGGCCGTCAGCTCCTTCGATACCGCGGCAGTGAACAAGTTCCTCAAGGACAACCATACCGTCTCCAAGGAGTACGTGCTATTCTAAATTGCGTGGATGGTGACATTATTTTAACACTATCTTCATTGCTGTCTTTACCTCCTAATCTTGTAGGTATCTCGAATGCGTCGATCGATTTCTTATGTCTTGTGTGGCTTACTCCGTAGCAACGTACATCATGGGTATTAAGGTATGCTCTTTTTTTATTGGTCTGGTCTTTCATTCTACGCATGTAGAAACCATAGCGAAAGAAAAATAGAGCGCAGGGACGGGAGAAACTCCGTTGGAACACTGGAATGTGCTTTTGCGTGGTGGGCCTTTATTCAGATGCTTATTTAAATGATTGTTAGCAGTATGAGACGGACTCAATAAACTTCGAGAATTCAACCTTGTATAGTTGCTGGGTGGGTGCTACCCGTGCGTAGGTGACACCACATGTAGTACTCAGGAAACTCTAGAATATATTCCTTTTTACTTTAATACAAATAGCCATAGGTATCTTGTGTTATGGCTAATTTATAACAAATTCTAAGTTCTTTGTTTATAGGATCGTCATAACGATAATATCATGATGACACATGATGGACGACTCTTCCACATTGACTTTGGACACATCCTCGGTAAGTGACCAATGCTGATTTGTTGTGACTCTCTCCCTCCATTTCTCTCTTTTCTCTCTCTCTCTCTCCCACTCTCTCTCTCTTTTTCTCTATGTCTCTCTCTCTCTCTCTATCTTCTATGTATTTCTTCTTTATCTCCTTCCTCCTCCCTCTCCACCTCTGCGTGCCTAACTTGCTGTGATGCAGGCCACGGGAAGACGAAGCTGGGCATCCAACGCGACCGCACGCCCTTCGCCATCACCGAGCACTTCCTCTGCGTCATCGACCGCAGTGGCGACCGCCAGAAGCCGAACGGAGACCAGCGACGATACGATCTCATCAAGTTAGCTGCTCGGTGGTATTTTATCATCTTTTAGATGGGGAGATCTTGTTAATGTTTGTTGAATTAACTATTAGAAAGTTGTTGAGGTTCAAAGGTCTGTGCGTGGATGCGTACCTGCATCTCTGGGAGAACCGGAACCTCTTCCTCTCGCTCTTCTCCATGATGCGGAATATGGCACTGCCTGAACTCTCCACTGAAGCTGATCTCGACTACCTCAAGGTTTGGATCTTTTCTTCATTCGTGGCCAGGCATTACTCGAACTTTTTTTCCTTTCAGAATTCGTTGTGCATAGAAAAAGGAGAGAACCGTTTGGAGGCTGAGCATTTCTTCGGTGCTGTCTTTGAAGAAGCGCTCAAATCTTCGTGGAGCACTAAAACTAATTGGTGACAACTTTTTCCACCATATTCAGTTGTTTTATTAAATGTGTATGATATTAATACTATATGATTTGCATACTTTTCCACAGTCTTTTTATACTATCCCCTGCAGGCTCTTCCACACTCTCAAGCATCTTTGACGGCGCGCGGGCGGAAAACTCGGTTTCGGTGGCAGCGGCGGCGGCAAACGATCGGCCAAAATCTTCGTAGGACCCGAGGGCGGGGTACTGTAGCTTTGCTTCTTCCCTCTGGAAGGGGGATACGGTATGAGTTGTGTTGCATGCAGCACTGTGCGGGACAAAGTGTCAAGTGAGCCAATTCCAAGCATTCTTAGGTCTTCTTTCTAATTCTCTTGTTCTCTCTCTCTCTCTTTCATTTTGAATGGGGTGCCAAACATTTCTTGTTTCTACTCTAGTGAACTCTCAGAATAAGGAATATGGTCAAAGTCAGCGACCATCAATGAAGATAAGCCTCCGCACACCACTAACTCGCGAGTTTTCCGCTCGGGAAGCGTAGGAATTCTATAGTCGACAACTAGCATTGCTTCTTTTTATCTGCTAACCTAAGGCCTTTGCATAGAGTATCATTGCCCGATTATAGTGTTGGAGTTCCGGATTGCTTTAAAGAACCAACTCTGTTGGACTAGGCAGCAATGCTGGTAGGTTACTAACAAAACACAGTGGACAGCGATCTGACTACCAACACTACTTGAGATTTCTCTATAGTTTTCTAACTAACATGCATGTTTCAATCAAGAGTGGAGACTATTTTCGTCATATGCGGTTGATGGAGGCATATTATATAAAAATCTATATTATCTATGCCGTATATTGGCTGAGTTGTTTTATGTAATATTTGCTATTTAGCAATCCCTATCTTATATGCTATTCTTATTTATCGTTCATTTCATATGTTTTTATAAGTGATTCATAGAATATTCCGTTCATAGTTTTTGTAGTTCTTGATTTGTATTCATGATTGTATGAGTTGTTGCTGCCGAGGGCACTTCAGGTATTCTTTCCAGCGGAATTCGTTTTGTTCTTTTAGATTTATCATGGTTCAACACCTACTTTTTCCACCGGAACGGTTCCTTGTATTCTTACTTGTGCTATCGTCACTTGTTTAACATATTTTCCTTGTAACTTACGTGTCCCGGGTGAGCGCTGCCGTTAGTTTTCATAATGAATTTCATCGTGTCCCTCCCTCCCCCATAATCTCCCTACCCCTATCAGAAGGGTTGTCTTCCGTGATGGCCGAGGAAGTGGGTGGTTTACTTGTTCGGTTGTTCATCCCGTTACGCACGTGTCATCTCCCTCTGATAAAGTTGTCCATTCCTCTACCGATTCCGACTTCTCCGAAGAGGTTATTGAGCCTTTCTTGCGTTTTTCTGCAAGAATACCGGTGTGTATGCTGGGCATTTGATTTCCTTTTCTGAAAAAGGCATTCCTCGCAGTCGTAAACCTTTCCACGTTGCGAGTGCCCATCTTATCAGGCCGTTCATAGTAGCTCGCCTAATTTCTCTCTGATTGTGTGAGCGTGGGGGTCTTGTGACTAACAAGCAGTGAATGAAAGAGAAAGTGATACCCGAACTTTCACTTTCACCTCGCAAATCTTCGATCTGGAGTGTTATTCTCAGTGAGTCGTGTTCAGTGTTCATTGTGCTTCCTCTGCCTTTATTCATTTCTCTCTATCTTTCTTCTTCTCTCACTAGCTCTCTCACTCAACCTCTATCTCTCTCTTTCTCTTTCTTTCCCTCTCTCTCTATCTTTTTCCCTCTCTTTCTATCTCTCCCTTCATCCTTCTACATGTCATGCGTTATTTGGCATGAAGAGGTTATAGAACTATATCAGCTAGGCTATTTTATTTCTTCAGCAGACATACGGGGCTGACAACAAAAGTCAGACTAATTGTAACTCGTGGAGACGTTTAGCTCCTTCAGCGAAAGATTTCTAGATGTGGATACCTATGTTTTATTTAAGATCTGCTAGAAACTGCTGAACTCTTCAGTCGCTTGCTTATGTTATTAAATCAGCAGTAGCTGTATCAGCGGTTGCCACTGCTGTATCCCTAAACTGTCCTCTCTCTCTCTCTATCTCTCTCTCTCTCTATCTCTCTCTATCTCTCTCTCTCTCTATCTCTCTCTCTCTATCTCTCTCTCTATCTCTCTCTCTCTATCTCTCTCTCTCTCTCTCTCTCTCTCTCTCTCTCTATCTCTCTCTCTATCTCTCTCTCTCTATCTCTCTCTCTCTATCTCTCTCTCTCTATCTCTCTCTCTCTCTCTCTCTCTCTCTCTCTCTCTCTCTCTCTCTCTCTCTCTCTCTCTCTCTATCTCTCTCTCTCTCTCTATCTCTCTCTCTCTCTCTATCTCTCTCTCTCTATCTCTCTCTCTCTATCTCTCTCTCTCTATCTCTCTCTCTCTCTATCTCTCTCTCTCTATCTCTCTCTCTCTCTCTATCTCTCTCTCTCTCTCTATCTCTCTCTCTATCTCTCTCTCTCTCTATCTCTCTCTCTCTCTATCTCTCTCTCTCTCTTCTATCTCTCTCTCTCTATCTCTCTATCTCTCTCTCTCTCTCTATCTCTCTCTCTCTTTCCTTGCATCTGCGCCATAGATATACGCACTTTTGTTAACATGGTTTGCAAGAAGAGCCGTACGACGAGACTTTTCTTTCAGCTTTGCAAAAATTCACGTTCACAAATTCGGAAAAGCCAGTGAGAAGTGACAAATTAAATGAATGCTGCAACGTCATTTCCTTGCTACGTCCATTCTAGAAGGACTTGACGAATTCTCCTCTCCGTGTTCTCTGCGCCTCTCCTTTCTCACCCTCCCCCTTCATCCATCGATTCAGCGCGTCTGCATAGCTGTTTTGTGTTCTCTTCTCCCTCCTTCTGCCTCTCACTCTCTTCTCTTTGTCTCCGTCGTCTGGCGGCCGACTCATACTGTCTCCTCCATTCCGTGAACCGCGCATTGCAATATTGCGTCATCCATATGTGTAGAGTTGCTCGGTTTTGTCCATTTCGAGTAGGTTGCGCTGCGAGAACAATTGTCGTTGTCGGAGCATCTCGTCTTTTAGACTCCCTCTCCTTTACAATTATAAGCAAAGCGCACTGTTCAAACCGTCTGACTTGGTTTTTGAACCACTTCACGTCTTTTGGAGATTTGCACGTAGCACCTTGGTTATTTTCTTCTTGTTTTATGTGAAATTCTCAGTCGTATATGCAATAATGCACGAGCAGTTCTCCTTTCTTGCTGTTCCTTTCGTAGCTTAGATATTTCCAGTGACAACGGCATCTGCAACCTTTCTTATTAGTACGCGAGCGTTCCCTATCGTCAGCTGACTCCCCCATACTGCCAGTTTATTCTTCAAACAGTTTCTATCTGTTAGCACGTGCTTGGCGCCGTTCTGCAGACTTTCCTTAACATTGGTGCGCAACGTTTTGTTTGTAAGAATTTTCTGAATGTGATCTCTCTCGCTCTCTCTCTCTCTTGCTCTCACTCCCTTGCTCTCTCTCACTCTCTATCTGTCTATCTATCTCTTTTTCCCCGATTTCCTTCCTCTTGGTGGTTTACCGTCACATGAGCAAGCTGACATTCGTTAACATTAAGCATGACTTCTAATGAGGTCTCTTTTCTCCACCTTCTTGCTTTCACTTCTTCACATTTGAGGGGACTTGGGATAGTCTCAACGGAACGGCTGAGAACTGGCGTCTTCTGTTGTAAGGTTAGGCGAGAGTGCCATTGAAAATTAGATCACAAAGAATGAGAGAGAAAAATAGAGAGAGAAGGAGAGAGAGAGAGTGAGAGAAAGAGAGAGAGAGAGAAGTAGACATTTCCGGGAAGAAGATGCAATGGCAACGAGAGCGAAATGTCTCCTGTCAGGGATCAGGTGAGAGACACTTGACGAGGTGAATTAAATCCTGCTCTCGTTTAACGAGCAAACAACATATGATGTTAATTTGTTTATGATTTAATGTGTTCATGACGTTGTACTGCGATATCCTGTTTTAGATGACACGATTATTGTTGACTAAGTTTGTGTTATTGGTTGGAGAAGGAGAGAGAAAGTAAGTGGAGAGAGAGGAGAAAGATCGTGAAATGGGCCAAAGTATCATGATTAACACGCTAGGGTCTCACGTGCTGCGTTTAAACTGAGTGAGTGTGCGCTGTAATCGCATCCGAGCATCGTTTGCTGTTGTGTCTGGCTGGCTCTGTTATATTCCTTGTCCTCTTTACTCTGATCACTGCCGTAGTGCTCCCTTTGTGTTACTGGAGTATATAAGATTTACCTTATTTGTTAACATTTCATTTTCTATCATCTTTATCTTTAAGCGATATTAAATATATTTTTAAGATGTTTAACCGGAAGTGAGAAAGTTTGGGTCGGAGTGATCGCGTGAGAGAGTGAAAAACATTGACGAGTTGAATGGGAGGGCAGAGTCTGAAGAAATTCAAAAGAACTGACTTGGCAGTGTTGATCATGAGACTCGCCAAGACTGCATTATCAGGTTGAGAGGGAAAGAGAGAGACGATGGGGTATTCAACACGCTAGAGAAAGATGGGAGAGAGCGTGAACAAGAATGAGAGAGAGAGTGAGTGAGAGAGATGAGAAAGATGAGAGAGAGAGATGACAACCGAGCAGCGCTTCCGCCTTTGTTGCTTCTTTTTCTTTCTCGTTCTTCCACGATCTGAGTCGTTCCAACCGCTGTGGCGCGTGATTGGAGTGTATGAAGCGCCCCCGGCTATGTTGGCAGGGTGTATGAGGGTATCAAAGACAAGGAGAGAAGAGAAAGGCTCGCTGTTGGTATTTCCCTCCTCCTCAATATACTTCGCAGGAATTTAGCTTTTTACGTGTGGTTTTAATGTTAATGGTTAGAGTTGCAATCCGCCATAGCTTTGAGAATTAAAGTACTTTATTTTAAATCTCATTGTTCAGTGCGAAGTAACCGCAGAAGCACATCGGGCTGCCCGGTGGAGAGGGAGAAGGAAGAAGGAGAAGGAGAAAAAAAAGAACAGGGAGGAAAGAAGAAAGAGAAAAGGAGAATGCAGCGATTCCTCCTCACTGGCGCCGTCGGTTCAGGCAAAGGAACTATTGCCAAGAAGGTTGGAAAATCATTGCATTTTTAATTGGCTTATATCTAATGAATCTCACACGCTTCCATGATTGAAGGGGTCTCTTACCAGATGAAGAATGACTTTTATATTTTATAGCAATATTTGTCAATTTCTTGAAAGGATTGTTGTGAGTTTTCTGAGTTAATCCTGTTTCGCTTTCTTTCTTTAGATTGTCGACCACTTCGACAACTTTGGCCTTTTCTGCGCGGGAGACGTCATCCGCAGTCACATTCACAGAGAAACTGGTCATTTCTTTTTGGCTTCTTTTCTGAGCTTCCTATAAATTTTCTTTCCTAATTCGTATCCTATTTTTAAACGAACAAATTGAGTATTTTTCGCATGAACAATTGAGTATTTTTCATATGACCAAATTGAGTATTTTTCGTTTCCTTTTTTGAATGATATAAAATGCCGTCTTAAACAAGTTCTATAACTCATCCAGACTTTGGCAAACGCGCTCGCTCCTTTCTGGAGACTGGCGAACATGTTCCCGACTCGCTGGTCAACGAGCTTCTTCTGAAGGAACTCGCACTCCACCAGCAGCGGCATCAACGACTTCTTCTTGACGGTCAGCTTTCTTTTCTCCTCTTTCTGTTCTTGCTCTGTTGTATTTGAGTTCCAATTCAAATATACTGAAAAATAGAGATGGAATGAGATGATATTAGTTTCTGTCAGGCTTCCCTCGCACTCTGACCCAGTTGGCAGCAGTGGAGAGTGCTGCTCCAATCTCTTTCTGTTTCGAACTCGACGTTCCGAAGAAGGTTGGAACACATTCTCATCTTAGATTTATTTTATCAGGAATCGTTCACGTCGCCATACTACTTTTTCTTGTAATTTAGAAGGACTCTTACTATTCTAGGTAAATAATGGCAGGTCCGAAACCCGTTTTTAGGCCTTAATTAGGCACTACCCCATACAGTTTTTTTTATTTAAAAAATTTCGTTTCTACATCACCCTATCTTCGTTTCGGCGCCCAAAAGACCCCTACCCAACCACTTAGGGGACCCTCGGTCCACCCTTTTCCCCAGTTACTGTTAATGCAGTAATATTGTATCAATCGGTGGGATTTTCAAAACTGCCCAGATTGAATAAAGCATGTTATAAAGCTCATGATTCTGAGACGAACTTCATTGTCATGAGTTGGGATGGAGACCTGTTTATGGTTTCATTGACCAGGTAATCTTCGAGCGCCTAACCAAGCGGTGGGTGCATCCTGGGTCGGGGCGAACATACAATCTCGATTACAATCCTCCGGAAGTTGAGGTTTGTGTTTTTTTTTGCCGAAACGTAACAAGATTATATTTTATTTTAATATCCAATTCTTTATTTCTTATTCACTTTCCACTCTCTGTCGCCCACTGTCTCTCTCCTCTCTCTTTCTCTTTCCTTCTCTCTCTCTCTCTCTCTCTCTCTCTCTCTTTCTCTCTTTCTCTCTTTCTCTCTCTCGCTCTTTCTCTCTCTCTCCGTCTCTCTCTCTTTCTCTCTCTCTCTCTCTTTCTCTCTCTCTCTCTTTTTCTCTCTCTCTTTCTCCAGGGAAAGGATGACGTGACTGGCGAGCCGTTGGAGCGTCGCATTGACGACAACGATGAGTCAATCCGTCGCCGTCTGGAAGTGTACTCCAAGACGGAGAGCAAGGTCGCCGCGTACTTCAAGTCAGTCTGATCAAGTATCTTTTTGTAGAATTCGGTGAAACTCTCAGAGAATTGCAAATTGCAAACTTCTCTTGAGTTTTTACCTCTTTAACTTCCGTTTTTTATGCAGTTTGCTTTTATTTATCAATTAATTTTAATGATTTTGCCTGTTCCCAAATGATTCCTTTTGTTGCAGAAGCAATGGGAACGGCGTGACCGTGAAGGGAGACAGCTCGGATCTGATCTGGCCTATCGTGCGAGCACACCTGGAAGAACTCCTTCAGCAGCGTCGTGTCGCTTCTTCAGCTTAAGATCCTCTGGCCATGGATTCTTTCTCAATTGCGTTCTTCATTTCCCGCATTCTTTTCTCTCTGTCTTCCTCTTTCGTCTTTTCATTTTTGCTACTACTGCTGACTTCAGCTCACTTTGCTCTTTGGAGTACTGTATCACCGAATTCCGTAGTCTTCTGGCCTACATGGGAAATGTAGGTGGACTTATGGAGTTTTCACTGACTGACTAGCATGTCATGCCTCGACAGTTGTTAATAGTAGGGTTTGTTCCCTCTGACGTGCCTAGTCGTTGTGTAGACAATTAGTGAATGTCACTTGTCCTCTACTCGACCTGCACATTGTCTCAGACATTCAATTGACTTGTCGTACTCTCTGCCTTCGCGGCTGTTCCGGGTCTGCTTAACCTGGGACTATTTTCTCCCTCTTACTAATGTCCTACATTTATTTTCTTTATTCCTTTTTCTTATTTTATTAGTTACCTTGACGGGTATTTGTTCGAATTGTTTGTGCTCTCTCATTTTCCTTATCCTTACTGATCCAGCACTTACTTTGAGACTTCACTGTTCCTTCATTCATAATTTGTTATTGCTCTAATATTCTTCTTGCTTGCGTAACTGACAGGAATAAAAAATTATTGAGCTGTGCAACCCTTCGCTGATGTGGCATTTGGAGCTGAGAATTGTAACTTGTGTCGAAGGAATTACTTGAAAGTGAATTAAGCGGTGAGCAGTGGTCCTAGAACAGAGTGTTGGCTAGAGGTTGAGTTCAATCATCTTTCCTAAACGAAGCTACTTTGGGAGTTTGTCAGCTTTTTATCTATTTTGAGATCAAAGTTGTTCGCTATTGGTGAAACAACTGTTTGAATTCTAGTATTCTTCGAGGTTGCATGCCGATCTTTGATCTCTCCTGTTTGCCCTCGAAAGGAACTGCGTTTGTTTGTGTCGTCAAGACACGTAAATCACTTGGTCTTGCTACATTTTCGGTTGTCCCGCCCTCTGAACGCATCTCAAGTACCCACTGAAGGAGTTCACTAGCCAGCTGCCCCGTTCACTTTGGACAAGGAAGTATTGAGTGAAAAGAAGGCAAGTGTCTTATCGCCCTGCCCCAACCATCCAGGGTGACGGCGGGGGAGAAGGGGAGATGGCAGTGGCAGAGGGAAGCATCGTCGAAGATGACCAGCTTAAGCGCGTTCTTTCTTTTGTTCTTTCCGGTTCGTTCGGTTTTCCACTCAACAATTGCATACTATTCTTTTCTCCTTCAGTTTTGTTTCAAATTCGAAGGTAAGAGATTCAGGGGCCGCAGGCGTTGCAACAATCTATTTGGCTTACCGACTCGGGACTTCCTCGAGCATTCGTAGCCATCTCAGAAGAATCGGATCCGCACTCGGCATTGTCACGGTTAGAGAGAAAGAGAGAGAGAGAAAGAAAGGAAATTAGAGGTGAAGCGGCAAGTCTTACCGTTTCATTGGTGGTTAAATGGCCAACGTTAAGAAGAAATACCAAATTCACAGCGGCCTCGATGAATCTACCTTGCAGCCTTCGCCCCGAGTGGTTCTCTCTCCCTCCTCTGACCGCGTGGCCCTCCCTCTGTCCTCGGTAACTCGTCTCTCCCACAACGTCGCCCGCTTCCGCTTCTCCCTACCTCACCCCGACGCTTCTGTCGGCATCTCTGCCGGCCAGCATGTCACCCTCGCTGCTACGGTAGTTATTTTATAGCTTGGTTATTATCTATCACATCGTTTCTTTCTTCTCTCCCTTTGTTCTCTCCTATCCTGCTTCTCTCTCTCTCTCTCTCTCTCTCGCTCTCTTTCGTTTACTCTTTCTTTCTTTTTCACTCTCTAAATGATTTGGTTGTTTTTCTCTGCTGAAGGTGAATGGGAAGCTGATAGTCCGTATGTACTCTCCGGTGTCTTCCGAGTACTGCCAGGGCTACGTGGAATTCGTCATCAAGCGTTATGACAATCCGAACGCATTCTCGAGACACATCCACTCTCTCCAGCCAGGGGATACGGTAAGTTGCCAGCAGCTGCTTGCTAACTGATTCATCTCTTGCATGGACCTCTTTTCACTCTCCTTAGATGGACTTCTCTGGCCCTCGTGGCCATGTCCGCTTCCTCGGCGAAGGCCGATTCGAGCTGAAGAAGGGCAGAGAGTGGAGGGCGGCTGGCCAAAATTGACGATATGACGACATCACAATGATTGCCGGAGGCACTGGCATCACTCCAATGATGCAGGTTGGAAGGGAGACCGAGTGACGATATGGAACGGCAACTAACGGGCATCAGAATGAGAAATTGAAAGCCGCCGGTTGTGGTTGTTCTGCTATCTCTAATTGAAATAGATTGAGGAAGTTTGTAGCACTACCCATCTTATCCTCTCTTGTTATTACCGTTTTTCCGCAACGAATTCATGCAGATAATCGAGAAATCGATGGCCGATGAAGGAAGCAAAGTGAAGCTCTTTCTTCTCTTCGCGAACAGCACAGAAGAGGATGTCTTCCTCAAGTATGGCATTTGATTTCTTTCCATCCCCTCCAACGGTTTGCTTGCTCTGCAACTCACTATCATTTTCCCCCAATCATATTCGACTGCCTCGTTGAATCCTGCATCTGATTTTTGTGCGTTTTAAGATTGGCATAGAGGATGTCTGTGTATTGTTTTTTTATCGAACTAAAATTATCTAATTTTATTTAAGAAAAAAGTACGCTATATTATATAATTTTAAATTATCACAATGATTTCTCGAATGCAGGGACGAGCTTATGGCGATCGCTGCCCTCAATCCACATCGATTCAAGCTGTGCTTCACTGTTTCGAGTGCTGGAACAGGATGGACTCATGCGAGAGGAAGGTGATGGATGGAAAGAAGAGAGAGAAAGAGAGATAGAGAGAAAGAAAGAAAGAGAGAGAGAGAGAGAGAGAGATTATCACAGCAATTGGAGATGAAGAAAAGGAGGACGATGGTGAATAAATAGATGCTTTCTTATGATCTTAATGGATAGTTTATCCTTTATGTTTCCGATTTGATTTGTTGAGGATAAGATGTATGTATGTGTGCAGAATTGGTTGTAATGTGTGGTCTGTGCAGGCCGGACGAGTCTGCCAATCTGGCGCGTCTCTTTGCTCCATCTCCCGACCACGTCGTTCTTCTCTGCGGTCCTACTCTCATGGTTGACTCCGTCAAGGCCAAGCTGGCAGAGGCTGGCCATCGGAATGAGGATATCATTATCTTCTGAGTTATGCGATCCTGATTTCTCTTTTCAAAGATATAGAACATTTCTCTTTTGTTGGTAATATGAAAACATTCCATATGACAATTAGGAAATGATTATCACTGTTGTCCATAAACTATTTTTCGAGTTTAATCCAGAGTGTACCTAGTTAATTCTTTTTCCTGAATCTGTGATTGAATTATTCCGTATCCCAATTGCAAGGCTAAAATCTCATAGGTAATACATACACTTACATAAAGATCGAGTGTTCTGCTTAAATAGCACTTCCGGTGATCTCCTTGTGTTTGTGTGCTAAGCAATTTTACTAACTGTTGGATAAAGTTTTTTATTATAATTTATTATTCAAATCAGTTGGGCAGGCAATGCCGAATTTTATCTTATGTGACTCTGGGAAAAGAAATGGGTGGCAAATATCGGGTGATTATCTTGATTATGCCAATTTCGAGTTGAATAGCACGTGTTAGATCTACAGCCCCCCTCCCCCATTACCATCCAAGTTGACAACTAGCCAGTTGGCACGAATTGTCCTTGAGCAGCAGCGGCCACAACAACAATGAGTTTCCGGTGGTGGCCGAGGGATGCCTTGAGGGGTCTTGCTGACCACGCCGAGTCTGCCTTGCCAGTCCGACTTCCGTTCTGCCACCCTCCGGGCCGTCTTCTTGATTCATGCCGTTGTGTAGGGACAGCCTAATTATTCGCTGCTGGGCACTATTTCCTTCGAGCCGCCGAGCACAAACAAGAGACTGACGACGATTTAGCAGCGACAATCGCCGCTCTCTCTCTCTCTCTCTCTCTCTCTCTCTTTCTCACTCTTTCCCTCTTTCTTTAGCTCTCTCTCTCTCGCGCTATCTCTCGCTGTCTCTCTCGGAACTCCAATCGCTGCCTTGAGGAACTTATCTATCGCTGTTTGGTATGTAGTACTTCTTGAATATCTTTATAAATATAGCAAATCCCCCATCAGAACTGTCTTCTGCGAGAGAATACTAACAACAAGCATACACCTGGTTCTTCCTCTCTGAAGCCTCAGTCCATTTCCAATTCCTTGCCTTCTTTTGAGTGGCTTGGAACTGTGTACGGGATAATCCCCCGTGTTCAGGAAGTCGCAGATAAACAGGAACTGCACTCTGTTCCCCCCTTCTGCCTTTCTCACTCTCTCTCTCTCTCTCTCCCTTTTGCTTGTATTCCCGGTCTCATTGAGTTATGAGTGTGACCTCGGGGCAGTGTCGGTCAGTTTCTTTTTAGCCTGCTCAGCCAAGCGAGCTGGCCATGATGCCGAGGCTGAGTCAGCGAACCGTGCAGGGCAGGGGGAGGGATGTTGCCAGATTCATTGCCGCAGATCGCTAAGTATCCCTTGGTCTTTGCTTTCTCCCTCTCCTCCCTCTCTCTCTCCCTCTCTCTCTCTCTCCCTCTCCCTCTCTCTCTCTCTCTCTCTCTCTCTCTCTCTCTCTCTCTCTCTCTCTGCGCTCTGCCCTCTCCTCCGCTCTCTTCACCGACCCAATTTCCTGAACCTATTCTGAAACCCTGACATTATCGCATCGCCTGCGGGGGCAACCACATGGCAGCCGTTCGCTTGGATGTGAGTACTCTATTGTGGTCACTACCTTTTTCTCTCTCCACCCCTTTCTCTCTTCCTCTCTTTCTCTCTCTTCCCTTTACCCACGATTCTTGTTGTAACTGACCCCAACTGACTCCTTCTTGGCTGATTCTCTTTTCATCCTAAATTGTAGCCTTCTTCATCTGAAACACTCAAATTTGGCGCAGTTACTTCCGCGGTGGAACAGACGGTTCCATCTGCATGAAAGTACTCAAAAGAATTAGAGACACGAATGCTGAGAAGGAGATGAGATCGAGAAAGAGAGAGAGAGAGAAGAGAGAGAGAGGGAGAGAGAGAGGGGGAGATTGAGAGGTTGAGAGAGACAGAGAGAACAGAGAGAAGCAGGATGAGCAGCTATAAAGTGAATTCAACGGGCCTCAGCGGCTCTTCATTAGCTTGAACGATGCAATATTGGACGACAGCTTCCTCTTCTGCGCCGAAACAGACGGGTCTCCGTTACTTAGGAGAGGTTATTCGACGGACATGTCTGAAGTGCATGGAAAGCGGAGTCAGAATGGGCAAGGGAGATGAGAGAGAGAGCGAGAGAGAAAAAGAGAGAGAGGGAGAGAGAGTTAGAGTTGGGCAAGGAATAGTAGCTACAACTCCATCATTGTGAATTACAGAATATACATATGTAGTCATGACCATGACTAGAGAGTGGTATGGCGCACTGTTTTTCTCCGGTGGATATTACGGCGATTCCAAATAATTGCTCGTTAAGCCTCTGGGCATTCTCTTCCTCGATGTTCTCTCTTTTTCTCTTCCCTCGTCTTCCTTCTCTTCATCTTTTCGCTCTCTCCCTCTCCTCTTCCTCGTCTTCTACTGTGTACTGACAATGTGCAACTGGGCACTGTTCAGAGTCACCTAGGTTGTCTGCCCTGCTCTATTCCTCAATTCTCTGATCCATCTTCCCTCATCCAATCAGCTGCGCAATTGTTACGATTGCATAGAGAGAGAGATTGAGATAGCAAAAGAGAAAACATGAGATATGAGAGCTGGAGACGGAGAGAGAAAGAAAGACGGTAAGTCTTATCACCAGCTTTTTGCAACCTAAAGCCTACAGTACCCCTTTCGAAATGTCAACTTACTCTCTCCGTTCCTTCTTCGAATTCAGCAGAAGAAGAGCAGCCTTAAGATCCCCGAAATCTTTTCTGTAGCAACTAGACCCTCGAGTGATTGTCAATGGCAGAGTTCTCTCTTGTCAGCTATCAATCTCAATCTCCGCCTGCCATCTTGAACGCCATCCGGATTCCTTTGCCTGACTATTTCTCTCTCTCTCTCTCTCTTTACCTCTCTCTCTCTCTCTATCTCTCTCTCTACCTCTCTCTCTCTGTCTCTCTCTCTCTACCTCTCTCTCTCTCTCTGTGTCTCTCTCTCTATCTCGCTATCACCCTGCTCCATCTCTGCCCCGACCATCCCTTCCCCTATCCATAACTCGTGCTTGTGCAGTCTTACCGCAGTGGCTGCCGCGATTGCTCGGAGCGTGAAGGTGAATGGAGTCATCAAAGTTGAGATGATTGAGGCTGGCCTTCTAGAGGCCTTTCTCCTTTTCTCTCGCTCTCTCGCTCTTTCTTTTTCTCATGCACTCTATTTTTCGTTACCTTCAAACTTTCTGCGCAGTTCCATCAGCATTATGAGATGAATCTGCCAGCAATACTCATCTGTATTTAATCATTCCTGCCATTTGGTGTTTTCTGTTTTGCAAGACGATCTTCTCTTTTCTGAAACATTGTGATCCTTCTGATCAAACAAATTTGTCTGAAACCAAAATATATCTGTTTCTTACGTTCTACGCGAGTGCTTCACAGCACAGGTTTTGAGGTTTTTGACAATCCAACTTCCTTTAAATACAATTTGAAACTCATAATATGCTAAGTTCAAATTAGAGCGATTCTCCATACGTTACGACTATAACCATTTCCCTGGAAAACATTCGTTGATGAGGAACATATCTCCCTCTCTCACTCTCTCCCTCTCTCTCTCACTCGCTCTATCTCTCTCTTCCTTTCCTCTTCGTCTTGCACTGACCACTGTCATGACACATGCGGTGACTGCTCTTTTTGCCTCGCTAGTTCATGCCAGGACAAGTCTTTCAGCTAATAATCGCACAGAAGTACTGCGCCGCCATCTCTTTTTTGAACACTTTATTCGTTCTTTATGGTATCCTGTGCTTTCCTCTTTCTCTCTTTCTGTTTCTTTCTCGGCTGTCGTCTCCTTCCCTCCTGCAATTCATCCTTCTTCCTCATTTTGTCGTTCATCACTCTTGCTCAGTTTTGATCGGTCATAGTATCTGCGTGTCTTCGATTGCCATTGTCTCTCTCCTCTCTAGCTTTCTACTATCCTCTCTCCATCCTCGATTCCCTTTGGTCCTCCTCGACACATGCTAATAGTCCAATCCATCTCTGTCCACACCGCTGCTGCTGCCGACTCATAGTCAGACCCCCCCCCTTGCGCCCTCCATCCTCTCTCTCTCTCTCTCTCTCTCTCTCTCTCTCTCTCTTCTCTGTCTGTCTGTCCTTCTATCTCTCATTCTCTTTCTCTCTCTCCCCCCCTCTCTCTCTCCTCTCTCTCGTTCTCTCCCTCTCTTTTCTCACTCTCTCCATCCCTTTCCCTCGCTACCATCCACTGTGGCAGTGCGCACGGGTTCGTCATCCTGACGAAGTCGTTGGTCGGTTGTCTTGGTTGTTTCCAGTCGACCAGGCTGCGGCCACTCTCCAGGTGTGTACTAAATGCAGTGTGCTACTACCAGCTTGCATTCTCTGTCTCTGCTTCTCTCTCTCTCTCACATCTCCCCCTCTCTCTCTCATCTCTCATCTTTCTCCCTCTCTCTCTCTCTCTCTCCCTCTCTCTGCATGCCCCCACCCAATTGTGGCCATCCGAACAGCGTGAAATTAGCATACCTACTGAATAGCTGATGGCATGCTTTCCACCCTGACTCGCTCGGAACAGCAAAATAGCCAGTGGCACCTTCAACTCATTCTGCCAGTCGCCCTGCCTGAAGCTCAGTCGAGTCCAGCCTGTCTCTATCGAAGACCCTGAACTGCTTCCACTCGTTTGTCTTCATCTCAAAAGGAAAAACATGAAAAAGGAACTGCTTACCTCTTTACTAGTTTTTGAATGCAAATCCAGCATACTGTTGGGCGTCATTATAGTTTTTTTCCCCTTTAGTGTCATTCGTTCTCCCTCCTTTCCCATCCTCAGTTCCGGTCCATTACTCGGTCATTTTCGTCCCCTCTTTTCTTCTTTTTCCTTTGACTGAAAGAGGCGAAGATGAAGAGGGCCAATCACCTGCTCTTTTTACTTCTTTCTTTCTCTCCCTGTCTCCCTTAATCTCTATCTCTCTCGTTCTTTCTCTCTCTCTCTCTTTCTCTCTCTCTCTCTCTTTCTCTCTCTTTTCTCTCTGTCTTCCTCTCCCCCTCCTCTTCCATTCACCGAACAGCATTGGATATCCGTGGAATAATGCGACGATCATGTGTGGAGGGATGATAGGCGCCGCCACGAACGAATCCTTTTGTATCTTTCCTCTCTCTCCATTCCTTCTCTCTTTCTCAACATCCCTGCACTCTCTTCACATCCATGCTCTCTCGCCAGGAGTGGCCAACTCTCCCATGCCTCGAGGACATCGTGTTCATATGGAACGACACAATGTTAATGGACGCGGCGCCTCCTTTGACCACAAGAGCGCATTACGAAGATCTCACTCGATCTCTCTCTGTCGCTATCACTTCCCTGGCTATTCCTCCCGGAGTTCGTTTGCGGCAAACAGTGGCGAAAATAATCAGACACCGATGAGATCTTCCTGATATGAGTCTTGTATCCATGACTTAAACAAAGTCCTGAGGGATGGAATGTTTCTGAAGCGAAGAATAGTTCTTCTCGCAACATTTCCAAGTTGAATGACTTCCTTCCGTGCCTTGGCTTCTCCCTTTAGCTTTCTTTTTATTTCACTGATTCGTCGTTGCTCTCCCTCTCTTTGTCAGAATCTTAAAAAAAAACCGACTATCCCCTGCCAGCTTCTCCCTGTCACATTTCCAATGAATGCCTTTCAATGCTCGATGTCTGTCTTTCAGCGAACTTCCCCCAGCTCTTTCTTCCAGCTCATTCTCATATCTTGATCCTTTTACATTTCTCATTGCTGCTAAATATTTTAAAATTATTTTTTTGCATAGTTACTACTTTTTGGCATCGTTATTCTCACTCACACCCCTCCACAGCAACGGCCACGAGTAGTTTATGGCTTCATCACATTCATTGGTTATTGCTTTCCTCCTCTCATTGTCCTCTTCTTGCAACTGTTAACTCTGTCGTCTCAATCCTTCTCCCCTTCATTTGCATCTCTATCCAATTGACCAATTGTGTGTCGGCCCTCTCACCCTCTTCTTCGACCGTTCCATCGTTCAACTCAATTGCTTAGCACTCGTTCTCTCTCTCTCTCTCTCTCTCTCTCTCTCTCTCTCTCTCTTTCTCTCTCTCTCCCTCTCTAACCCCTTTCTGTCTTTGTATTTTACACTTTCTCTCTCTGCTTGAAGCATGGGTCCACTCTGAACTCATCCAGCACCTGCCCAGTCTCTCTCGCAGCATGCTTTTCTCCTTCTCGCCTTCATAATTTATATCTTCTCTCTCTCTCTCTCTCTCTCCTCCTCTTTCGCTGTTCTTTACCTCATCTACGCCTTCCCTTTCTCGCCATTTTATGATCTCCTTCGCCTCATCTGGCCAATTCGCTTTCAGATGCGGTAGCCTCTTCAGTTGTAAATCTGCGAGCAGACTTGTCATCGTGATCGAGGCGATCATATACTATTCATCTCAATTTCAAGCGCCTGTCTTCAGTTGAGACTGTTTTTTCTCTCTCTGTGTCCCTCTCTGTCCCTCTGTCTCCCTCTCCCTTTCTCTCCCTCCGTTTCCCTCGTTCTCCCTCTGTCTCCCTCTGTCTCCCTCTCTCTCCTTCTCTCTCCCTCTCTCTCTCCTCTCTCTCCCTCTCTCCCTCGTTCTCCCTCTGTCTCCCTCTGTCTCCCTCTGTCTCCCTCTCTCTCCTTCTCTCTCCCTCTCTCTCCCTCTCTCTCCCTCTCTCTCCCTCTGTCTTCCTCTCTCTCCCTCTCTGTTCTGCCTTCCTACTTCTCTTTTCCTCCCTACAAAGTCTTTGCATGGCTGCCATTCTCACAGTTTGCGCGGGCCATCGTCCGCCTGATTCATTCATGGGATACACCGGTGAATGAGGCGGGGAAACTAACACTCTGCTGCTTCATCTAGCTTTCTCTCCTCCATCTCCAATCTCTCTCTCTCTCTTCTCTCTCTCTCTTCTCTCTCTGTCTCTCTCGCTCTCTATGACTCTCTTCATTCAACAACGATAGAAAACGCCCGCCATTCTCATTTCTCACGTTGAATTCCTCGACTACTATTCGTATCGTCCACCTCTATCTGACCCTGTCCTCCGCTCTTCTCCCCCCCCCCCTCCCCCTTCCCCTCTCTCTCTCTCTCTCTCTCTCTTTCTCTCTCTCTCTCTCTCTCTACCCGGATGCCCTCTTCGTTTCCTCTCTCCCAGGCATCTATCCGCCTGTCCACTAGCCAATGATGCAATATATCCGTCGGACGGAGTGGCTTTGACTCAAAGAAGAGAATCCTCGTCCGTTACGATAGCGATTGTGGCTGCGTGAATTCGGTCCGATCCCATCTCCATTGTATTCCTGCCTGCCTCCCTTGTGCGACTACAACGAAGCACAGCTGAGAACATATGTTGTTCTGTCCACCCTCCCCCTTCCTGTCCATCTACTCCCTTCTGTCTCCGCTTACATCGAGAGAGAAGATGCTACGGATCTCGTCGTGATCTCGTATATACCTGCCGTACAGAGATTTACACTGATGCGGCCTTGCCAGTCATATTTCCTTCGCTTCTCGCTCTCTCTCGCTCGCTCTCTCTCTCTCTCTCTTTCTCTATCTCTCTCTTTCTCTATACCTTACCCTTTCTCTATCCCTCTTCTTTCTCTATCATTCTCTCACTTCTTGCTTTCTCTCTCTCTCTCTCTCTCTCTCTCTCTCCCTCTACTCATTTACTATTTGTGGTTTGATATGCGAGCGACAAACGAGCCGAGTAGTGATGATGAAGAAGCGACAAGGTCAGTTCCGGAAGAAGCTTCCCTTTTTGTCTTGCTCATGTCAGCTGCGTCTTTTTTGTAATTATTCTCTGTTATTCTCTCTCCTCTCTTTCTCTCTCACCTCGTTAATTGTCTCTCTCAGTTTCTTTCTTTCCCAAATCTGCTTTAATCATAGAACTGTTTTTGCCCTTCTTTACTGCAAACGAAGACATCTGAACGAGAGCGGATGTTTGCTCGTCATTTGCACTGCATGCTTTCGGTTCATTTCCCGTTCCCAACATCCTCTCCATGCGTCACGATTTCTTCTCCTGAGATTGCCTGATAGAACACGGCACTTGTTCTTTGCATCGGAATAAATGCGCAGCTTCGTCTTGCGCAGTTTTATCGAGGAGAGAGAGAGAGAGAGAGAGAGAGAGGGAGAGAGAGTATTTTCCAGTCGGAGAGAAGCAAGGAAACAAAGACTGAAATCTCCATCGTCCTTCCTCTCCCGTCGCCATTCCGATGGTCATCTGGCGGCTTGCCATTATGGCCCATCCAGCCGAACGAGACCATAACTTTCTGCTTTTCTCTCTCTCTCTCTCTCTCCCTCTCTCTCTCTCGCTCTCTCTCTCACTCTCTCTCCTCTCTCTCTCGCTCTCGGTCTCTCGCTGATTTTTCGAACGAAGCCATGCTTTCAAGCACTCTTCGAATGGCTTGATCTGCTCTCTCCCCCCAGCTGGAACATCTCATTCTCTTATCTGACCGCTGCAAAAAGCCATCAAAGGCGATGCCAAAAGTGGGTACGAAGAGAACAAGCATTTCCCTACTTCTCTCTCTTCCCATCTCTCTCTCTCCCTCTCTCTTAGTTTCCATGAGTACGGTACTTTCCACACCATCTTCATAATCCACTCACTCTCTCCTTTTCATACCCGAGTAGCTAGGATGCACAGTGTAGTCCGCTGTTTGCAGACTAACTCGGAACTCGACTCTGAAGAACCGCAAGCTGGATTAGACTGATCCCATTTGCGCGGATGTGACTTGACATCCGAGAAGATCCTCTCCCTCATGCTTTCTGGCCCTCAGCATCTCACTGTCTTGTCTATACTCTCTGTCGCTAGTTCTGTTTTTCAATCTTCGCCATCTATGTATCTCTCTCTCTATCCATCTATCTTTCCCTCCCGTTATCTCTCTCTCTCTATCTCTCTCTTTCCCTCTCGTGAATAATATCATATATTCTCTGACACAATCCCCAACCACTTCGTTCCCCATTAATCACCTTCTGCTCCACATCAAGAAGCTACAGATTGAGCGTCTATTAGATTTCTGGTGGTTTGAAGATCAAAACGAAATTACCGCCGACTTCTCTTAACAGTTAAAAGTGATGAAGAAGTATTGTGTCTATCATTCCTCCCTCGTCGAATATTCCCATCACTCCTCATCACAGCTTATGCTTCAATCCTTGTTTCTCCTTCTTCGTGTTATCATTGCCTTGTCTCCCCTCTCGGAGGCCTTGAAATGCCGCCCCTAGTTGTAAAAAATGCCGCCCCCTAGCCGTTCCGCCTCAGTCTACCCTCTTCCCTCCTCCTCCCCCACTCGGTTGTAACCAAGATGGGCTGCCATATACTGTCGATATGTCTTGATATCATGCAGATACTAAGGCTCCCTTTGCCTATCAACGCTCTTAGTTGAGTCCCCGTCCGAGTTCCCTCTTGCCTTTCAGTCTTCCTTGACTCCTGATTGACCTCTCCCTTGTACAACTTCCAGAGATATTCCTTCTTATCCTCGGGCAGTCCATGTCCCCCCCCCAGGACAGAGCTCAGATTTCTTCCACTCCGTTTTTTGGGAGGGCGCGCGAGCCATCTCTCCTTGCTTGTCTCTACCCTCCACATCTCATGCTGGGGCTGCGTCATCAAGAAGTATGCTTGTGTCCTTCGGCGGTGGCGTAATCGAGTTACGTTGATAGGGTGAGAGGAGGGCGAAAGAGAAAGAGAGAGTGGAGAGAGATGAGACATGCAGAGAGTGAGAGTGCAACTCTTGCTTCAGCCTTCTCGAGGATGTCCACTCTGGCGTGTGTATTTGATTTGGAAGGCCGGCCAATGTGCACGGCATACACATACACTTGATCCCTAATTAAGCTTTGCCGCCTGGTTAGCTCTCGGCTTCTCTCTCGCACTCTCTCACCCCTTTCTTTTCTCTCGCCCTCTCTCTCTCCTCTCTTCTCTCCTGCCCTTTCTTTCTCTTCTCTCTCGCCCTCTCCATCTCTCTCTCTCTTCTCTCTCCTCTCTTCCCTCCTACCCCTTCTCTCTCACCGTCACCTAGAGTCCTTCTTCACCCTCCGTGCCTTTCACGCCCTCTCCTCCATGTCGGCGTACCTTTCATGGCCACCTCTCTTATGCAAGCAACGGGCAAATGATACAGAAAACAACTCGTCTGCCTTCTCCGCTTTTCAAATGACCAGCCGGCCCTCTCTTGCCCTTTCCAGTGCTACTCTTCTGGCTGCTCCACTTCATTCGGTCAAGTCAGCTTCAGCTCTTCCTAAATAGATGAGTACATCTTCACATCTTTGTCATCACCGAGCATCTCCAAAATCCAAGGATTCTTCCGGCGTTTGACTGAGGAAATGATGCATTGAGGGAGTAGAGAGAAAGAGAGAGAGAGAGAGAGTGAAGGGAGGGAGAGGGACATAGGGACAGAGAGAGAAACAGAGAGAGAAAGAAGGAATGAGATTCGGTGTTTATGTCTTCCTGAGCTGGCCGGTCTGGTGACAGTTTATAGGCAGCCGCGCAGCAACATAAATATGCCCGATGGGGGGAGTTGCGTGCGCTTTGTGGAAGCAGCCTGTGCCGACCAGTGGATCTATGCATCTTCACGATTACATTCTACTTCCTTTATCTTTCCTCCCTCTATCTGCCTCTTTGCATCTCTTCTTCTTTCTGCCATCACTCTCATATCTTCATTAGAAAACAACCACTGCACTTAGTGAACTCTATTCTATGCAATCAAGATCATTGCCTTTCCTTTCAACTCGTGATCTTCTTTCATCATTCTCCGTTAACGCTTCAATCAGTCATATTCCTCATGATCAGCACTTTTCATCACCATCAAAGCTTTTCATTCTTTCGATCTCGCTTCACTTTTACTCTCGGACTAAGCTCTCCTTCTCTCATTGCTCCCTTCTCTCTCTCCCTCTGTCTCTCTCTCTCTCTCTCTCTCTCTCACTCTCCCCACTCAGCTTTCCTCTTCGCACTCTCAACCACGCCCTTTGTGCCCGTCACTTCACCGCCACAACAACGCGATCAGATGCTGGAGCTCATATTGAGGCCAGAAGGCGCCTCGCAAGGCGGCGCATTCATTTCTCGAAAGAGAGAGAGAGAGAGAGAGAGAGAGAAGGGAATAGAGATAGAGAACGAGAGAGAAAATGGAATAGAGAGAGAGAGAACGAGCGAGAAAAGGGAATAGAGAGAAAAGTGGGAGGGAGAGTAGAGAGATAGGAGAGAGCGATGGCAAAGCAGAAAAAAAAGGAAGCGAATGTTGGATCGAAAAGACACAGATGTTCTGTTGCCGCGGCACAGTGCGGTCTTTCTATCTTTCTCTCTCCCTTTCTCTCTTTCTTCCTCCCTTTCTCTCTTTCTTTCTCCCTTTTCTCTCTTACTCTCTCCCTTTATCTCTTTATTCCTCCAGCTCTTTTCATTCTCCTTTTCTCGCACCCTCTCTTCCTCCTCCCCTCCCCCCATTTTCCTCGCTCATTGTACTCGTCCAGCAGCTTCTCCGTTTATTATTCCCCCCCCCCCTCCCAGTTTTACGCTATTCTGCTATTACTCTCTCAGTTTCTCTCTCACTCTCTCTCCTTCTCTCTCTTTTTTCTTTCTCTCTCTCTTTCTCTTTCTCTCTCTCTCTCTCTCTCTCTCTCTCTCTCTCTCCTTCTCTCTCCTTCTCTCTCTTACACTCTCTCTCTTTCACTCTCTCTCTTTCTCCTCTCTCTCTCTCTCTCTCTTGCTCATGCTATACAAGAAGTGGCAGTTCTCTAGGAGTTCTCTAGCTGGAGAGAAGTCTGCCGGATGTCGTCTTGGATTAATTCTGTCGGCTTTCCATCCGATTCCTTGTTCTCCCTCTGGCACAAACAAGATTTGGCCTTTCCTCTCCTTTCCTCCTAAAATGCCCCCCCATGAATTCCGGGTGTTCATTCTGTTCAGCTTCTGCAAGCTCTGTAGTTTGTTCCAGGATGCATTAACTATTCACAAATTTGTGACTCTCTTCTATTTTAAGAAAATTTTTTATATTTAATTTTTTGGAATCTGTGCTAAGCTTCATACATATATAAAGCAACTGGAGATTATACGGTAGAGGAAGAGGAGGTGTCCCACCTGTGGTTCTGTCCCTTCTCACACGGCCTGCGTGCTCTTTGCCGATCCCATTAGCCTGCAAGCTTGCAGATCTTTTCTTCTTGTCTTGCTCACTCTCATTCTCCCGATAGGGCGAGCGACAGCTTTTCATTCCTCGTCTATGTGTCACCACTCAATGACTCTTTTCTTCATTTCCTTTTTCTCTGACCCTCTCTTTCTCAATCTCTCTCTTTACATCTCTACGCTGCCTGCACGGTCATTCTCTCGTTCATTGCCTTCTCCATCGTATTTTCCTTTTTTTTCGTCCAGCTTCATTCCTCAATTTGTCGCTTGTGCTCACGAGCGTTCTGAATCATCCAGTTCAATTTGACCATGGAGAAACAAGACTTCTTGTTCCAAAAAGTTAGCTCTAATGCCATGATGACCGACCCTTCCTTCATTCAAACACTAATTTGTTTCCTAACCATGAGAAACTTCGGACAGACCGGCATACTTCTAGTAGGTGCTCTGTTCTCTTCATGACCCGCCAATCCATCCAGGCTACCGTACTCCCAAAAGCTAGTCTTGCATCAAAACTATTTACTGGCTTCTGACAATTTGCAAGTTCGTTTGCATTTCAGAGAATAACGTGGAGTGAAAGTTAACGAAGGGAAAATTAATACGAAGTTAAGAGAAAGAGAAGAGAGAGAAAAACAGAGAGAGAGATACAGCAAGAGAGAGAGAGAGAGAGAGAGAGAGAGAGGATAAAGAAATAGAGATAAAGAATATACACGCGTTTGTCCATTCATTGGTGTGTCTTCCGTCTCTTGCGCGTAGAGGGTGGCAAAGTGAGAGAGAGAGAGAGAGGGAGAGAGGAAGGAAGATGAGACATCTCTCTTCTTCAAAATGACCAATTACGAGTGGCAGCCGGGGCAGTAGTAGCCAGAGGCATGTCGTTTCCAGGGGGTCACTCAGTGGATGACTCCGCTTGAGGATTTCTCTCTCTCTCTCTCTCTCTCTCTCTCTCTCGCTCTCTCGCTAATGGCTACTTTTCTGCTGCTGTCACCTCATTTCTTAAGCTGTAGTCCCTCACTTCTCTTCTCTTACTCAACCTTATCAACATATGTACGTGTAGACCTTTTTCTCTCTCTCATATTTTTTCTCCCCTTACACATCTCACTCTCTTCCACTCTCTCTCTCTCTTTCTCTCTCTCTCTCTCTCTCTCTCTCTCTCTCTCTCTCTTGCTTAGTATTCTCTAGGGGAACATGTTATGGACGTATGGGAGTGCATGAGCATCTGGTGGCAACTGGCTGGCTATTCTTCCTTTCAGTCTTCTTCTTCTTCACTCGCATCCCGAGTCCACATTCCCGTCTCTTGCTCTCTCTCTCTCTCTCTCTCTCTCTCTCTCTCTCTCCTCTCTCTCTCTCTCTCTCTCTCTCTCGATAAAAACGGTCACTGTCGTTCGCTGTAGTGGTGGCTGGGAGGCCGTTGAATGGATGACTCTGCCTGAGGATCTCCTCTCTCTCACTCTCTTTCTCTCTGTCTCTCGGAGAGAGACGTGGTTTGAGTGAAGGAGGAGCTCTGGCTTGGGTGGTGCTAATCAGATTGGCCAGTCAGCCTCTCCCTCCCCGTTTCTCCTCCACTCATTTTCGGAGGGTGGAACTATCATGGGATTCATGTTGGTTGCGCAGTTCAGATCATATTAGCGAAGCGGAGAGAGAGAGAAAGAGAGAGAGAGAAGAGAGAGAGAGAGAGAGAGAGTAAGAAAGAAAGAGAGAGAAAGAAAGAGAGGGCGGGTTTATGAGGAGAGCGTATAAAAAAAGGTATTGTAAGAGTGAGAGATACAGAGGGAGAGAGGGAGAGAGAGAGAGGGCGAGTTGTCATTTCAAGGTGTGAACGGGAGTGGAATAGCAGAGAGGTGCAGAGAAAGAGGGCGAATGGCCAGTGTCACAGGAACTTGCGTGCGAACTGTGGCGCAGTCTGCTGTGTCTCTTTCCATCATTACATACATTTATCGCCCTATCCTTTTTATTCATTTTTCATACTTCATCTCTTTGTTCTCATTCTCAATGCTCCCTTATCTTCATTTCTTTACATTGCTCTCTCTCTCTCTCACTCGCTCTCTCTCTCTCTCTCTCTCTCTCTCTCTCTCTGTCACCCTTTGCCCTTCTGGATTCCACTTCCATTCTGCTAAGCTGGCCGTATATGTCCCCGCCAAAGTTATTCCCTCGGGTGCGTTGTCATCCTCTTCCTCTTTCTCGCTTTAGCAGCTCAGCATCCAGTTGTTGCCACTTTATCGCTCTGTGGTTATACTCTTTATAATTCCGTATGGTACTTCCGTTTACTTCTTTTACTATACTTAGTCGATAATTAAAGTGCTCCATAAAGCTAAGCGATCTGCGGTAGATCAAAAAATTTTCGTAGTCCGTTTCCGTCGCGAACAGACGGAATTTTAAACACCGTTACGAACTGGGCGCGAAAGTCATTCAAACTTTTTTAGGCTTGATTTCGTAATTTCGTTTGTTTTTTGCTCCGCTCGCATTATTTTCTTTCACTTATTTATTGTCTTTCTTTTTTGACCTTTCGTTTTTAACAATGTTTCTGTCGGTATCTTCTCACCTATCTTTCCGCTTTTCAGGTGAACTTGCTTACTGGACAGAAGTGAAGCCAAGGATGTCGTGCTCTAGTGTCCTTCTTCTGCTTCTCTTCGTCGCTGCCTCGCCGGTCTTCTCCTTCAATCAAGCAAACTGCAAGAA